>JAHLSL010000015.1:4164828-4515788 GCA_025920805.1 Petroica traversi
GTGGGGGGGCCGATTGCCAGGCCCGGCTGTAGAAGTCGGCGAGGGTGGGGGGGGGGCCCCCCGGGGGTTCCCTGGTGTCCTGGGCCCACGCGATGCCAGCCAGTCCCAGGAAGAGGAAAAAAAAAGAAAAAATATCCAGCAAAAGAAACAAAGTCTCTCCCTGCAAAAAGCCGGGAAAAAATCCGAGGAAAAACCCTCCGCTGTGAGCTAGGGCAGCACCCCCCACAACAGAGTGAGTAAAAAAAAAAAGAAAAAGAGATAACGCTGTCTGCTGGAATGCAGCCTCTCCGCTCTCTTGGCCTTGGTTCGTAGTATTCTGCAGACAAACGGCGAGTGTTTTTTTTTTTTTTCCCTCCACCTTCACTTTCACTGTCTTCCTTGGACTAACTTAAAGCTGTAGAACTTAATGTCCAGCATAAGCAAGGGGACGATTGGGGATACAAACAGGTCATATGGCTAACCCAGGACACTGTGCAAAAAGATATAACAGTCAGCATTGATGATAAAGTCTCTGCTGGGAGATTGCAGGACAAAGTGCCAAAATTTATCCCCCTCTAATGCCAAGGGTTGCAAAAAACCTTACTTAACTTCTGATGTTCTGAGCTTTCTCTTTTGTTTATTATCTTAGTTGTTTCATTTATGCTGTTTGTTGATTTGCTAAAAATGCTTGTGCAGTTGGTACAGTCGTTTTTTGTACAAAACAAAGAGGATAAATGTGATTATGACCATAAATACTATTTGTGCCTTATTCAGGAGGTGAATTTTTGTGAATTGGTGTAAATGTTGCCTCCACCAAAATTCTGTTTGACCGAAAGGTTTCTGAGCATTCGCTTTGAGAAACAGACACTCAGTAGCCCTGCAGCTGGCAAGAGACCCTGGGTTCTCCTGAAGCAGGAGGGCCAGCAGTGTGTGTGGTGGGTTTGGTACTGTGTCTACCCAAGCACTTTGCAAGTTGGAGCACAGCTGCTGGTGCTGCCAGTTGTGTTACTGGCACCCTGTGCCTGAGCATTCAGCAGTGAGATCAGTAAAGGCCATTTGAGCTGAGAACCATCCGTGTGCTTTGCAGTGTTGCTGTTGATCTGGGTCTGTGTGGGCTCTGGTTTTTGTAACCCCTTGAAGCCATCAATCCAGCTGAGAAAAGGTATTCTTCATCTGGCCCTTCAGTCATCGTGTTGGACAGCACTGGAGCAGTTCTCTATGGCAAAATGGTGTTGAGTACCTGAAAACAGATTGAGAAAGATGATATCGAGAAAACCCATCCATCCCAAATCAGCAAAAAGGTGTTTTCTCTCTTGATGGTGCTTTGTCTTTTCCTTCTGAGGTATTGCACAGACCTGCAAAGAAGGTTCTCACTCCTCACTTGGCTCGAGCCAAGTGAGGGCAGGACAGTAGCATTGTTCCTCTGGCTTGCCTGCCATCAGGAAATGCTAGCAGGCAGCCTCTCCGCACGAGTGTTTTTTAACTGTTAATTTTCCTGGCAAGAAGCTACGCCAGTGGCCTGTGTGGTGGCTCCGCCTCCTGCTCTTCTGGCCGAGTTTTCCGCACGCTTGGCTCAGTGCGAGAGCAGTGCCGGGTACAGGCAGCGCCAGTTTCACGGCAGGGATCGAGGCTCAGAGCAGGAGGCTGAGAGGCAATGATGGAGGTCGTGGAAGTATTCTCAGAGAGACTCCAGCAGCTGCCCTTGGGAGCTGGGATCATTGCTCTGCTTTTGACAATTGTGACTGTGCTCTGCCTGCCCTCCCTGATGGAATACTGGAGGCAATGGCGGATGATGAAGTTGATCCCGGGTATCAGCCCCTGCTATCCTATGCTGGGAAATGCCCTGCTCTTAGAGCGGAAAGGAGAAGGTAATGCCACCTCACATTGCAGCCCAGCTGTGAGGTCCCTGCACTACCTGGGGTTTGCTGGAGGAGCCAGTGGTGGTGAGGTGCTTGTGTGGCTGAGCAGTGGCTGCCTGGGGAAGGGGAGTGGGGTGTCAGAGGCTGTGCTGTTGCCTTTAGATCTCTCTGGGCCTGTGGGCAATCTGCATAGGGGAACAGTGTGAGAAGTGGGCAGCGAAGAGGAAAGGTGAGGAGCTGCATAAATTATCAGTCTCGAAGATTAACTAGAGGTTAAATCTGACAGCAGCTGCTGCAGCGCTCAGACCGTTAAGTTGTTTGTAGAGTGGAGCATGAATGCTGTGGAATGTGTTTTAGGGAGAGGGAGGCGTGCTGTGGGCTCTTGCAGGAAGTGCTGTTTCACGAAGTTAAACACTGTGTCCTCATGACTTTTTGTTGTGATCCAAACAGAACTTGAAACAATTACCTTCCCCTAAGCCAGCCTGCGCAAGCGACTTGAACATGCCAAGTTGCTTTTACCCAGGCTCACTTTCAGAATCATCTGTGGCTTAGATTTATGTGTTAGATGCCAAAGAACTTGCTGAGCATTTACAGTATACGACTCAAAAGCAAATATTTTTGTTCTTGTGCTGATTAATGGGACCTTCTTTTTGCCAGGTGCTTGAGAGAGCACTAATGTACTAGATGTTCCCTTTCCATTTGGTACTCATTTTTTAAATAGGAGCATATTTCTTAAGGAGTTTGTGCTATGAAAGCAATGCTGTGTGGCCCACACTCTTCTGTGTGTGTTTGTGATGCCTGTGTATGTCAGTTCTGCTCTGTGCATGTGTTGCTGGCTGTGCTGCTGTGTCTGCTGCCAGAGGAGATACTAATGGGTCGTGGGAGCATGGTGAAGTCAAGTGTGAGTACAGCACTGGAACACGAATTGCCCAGTACTGACCCATGCTGAGACACGGTGCCTCTGTTCACAAGGCACACTGTCATATCTTTCCTCTAGATCCAGTCCCATATCTAAGTACAAATATGAGAGATCTGTAGTGGATATGAGGACAGGCAGATTTCCACAAAGTTGACTTTGGAGAAGCAGTAGGAGGATCATAGGATGTTTATATGAGCTGGACTAAGAGATTAATATTTCTTTTTTTTTTTTCTTTGTAATCATCTTTTAAAACAATCTTCTTAAAAAAAACCAAATCAAACCAGAATATTGCTTCTATCTCCAGAAAGCAATTTGATGGAAACTCTGGTGTTCTATGTAGTCCCTAATCTCATTTGTTAGCAGGAATCACATAGCTCCCATGCTTTAGTTATGGAATCGCATAGCTTCCATGTCCAGCCGTCTTTGTTCTTGTTTATTTATGTAAGCATGAGTGCAATTTGTGGTTTATAATATTTTTCATTAAAGAGTAGAGTTCAAAAAGAGTAGAGTTCTATAGCAGAAAGGAAAAAAACTTCATATGATGGGGATTTTTTTTATGGGTATTGGTAGCCAGTTGCTGGAAAATGTGCTACTTTAATTATGGCAATATTAGGAAAAATATTTTAAAAATAGCAAAATAATATGACACTCAAACATGTTAGATGAGCTGTCATTAGAACTTTCTCTCAGACTACGGAAAGCGGTATTTCAGCATCTATTGGGAAACTAAGTTTTTTCTTCTTTGATTTGGGTGCCTTTGAATTCTCAACTCTGCAGAGGCTTGTAAAGATTTCATTTGTTGTTTAAGCCTGTTTCTGAAAGGGCAGAGAAGTGTTTAATCCTCAAAGAGGATTCAGAGAGTGGTCCCCATGTCTAATATTGCAGAATGAATCCAATTGTCCTCTGTGATGAGATCATATCAAAGACCATTTTGAATCAAATCAAACACCATCTACTGTTCTTCTCTTGCCAACAGATTCAGCTATCTCCCATGTTTTCTGTATTGCTAAATCAAAAATACATGGCCTAGATAATTGTATAGTAATGTGGGAGGAGAACTCTCTGGGTTGCTGAGCTCACTGGTATGAAGTCCAACTGGCAGCTGGACAGCAGTGGTATCCCTCAGGTTGATTTGTGGCGTAAATGATGCCGTGAGTCTGCGCCCGAAGAGATTAGGACACCTGAATTGTAAAATCCACAGCTGCAACATATGCTTCTGGGTCACAGCAGCAGGTTAAAACTATAACAAAATCAAAATTGCAGGGTATATGGTGCAAAACAATTCATTACAGAAGCCTTGCTTATTTTGTAAATCCCCCTTGTTGAAGCTCTACTCTGATTTTCTATTCCAGATTTTTTTAAACAGCTACAGTTTTATGCTGAAGAGCTCAGACATTGGCCATTGTTCAAACTTTGGATAGGACCGTTGCCTATCATGGTTTTGTATCACCCTGAATGTGTGGAGGTGAGTATGCTAGTCTCCTGAGTATTCTACTGTCATGCAGAGCAATGTCCAACCTGTTAGTTTCTATTATCTCAACATAATTTTTGTTAAAAAAGTCTTGGACTGATTTGCTTTGGGATGGTCCTTTGAGTTAGTGCTAGGCAAAGGCATAAAGTGAAGGGATATAAAAAGGCCTAGTCAGAGGGGGTTGGAGGGAATACTGAAGATGAGCAGCAAATGAAAGCATCAAAGCAGCATCTCCTTTAGCTTTGTTTTCACACATGTGAAAGCTTCTGCTCTCAAGATCAGAACAAACAAGCAGATAGCAAGAAGATGGGACAACTGAAATAAGGATAGAACATTATGAAATTGAGGTTGCAATGTTTGTGTCTCTTTGACAGACTTCGCAATTAAAACTTGGTGTGTCTGTTTTGATGCCCTGAAATGTAGTCATTAGATTGTCCTTGAACTAGTAAGACAGTATTGTTTCTCTGTTGGAGAGTTTATTGAAGAAAAAGTGATGAAATCTCTCTCCATCTAACAAGTAATATTTTTTCCTCTCTGTTCATTTTTCTGGCAGGTTATTCTGAGCAGTTCAAAACATATAGAAAAATCATA
This sequence comes from Petroica traversi, assembly GCA_025920805.1. Taxonomy (NCBI): domain Eukaryota; kingdom Metazoa; phylum Chordata; class Aves; order Passeriformes; family Petroicidae; genus Petroica; species Petroica traversi. The sequence goes on from JAHLSL010000015.1 coordinate 4,169,648, forward strand.
CCTGTACAATTTCCTGCATCCATGGCTGGGCACTGGACTTCTGACAAGGTATAATGCATAATGAAATGCATATGCACTGCTGTCTTTTTGAAATTTGCAGGGAATATGATAAGAAGAGGTCTTGGTGGCAGGAATGCTGTGTGTATTTCTGAACAAAGAGATTGTGTGCATTTCTTTTCTCAGCTGATCATGCTGCAGACCAGTAGGATAGGTTTGTGATGCTTTGGTGTAGGATGGGAGAGTATCTGCACCCTTCATTCACCCTTCATTTCATCCATGAAGTAGAGGATCATGAGATGTGAGCCTGGGTAAGAGCATAAGTCAGGAGTGGAGAGAGGGAGGAGCAGTGGTATAAGGGTTTGGTGTCCTCCAGTGTTGGAAGGGGAAAGGAAGGATTGATTTGGATGGTGCAGTTATTAATGAGTCAGAGCAAGGTGAGTATAGAGTGGCTTTGGTACATCTGAGTCTCTTTTGAGTTTCTGAAAAAAGGTCAAGATCCCTGTGTTAGTGGTGAAGCTGTGTTGCATGTTTGGAGCCCTCAGAGGTGAACTCCTCATGCGTCATAGTGGGACCATGGTATTGTAAAAGCCAGCTGTGATCATGTGGTATGTGCAAGTTCATGTGAGAGGATGAGGCATGCATCTTAACCCGAGTTTTGTTCATGGCCTTTAGGAAGGCAGTAAGTTATCAATAGCAATGTGCAGAGGTGAGGTCTGAGGGTGTCAGGCATCCTCACTCTTCTTCCTTACTGGTTGTTTTGTCTTCCATAGACATACAGAGATATTATGACTTCCTTGTGCTCCCAAAAACGTAATGGAGGAGAAAGTTCCAGTCTGCGCTGATTAGGGGCAGCAGTGGAAGACAGCAATCAGATTAGCTGGCCTGTGGAGTGCCCCAAGAGCAAGTTAACAGGGGCAGTGGTGTGATGGTTTCACCCTGTAAGTCGAAGTGCCAACTGTGTACCTGTGGGGCGTGTGATTTAGAAAAAGTGAACAAGGACCCCCCAGGAAGCTGGTGGCACTCACTGTGGCTCCATGCTTGTCATTGGCATGTGGGAAGTGGGAAATGATTATTTGTCTCCAAAGAAGCAGATTGTAGCCAGGCCTTGAGACAGTCATCTTTGTAATGTCCCTAGGCCCTAGTTCTCTGTAGGCCTTATTTCATGGTAGTGGATGAAGGCGGGCACAGCTACTGATTCAGAGAGACGGTTGGGTGGGCTGAGGCCTTGATGCTGAATAGCTGGTTTGGCCTCTGGGTGGCTTCTGCTTGGTTCTCTGAGCCTGTGCACTGACTAACAAGGATGTATTGTCTGGAGGCTTGTCTGGAGAAATGGTGGCTTCTGCTTCCAAGAGACCTGGAGAAAGAAATATTACCATTTTCTCCTTCGGTGGTCTGCTATGAACAGCTTGAAGAGGCATCTACAGTGTGTCCATCTCTTCCAGGCTGAAGTATTTACTGTGTACTTCCTGTAATGGTGAGGGTATTATTTTTGACTTGGAGATTTTTAGCCTCCCTTCTCTCTATTAATTTTACAGCACTGGAGAAAAGTGGCGGTCACGGAGGAAGATGATAACTCCCACATTCCACTTCGCAATCTTGAATGACTTTCTAGAGGTCATGAATGAACAAGGAAATATTTTGGTGAAGAAACTTGAGAATCATGTTGATAAGGAGTCATTTAATATCTTTATGGACATCACTCTGTGTGCCCTTGATATCATTTGTGGTAAGTCCTGTTCAGTTATTGTAGTGGGACTGTGAATGACGCAGAAGATCATGAGTTTAGCTGTGCCAGTTTGTGTAAGATGATTGAAGAGGAATGTGCCTACATATTTTCTAAATGTATTTCCATATTCCCAACCTTTTTCCCATAGTTTGCTACATGCATCTGAGCAGCTGAGTTTGTGGAACTTGCAGAACAGAGGTAGCAGTCTGAAGTGAGGTTGTCTTGAGGAGCAGGATTCCTAGGCATAGGAAATACAAAGAAAGGTCATTCTCAGCAAAGGGATATGTGCATTTACTTGTCAAAGGGATGGTGTGATGATAGTGAGAAGCTGGGAGCAGTAGTAACTTACTGTTTACACTGCATTTCACTTCACACTTGTGAAATGTTCATGTTTTCCTTCTAGAAACAGCAATGGGCAGGAATGTCGGTGCCCAGAAGAATAAGGATTCTGATTATGTTTCTGCTGTCTACAGGTAAATGAACACTTTCCTTGCTTACTTTGTAGTTGAGCTGGAATTGATGCTGCTGGAGTCAGCAGAGAAGGACAGGGAGTCAGAGAAGGAGGGATATAAAACATTGGAACAGACTAACCCTGAGTCACTAAATACCCTGGAGGTGTTTGAAAGATGTGTTCCTAAGGCACTTAGGGTCATGGTGTAGCAATAGACTGTGCTGGGTTAACACTAGGTTAATGCTTGGACTCAATGACCTAAAAGGTCTTTTCCAACCCAAATTAATCTGTGATTCTATGATCTCACTCCTAGCTTTTGATTGAGCTTGTTGAGACAGTTACGATACAAAACAGGGGTAGACCTGTAGGGTTTGATTATCATTGGTTCCATGGCCTTTTTCAAATTGTACCACAAGGGTGCTTGAAGTTGGTAATAATTACTCCTCTGCAGCTAAAGCATGTGCAAGAGCTGAACAGCAATGACAGTCAGCTCTTCCAAATGTACTCCATTGTGTTTGAGCATACTTGAAGCCTCATATTGTTCATTCTAAATACATTTTAAGTACTTTTACATATCTGGATATTCAAGTAGGAATGCAATGCTCTCAGAAACTCTTTGAGTTCTTGGGGCAGATATTTTGGAAGCCTGTCATGAGTAGTCTTTATGACAAGGTCAGTGCTTTGCTGAAGTGGGTTGTGACTGGACTGGATGACTTAATAGGACTGTTTCAAGAGGACTCCAACTGAATGAGAATATGCTGTCCTTTTAGAGATCAATACTTAAAGATATAAAACATGGTGTTTCTGGGATAAGTAGTAGAAATTTTGAGATGGTATAAAATCAAGATGCAAATGTGAATGGCCTTCCTTTCAAATAATGGGTTTAAACTTGCACAATACATTAAGTTCTATTTCATTAGGGTACATAGAAGTTGGTTTTTTTGTTCTTCAAATGTGCTATAATTTGGTGGTTCTGTCAAGTAACGTTACATGAAATGATTGTTTTGCCCCTAGGATGGGTGATCTAATCCAACGGCGACAGATGAGCCCGTGGCTTTGGCCTGAATTTTTGTATGAAAGGCTTAAAGAAGGAAAAGAGCACAAGAGGAACCTCGACATCCTTCACAATTTTACAGATACAGTATAGAGTCACTTCTTAAAAAATATATTTATAATGATAATCTTCATTGTGAATCAAAGTTTTGAACTCAGAGCTTCCAAATGGGGGTGAGGTTCAGCTGTCTCTCTATTGGGATGCTGATGAATTCTCTGAAAAGAAGACAAGAGCTGACTTCCCTTACAGGATCTCTGTTGAATTTAAACAAGGAAGTAGACTACTCCAAGGGAGTGCCAGAACTTGCAGGTCCTTGACAACTAAACAAACAATAGAAATTAATTGAAGTCTTGTTCTGCCCCAAAAAGCTTCATACCTGGACCACCTCCAGTGGCTCACTGCCAAGTTTGGAGCAGTAAATATAGGGCTCTGCATGGTAGTGCCAGTGGGTTCTGCCCTCAGAAACTGAAGCCTGTATTAATTTTCCCCTATTCAGAACAGAGCTGCTGAGAGGAGCAAACACATGTAGGTCCCCACATCAGCAGTAGGACACTTTAACACAGAAGTCATTAAGCATACATCACTCACTTGTCATAAAATGAAGTGTTCTCTCACCTTGTTAGACTGTGGAAGTAAAAGCCATCTCTCTCACCAAATAATTCCTGTTATTCTTGCCCAAGTTTGTCCTCCGAGATCTACTATTAGGATTTTACCAGAGTGCCTGTTTTCCCTATGCTTGTACCCTGTATCAATTCTTGTACATTGAATCAACGTCTAAGAGAAAGGAAATAATCTTTGAACTTTGGCTACATGTAATAAGCCACATTGACTTTGTATTGTTTTTAAGTACTTCATTTTTTGCTTCCTTTATTGGAAGTTGCAGCAGTGAGGCATGAGAGAGGCTCTTAAGAAGATCTAAAGTAACACTTGCACTCCACTTGTGCTGGGCTGGTGCACTGAATATAAGAAGCCAAATCTAAGAACATGACAAAGGACTGTAAATAATAATTTCACCTGGTGTAGGTGCTGACAGCAAGCACTGAGGTGAAGGATCAATATATGACATATATATTGTCAGTTCAGTGAGGAAAACAATGTGCATAACTGTATTTTTTTCTTCCCTTCAGTGATTCCTCTAAACAGAATTGCATACTCTACACCCTTTTAAATGATTTTGTTGTTTTTAAGAGCAATGCTAGTTTATTGAAGGGCTCTGTTTTGGCTTTGCAATAACAGTGGCAACAATAAGAAATTTATGTCTGTTATTGGGTCTGTACTTTGACCTAAAAAGTGGAAATTCAGCCATTGCTCTCATACTGGAGAAAATCTGGAAGCTTTAGTGTAGTGGGTTCACTGTATGTACCCTTGATGCTGGGTTCTGGGATGGCCTGGCTTCTCTTCAGTTTCCTGAGTTTTTTGGAGGCTGGAAGTGAGATCTTTTCTTAGTTCTCAGATAGGATAGAGAAGATCTTATTGGCAACTGATGTGTTGACACTGCGGTGATTTTTTTGATATGCTGTTGTCATTGTTGGCAGTCATGATTGGTGTGTTCCAGATACTCTGGATATGTTTTCACTTCTTGATGACCCCCAAGTTTTTTATGTAGTTTTGCTATCTATTGATAGCTCAAAGGCTGTTCAAGGTTTATTCTATTGCTTGGGCCAAGAGAGGTTAGTCGTAATTCACTACTAATGCAATAAGTCAGTTGAATTTCCTGACAATGCTGACAGCTGTGCTAACTAGCTCATATAGACTGCTACAGATGGATGTTGTTGTTTTGATATGTTAGAACTAAACTGTATGAGGCAGACAGTGTGCTTGTGCTAAATTCATCATATCTGATGTAATGGTTCTAATCTCAGGTCATTGCAGAAAAAGCTGAAGAACTTAAAAACACCAAGCAAAAGAAACATGATAATGATGAAAACAGTGAAGAAAGTGGTTCCAAAAAGAGAAAAGCATTCCTGGACATGCTGCTGAATGCAACAGATGATGAAGGGAAAAAATTGAGCTACAGGGACATTCGTGAGGAAGTTGATACTTTCATGTTTGAGGTAACCAAAGAAATCATTGGTTTATTGTTCTTCTTTGTTGTTGTTGTTTTGAATGGTTTTGTTTGTTGGGGTTTTTTGTTTGTTTTTTTCCTCCAAACCCAAGATTCAGAATTTGCAGGGGTGACTCCTTAGTTAAGGAGGTTGCTTTCAGCATGCTGTTATTTAAGCCCTGGAAGCCTAAGAAAAAATCTCAATGTTTCTATCCTACAGAGATAGAAACATTGGTATGCCCTGAACAATGCATATGTGGTAGGCCCTGCCTATGTGAGCAGGCTCTACTCATGAAAACAGGTGAGAAATAAAAGCTTAATGGCTGACATGGACCTTAGACTGTTGGCTTTTGTTGCAAACTTCATTAACGCTGAAGAGAGCTCTAAATGGTTTCAGTGTTGTGACTTGCATTTTGTCATGTCTCCTCACATTTCTTTCCCTTGCTACATTGGCTGAAGTCTTCTGGTTCTGTTGTCCACTGTGCATCAGTGCTTTGTCTTCTTGTAGAATCTGGTCATAGAATGGCTTGGGTTGGAAGGGACCTTAAAGATTGTCTAGTTACAACCCTCCTGCCATGGGCAGGGATGTCATCAACTAGGTTAGGTTGCCAAGGGCCCCATCCTACTTGGCCCTGAACACCTTGAGAGACTAGACATTCAACACTTCTCTAGGCAGCATGTTCCTCACTAATCTCTGAGTGAAAAATTTCTTCCTAACATCTAATCTAAATCTCTTCTCTTTTAATTGAAAATCATTCCCTCTCATCCTATAATTACCTGCCCATGTAAAATGTCACAATCCCTCCTTTTTTTTCCTAAGTCCTCTCTAAGTACTGAAAGGCCACAATCAGGTCTTTCCAGATCCTTCTCTTCTCCAGCTGAACAAACTCAAGTCTCTCAGCCTGTCTTCATAGGAGAGGTGTCCCATCCCTCTGATCATTCTTCTTGTCTGATTTCATAATGAAACATCTGAAGAAGATTTTCATGAGTCCTCTTCACGCTTCCATTAGATGGGCATGAATTATCTCAGAAGAGCTTAATTCATAAAATCATATTAATCCTGTTGTAACCTAGAGACACTCTATTCTCATCTTGCCATTTCTGTCCTACAGCAGCATCCTGAACTTCATCACAAGATGAAGATGATGCTTCTTCAGTCAAAATCCTTTTTTGGTCAACTTTTTCCTGTTCTGTTCTTTTCTGGTTTTTTTCCCCTTCTTTGTTTCATGTTTCATCTCTCCTTTCCTTTCTCTCCTTTCCACAGTGCTGGTAACTAGTAGTTAATTCCCTTCTCATAGAAAACCAAGTATTTTTCCCTATGGCTACTGTACTGTGTCTCATTAGACCATTTTTAGATAGTTTTGTAAAGGTTGCAAGTCGTGTCCATTGTATCTCTCCCGTGATAGTCATTGCTCCCCCCCCCCTCCTCCCCTGCCCGATGTTGATTGGACATAAACCAAAAATATTAATATATATCTGATAGTTCATGCAGCACCTGAGAATCAGAAGAGAGAAATTTTGCTTGGGTTATTTCAATACTTACCCCTTTTGGTCAGTTTTCAGCACAATCATGAATCACCTTTGATCTTAATAATTAGTGTGTTGGATAGTTATTCAGTCTTGATTCTTGTTTTAATCATAGTCATGGGACTGATAAGTCTCACTTTTCATAATACCTGCACGCCTAAGTATTTACAAAGCTCAGTGGTGCATGGGAATAGAGTTGAAGTGAATGTCTTTGTAAATTGGACCTGTAGGGCCACGATACAACAGCAGCTGCTATAAACTGGGTCTTGTACTTGCTTGGACATAATCCGGAAGTTCAGAAGAAGGTTCATAGGGAATTGGATGAGGTGTTTGGTAAGTTTCCATTTTCCCTTCATTGGAGTTTTGCTGCACTTGTGAGTAGAAATATGTTAAATGCCTAGAAGTAGAAGGGAATTTAAGAGCATGCCTTGTGGCCCTTCTGGAGCTTTCAGCCGCTAGAGGTGGTTGGGATGGTGCGGGAAGGTCTGTAGGGGCACACAACCAACCTTTGGGGCAAGCCATGCATGTTCAATTTAATTGTATCACCTTCTTGTATGTAGTCTTGGTGCATGGTGAGAGTTTCTGGGGGGGTCCAGGATGAGTTTGTTTAGCCAGAGATGGGGAGTTTTGGGCTTGATCATCCCTCTATTTGTTTTTGACAGGCAACACTGAGCGTTCTGTTACAACGGATGATTTGAAGAATCTTCGATACCTTGAATGTGTTGTGAAAGAAGCTCTTCGTCTCTTCCCTTCAGTTCCCATGTTTGCCCGTACCTTGAGAGAGGATTGCACTATTAGTAAGTAGTGTTGTGTGTTTGCCACTTCCCCTTGTGTTAGCATTTCTGCAGCGGAGATGTTTCCCAAGTAAAGGCCAGCATTGTTCTATTTTTTACTGTTCTGTTGTGTATAGGAAATCACTTGTTTGCTGTTGTTTTGACTCTTCTTCTCCCTTTCTCTCTTCTCTTTAGAGGGACATCAGATTCCAAGAGGTACAAATGTCCTTGTTTTAACTTATGCCCTCCATAGAGACCCTGAGATGTTCCCTGACCCAGAGGAGTTCAGGCCTGAGCGATTCTTCCCTGAAAATTCTAAGGGAAGGCACCCATACGCTTATGTGCCCTTCTCAGCTGGTCCCAGGAACTGCATCGGTATGTATTAGAAGAGGAAGCCCTTGTGATGTAACACTTCTACTTTTGAATGTGGTAACTGAGACAGCAACAAGTACTGTTTGTAGAGTGCTCTTCCTCACTCCCCATCCCTGAATTCTGGGCACTGTGTGCCCTGCAAGCCTAGTATTTTAGCTGCCCCATTTATTTCTCCTGAGGTATTTCCTTTCCTCCTAGGGACCACTGTCTATCATCCTGATGCTTCTTCCTCACTGCTGTGCAGCCTGCAGCCTGGGCTCCTGTGTTAGGACATGATTGCTTCCAAATTTCTCATTCTCAGTGTCAGCAGCACAATGAGAGAAGACACCTGTTCTGCAACTGTTTTGCTCTGGAAACACCTCATCTGTCTCTCTGAGGTTCTGAGCTGGATGTCCAAAGCATGCAATCTGAAACTGATGTATTCTTTCCCTGTTTCTGACACTGTAGTTGGTTTGGTGTTTTCTCTGTTCATCCCGGAACTTGCCAGCACTTTCAGATGCCACTGAGATGCTTGGCATTTATGTGCTTCAAGTAGTGGCATTGTTGTTCCCGGCACTGATTTTAGGTGCAGATGGGGAACATACAAAAGTAGTCATGCCATTTACGAGAAAGGGAAATATTACTTCTTTTGACTTTTTTAGTTTTGTTTGGTTTAATTTCTGTTTTTGGGGGATGGAATTGATTTGTTTTGATTTGTCTCATTGGTAGTAGGTGCCCTTTTACATAAGAGCAGTAAACTATGCCTTTCCTTGTTCCAAAGAGAAATCTAATTTAATATAACATGCCTATCTAGTTTCTGAGTGTGCAGGAACATGTGCTGGACAGGTGGTTCATTAATATCATTGCAGAAGTGCATCGTTTGTACCTGTGTACAGTCTTCCATCTGTGTATATGATACAGAGGGGAGAACATAAAAAGTTCTGAGCACTGCGTTTTGTGTCCCATCTCCATTTTTTAGTTTTTGTGAACTGCCTGGATTGTGGCACTTGGTTTTCCTTACATTTCTCTGTTCTCATGTTTCTTCCTTCACCTATCTCTGAATTGTAAACTGAACTTTGCCCTCTGTGCTACCAAATCGTCAGTGTGTATGAGGCTTAACGATCACTGAAAGAAGGTCTGTCTGTCATTCCATTGCAGTTGCAACTCCTTTGCTCCTCTCCACATACACTGAACCATGAGATTTTTCTCTCCCCACAGTCCCTGAGCTGCATCTTCTGCTCTGGTCTGCCATCCATACCCCCTGCCTTAGGTTTTCCAAGAGACATGACAAGGCTGTGTTTTGTAGTAGTTCTGTATAAAGGACTGACTGCTTCCATGTTGCTGTTTGAGTTCTGAGTGCTGTGGGAAAGAGGACATACTGTGGATCATCCCACGAAGGCCAGAGTTTTCATGTAGAGAAAAGTGCTGGTGTTAGTTGTATCCATAGGAACTTGATTTTGGCCTAAAGCTAGTTCTGTTCTTAAGTCCTGTGAGCATGCAAGTGCAGCAGCTGTTGATGCAACCTGACAATAACTATTTTTTTTTCTGCCCTGTAACTCACAGGTCAGCGCTTTGCACAAATGGAGGAGAAAACTCTTCTATCCCTCATCCTGCGGCGCTTTTGGGTGGAATCATGTCAGAAGCCAGAAGAGCTTGGTTTATGTGGAGAGTTGATTCTTCGTCCAAATAAAGGCATCTGGGTTAAACTGAAGAGGAGACCAAATGCTGGATCAGAATGAAAGGAATTTCAAGAGTTTACTTCCAAAACTTTCCAATCTATTTAGGCTGAGACATATTTTAAAATCAAATATTTTTATGTCAGTCCAGAAATTTGTTAAAAGTAATTGTTACGTTTCATTAAAAAATATGTAATAATAGTCATAATTTCTCTACTTTTATAGTACTTGTGAACTTCATGTACGTCTTTGAAATGCAAGTCTTTAAACCTTAAATTTTAGTGCCTTATCAGCTCAGATGAAACTACTCTATTGCCACAGTGCCACAAAAACTTACACTATGGTTATAGAAACAGCAATGCCTATGATGAAGTGATCAGCTTACATGCCATAGCATTTTCCAAGTAACAGGAAGTATCAACTATTTGTAAAGTTTTCAGGTTTCTTTGGTTTTGATAAATATAAGTGATAATCCTTCATCTTTGCACAGTATTATTTTTTGGAGATGACTGCCTCTGTAAAGACCAAGCAAAAATCTCCGATAATTATACTCCTCCTTGGTAAGCATTTACAGTAGTTTGCAAGAGGGGAGTGCTCTGAATTATTTTTTAGCAAACTATACCAGAAGCATTAATCTGTATAACCATAGCAGGAACTAGACAGTATGCAAATTACGCACAGGATTTCATAGTGACAGAAGCACTGTATTGTTACAAACTTTGTGAATAAACTTCTACTGTGCCTCAATGTGGACTGAAATTGTATCTGTTGAAATTGCATGCCTGTGTGCAGGTAAATTACTGATGGATAATTATTTCTTAGCATCAGTTCCTCTAGAAAACTAAAAACTAGATTTTATTGGGCTAGTTGAAGTTGAAACAATGAGCCAGTGTGCTCTTGCCTTCTAGTGCCCTGAAGGCAACATCCAGAGTTTTTTGCTAATTGTTGTTGAAGAGGAATTACAGTGATGGAATGAAGTGCCTGTGAAAGTTTCTGATTGTACCTTCAGGATGGGACAAAATCTTCTACAGGCTGTACAGCTGGAGAACAGACTCTCCATGATTTCTGCAAGCTCTGAAGAAAAAGCTGGTGCTGAACCAAGCTGAGGTCCTCTAGCGGGTCTGGCTTTATTTGTGCTCTGTGCTTTGGGGCTGCTTTTGGCTGGTGTGTGCTGCTCCATCACTATGCCTGGTGCATTAGAAAGAGGGGTGCCCACCAATGACCACACTTGTGTCTGTAGTTGTTCTTGCCTCTTGGCAGTGAGGGCTTTTGGTGTGCTGTTGCCTTGAGGTTGTTCTTGGGCTGTGGGCAGCCTGCAGAGGGGAACTGGATGAGAAGCTGGAGGTCAGAGCTGATACAACTAATGTGGACTGGTCCACTCTAATGATTAATGCGTTACAAAAATAAGAAAGGAATAATCTGTCCTTACTCATTTTGTTGACATTTACAGATTCTTTCTCTTGTCTGTTTCCATGTGTCCTTTTAACAACACTTAGTTATTTCATATCTGGGATACTGCTGTACTTTGCAGAATATAATAATAAAGACAATTTATATTTTTTCCAAATAAATTAGAGGCTTCCTTGAACATGCCAAATTCTTTATATTTTGATAAGCCTAGTTTTTACGATTTTCTGAGGATCTTCTAAAAAGGAAGTATTCAACGGATTAGTTTACATAAATAAAATCACAGATCTTGACAAATAGTCTATAAACACTACGTTTATTTTACCATGAAGATAAAAAGTCCTTTAACAATAGTAAAACTTCCATTCTTCAACCTTCTTTTTCAAAGATAGGTTTCATTGCTGTATAATAACAAGAATTTCAGTTTCCAATCTAAACATTGACTTCTTTATAGTGAGATAACTTCTGAGACCACCTTCATATGTTAATGCATATAATACACATGACATACATTTTTCAAATGAAGGAATTATTTCATGCTTTTGGGTACTTGGCAGTGTGAAATTTCAAGGTAAACAAGATTAGCATCCAGAATATGTTTTCTCAGGAGATTTGGCATGTAGTTGAAACCTGGAGAGGTACCTCATGTCTTAAGCTATGTCCTTAAGTTGAGGACTTTCAAGACAAATGAAAACTAATTTACTTGCTTTTCTTCTCTGGAATCTGTTTTGTGGAAACAGTTAGTAAGACAGATCAAATTATAACAATTTTTTCTGTCCACACTGACCAATATTTTTCTTGCGCTTTGCTTTTGTACTATCCTCTTCTCATACAATGTGTGTATATCTCCTATAATTTCCTTATACTCTGCAAAATGGATAAGAACATAATTGAGACAAAAACTGGATAAAACTATAATAAGAAACTCATTGTGAAAAGTGCATGGACTCAAATGCTGGCATAAGTTTGCCAGTGTGAAACATCCCTGTTTGGTGATGCAAAAAGTGTCTTTGCCAAGATGAGCACTGATGTAATCCTATAATCTTTGTTTTCTGAACTATTCTGTAATGGCAGTGATCTCTTATCTTCTGTTGTGAAAATTGGTTCTGAAGCAATCTCAGGCTCCTAAGGAAATAAATATTGAGGAAAACAGTACTGGACATACAGGGAACTTTGTGCCTGCAGGGTAGATATTAGATACCCTGCAATGTGTAGTGCTTTTCTTAGGTTAAATCATGTGGTGTGTAGGTGTTGGTAGAGGTCAGCAACAACCCTGTGAGTGTGGGGGTTTGTTAGTTAGTTTGTGTGGGTTTTTTTTGTTTGTTTGTTTTGGGGTTTTATTGTGTGTGGGTGTGGTTTCTTCCTGTAGGACTGCAGAATGCAGCACAGCATTGCCAGACTTCCTGATAAAATAATGGGACAATAAAATATTGTGTAGTAAATACTGCATGTGCAGTGTAGCTGCTTGTGATCTTTTTCTCGAGTTCTAGGTATCGACTGTGGTATTAAGGTAGCAGCTGATCTCTAAACCAAAATATTATACCTTCTATAAAGATCACTTTTGTATGGTGTCAGAAAGGACACAGTTTTCCACAGGGACAACAGAAATGGAATGTGTGAGTGTTTCTGGATCATGGTTTACTGACAACAATGTGTGACCTCCCTCTGTTGGGAGGTTCTGCTTGACAACCCCTGCAGGTGCCTCAGAGGCAGTAGACGTTTCCAGCCACCTTGACACAAACTGTGTTTTGGCCTCTGAAAGCTGCATGTTTTGGACACATGCCTGAGGTAGAATAGTGGTGCATACTAAATATCCCCCTGCTTCCTGGATTTAATCCTCATGCTGCAAAAGACAAAAACTCTTATGTAAATATTAGTACCCTGATACAAACAAATCATTTTGCCATGTTTGATCTCACATGTCATCTCCTCTTCCAGCAGCTATGAGTTGATTTGGAGAACCCTACCTCAATTTTTCTCCCTAAAAGAGAATTTGTGCCATGCCCTGGAAAAACTCCCAGTATAGAAGTACCTCAGTTTATAGTCAGGTAATATTTAGAAGATGACCTTCATGGTCTGCATGGATTAAAAACTAAATTAACTCTGTTTCTAAACCAAACAAATACATACATCACAGATTCTTCTGAAAATGGGAGTCTCTTAGTTATGCTCTGCTAAGTATGACTCCATCTTTTGTTCAACAAATGGACTTTTCTGTTTGATGCCTGAAGTATAACTTCATGGAGATATAAAGTGCTCAATGATATTACAAAAAGTTTTGAGCAAAGAAAGGCAAAAATTATCAGTTAGCAAAAGACTCAACATTTGGCATATACCCAAATGACCTCACTGCAGGCTAATAATTTGGGGACCATACAACTTACTCAAGAGTTTGTTTGACAGTTTGTGGGCCTTGATCAAAACACTGGGACCCTTCAGTGTATGTTGAAACATTCTATTTCCTCTAATATTTGAGGATAACCAGTATCAGGTGCTTTAGCTGCAAAAAGTAAGGCCTTGGGCAGTAATGTGATTCTCCACTTATTAAAAAAAAAAGGCAAATCTGGTTTAAAAAAAAAAATCAGAGAAGACCTCTGAAATAACAAACCCAGTAGGTATTTGTTGTTTAATATTTGCAACTGTCTTCTATTTCCTTAATATGATCCTGAATTTGGTTTGCATTGATTTTTTATTTGACATCTGATTTGCAGGATTTTTCTGGGCTCTCTTTCCAGGAAGACTACTGTTGACTGTAATTGCAGGATATGGAACTGCTAAACTGCTTTATTTTGATACAATACACAATGCTGCACTATTCATAAATCAATAAATTATTCTATCCATCTTTTGCAGCCATTTTAGATAGTATCAAGTCAAACAGAAGATTCTGCCCTAACAAGACAGTGGATTCTTCACTCAGATAGTGGCATCCTGAGCTAGATAGAAAGCTCTAGATTGTTGATTGTAAGAAGAAAATATCAAGATTTAGATTTAGAGTTTGTTTTAGCAGCATTTGGTATTTTATTTTTCTCTCTCCTTTGTCCTATACCTCATGGTAGCCATAAAATTCTTCAAAATATTTGTTGGTTGGTTTCTTTTCTACTGGAGTATTCAGGTTCATGAAATTATCACAGTATTCTCATTCAAATGGAAGGGTGTGCACACAGCCAAATCAAAATGAATGTGGTTGTACCCACCATATTGGTGCTTTCCTTCCCTCATTTCCTCTGAGAACCTTTTCCTCTTGCTCCTCATCACAACCAGCAGGTGTTATCACAGAGAGTAGCTCCTCTTCCATGTTGAAGCTGTTTTTTGAATAGGACTGCCATAAGAAATGTGGGATTTGGTTCTGCCAGGCAGAATTAGACCTAATCAGGCTAGAATCTAGTAATTTATTTCCTGAGATGAAACAGTTCAGTAAATCCTGCCACCTCTGCAGATGAATGAGGTTTGTGCATGGATCACGGTGGAAATCAGCAGTGGAAAGCAGTGTCAAGCAAGTAGGCAATTGCACTGCCAGGGAGATGTCATCCTAAAGAATTTGCTTGGGCTGAAGCAGGTGTTAGTTTTTTAACTACTAAGTCAAAATGAGGTAAAGTCAAACAGAAGCAAACTCTTCATTGTATATCAGATTATTCAAATGAACTTTGAACTTGGATCATCAAAAATGTTTCCATTTATAAAAATGTTTTGATGTGTTCTTCTTTTGCTTCTGCTATCTGAATTACTGAATTACCCAAATACAACATCCTGATTTAGCTAATATTTAGAATATTGATAGCTAAATGGATGCAGTGAGGGAATCAAAACCAACAGTAACCTTATATGACAAGCCTTTATGAGCCTAAGGAATATTAGATGCTTTTGGCATTCTATGTACTTTAAGTTTCTAACTCTTCTCGTAGTTTAAATAATACAATCTCTAGATTTCAGAGCAGCTCAGGAAATTTATACCAGCTGAGAATTTGTCTCAGCATATTTTTCACTTTGTCCTATAAGAATAAACAATAACTCAATCATCAGCATAGAGTCTATTATACATTATTTTTTTCTGTACGGAGGTATAACTTTGTTGGTTTGAGCAACAGCAAAGCAGTGTGAATGGGAGCACGTCATGTGAGCAGCAGGCTCAGTGAAAGAAAATGTATTTATTTTCCAAAGTGAGCATGCTCATTATGATTCTCTTTGAACAGCATTTCTGCCTTATTTCTGAGCTTCACCATCAAATCCAGCTGATGTCCTTACAGACGTAATTAACATATTGCTTGCTATTAGAAAGAGTGAGATCTAAATTTGATAACTGACACTTTAAGGAGGGACTTGTTCTTTCTTTTTTTTCCACTTTGCTTCTGAAACCAATGGCCATCACCAGAAGATACCCCTTCCTGACAAAAAATTCTAATATCTAGGCAATGGATTATAGCAATGAAATCTTACAGAAGCTTCTGATGAATTTGGGTATGACTACATGTTGCATGAATGGCACACATGATCTCAGTAAAATTTATGTTTAATCTGCTGTGTTTTTCTGCTCTTTTGAATGGTATACCTTATTTTTCCAAAAGTGTTTGATTTGAGATTTTTTTTTTATTTTGTTTATTTGCTTGGGTTTTTATTAAAACAGTAATAAACTGGAATAACTGCCCAATATTTGAAATGGAAAGCCCAGACAAGAAATGAAAAGTGAAGGAATTAAGTCCTTGGACAAAAGTTCTAATCTCTTTGTGCCACCAATTGAAATGGACACAAGCCCACACAAAGACAAAGTAATTATTTTAATTGAATACTAGTATATGTTGAGCAACACAAAAATCGGTAAGTTCAGCTTGCTTTGTTTGCAAATATTCAAATACTGGTTGGTTTTGTGATCGCTTTCAGGGATGATGAAAATTCTGTAGTTTGATATAAAGGTGAAATTTTTTCTGACATTTTATAGGGGAGAAAGAGAGACTATATTGCATCTGTGGAGTTATACAGGATCAATTCCAGCATGGTGTGGACGACAGACATTCTGAAAATGCGTCCCAAGGTCAGTAACAATATTGGCAAAGAGAGCACCCATTCAAAGTAAATATTAAAGATCAGTTAGCATTGCAGGCAGTAATGTTTAACACAAAGTGTTGACTTTTTTTTTTTTTTTTTTTTGTAGAATGCAAACCTGATCCACGCACCAGATCTACTATGTGTTCAGGTATGTAATCATAATTGTAACTGGTATTCAGTGAAAGGTTTTCATAGCAACAAGACAGTGTAAGTTGGAGTATTTATGGCTTGTGTTTTTTGGTTAATATATCTCACAGTTTAAGTTGTTGCACGTGAAAAAATGTTTAGAATTCATATAGCATATGAGGCAGTGAGAGCGAGTCATTTGTTTGCTACCTTGATAACAGTATTTACTAAACTGTCTGGAGAGTCAGTGTTAGTATTGTCATTTCAATGGAATATTGTTCCCAGTGTAAGCAAGAATGAATATTCTGCTGTTAAAAGGTATGCCAAAACAGCATATCACAGCTACAATTGTAATTTTCAATGTAATTTTGAATTAATGGTGAAAGAGTGTAAGTGTAAATCAGTGTTAGGCTTAGCAGTGCTTTATAAAACTAATTATACAGCCTTTATTAAACATATTCTAAAGAATAATTTTGTGGTTTTTAGGATGAATTGGATTTATCAGACTTTTTATTTCATTTTCTTACTTGCTTCCGTTTACAGTGGTAAGTTAATATATTAATTTCTGAGATTTACACACAACGTAAAGCAACTCTTGTAGAAGGGAAGAAGATCAGCAATTGCAGTCTGATCTTGAGAGAACTGTTTATTCTGCTGGATTGAGTTTAGTTAAATTTGGGTAACTGTCATGGAATTTTCTAATGGGGCTTTTACTGACACTGTCCTACCACCCCCCGTGCTGTCACCTCCCCCAGCACACATGGGACCATGCCACAGGCAGTTTTCTCTGTAGGACTGAGCTGCATCCACAGTGTAACTGTGAAGTTGGTGTGATGCTCCATGTTCTGTGCCCAATAGCAAAGCTGGTAGCCTAAGAAGCAGTTGGGGAAGGAAGCAATTTGGGCATGCAGGAGGCAGAGTAGTGTGTGTCTTTCATTCTGTGTTAATGATTTACTTTGTTCCATTCGCAAAAGTTAAACTACAAAAATTGCACTGCGCTTCTCTGAAATTCCCTTGCCTGATAAATTACAACTATGGCCTAACATGGGAATAAGTTCAGTATTATATTAATTGTTTTCTCAGATAACAATAAGGTAACGCCTTTTTAGCAAAATCTAATAGATAAAAGTGCTATTATTTGAGAAAATATTTTACCTACCTTTAAATCTCAGCAAAAATAAAATCTTGGAAAATTTCTGAGGCTTGGAAAACACTTTAATTAAATTAAAATGCTCAGAACTGGCATTCAGAACTGTTTAGAACAGTTTTACATTGTGCATAGTTTTACAGCAGAAATAACTTTTTGTGTGTTAATTTATGCTATAAGAAGATAAACAGGATCCAAAATTCTGATACAGTAAATAATTGCAATATTCTTTTAGCCTTAGAATTCAGTTGGCGTAGTCTAAGAATAGAAAAAGTTCCTCTGTTAAAGACAAAGTTGGACAAAGAAATGCTACTGAGAATAATAAATATCATTTTTTAGAGAAAGAGCTTGAAAGTGTATATATACCAGAGAACTTGGATGTTTATAATTTCTAATTTTCTACTAATAAGGAATTAATCTTTGAAAGATAATAGCACATCTAGCACACATGTCTAATAATCTTTACTTTTCCTTTTTTTTTTTTTTAAAAAGTATATATTATAACTGTGGGCAGGAAACTAATCAAATTAACAAAGTAGACTTTCAAAACTGCAAAATCCAATGATATTACCTTTTGTTTTAATTTTAAACATCACTTGATACAGTATGATCATGCTATGGTAACAGATTAAGCCACTAAATACAATGTTTTCAGTTGCATTTCCCCCCAGTCAGTAAAAATACATTATTTTCTCTTAATCTTTTATCCAGGAAAAAGCACTTTGCTAGATGCAGGAATTAAAAAAACCCGCCATTTTATTGGTTTAGTACTCCTTTTGGAGGGCAAATTCAAGAAGAGAGTGGTCTTCTGTGCAAAGACAGCTCTCGTGTTTTAATACAGAAATCTTAGAGCCCTCAGACAAACTACCCTGCTTCTCCACTACAGTGGACATTTAAGACTCCTTTAGATGGACAGGACCAGAGGGAACGGCCTGCAGTTGTGTCAGGGAAGGTTTAGGCTGGATATTAGAAAAATGTTCTTCACCGAGAGGGTGGTTGGGCACTGGAACAGGCTCCCCAGGGAAGTGGTCACAGCACCAAGCCTGACAGGTTCAAAATGTGTTTGAAAAACACTCCTGGGCACACTCTTGGGAGACACCCTAGACAGTATTATTTCTGCTGGAGTGAAAAGATGAGACTCTCAGAGGAACTTTGCTATTCACCCCTCCTTACCCACTTTTCCTGACAAAAGACTGTTTTAAAAGCAAGGTCAATGACAAAGAGGAGCAGAGGCTTCATCCTCTCCTGGTGAACTGGGTGTTCTGTCTCTAATAATTGGCACATTCTGTTATTCCGTGTCAGAATGTGTGACTCAGATCTATGAAAATACATTCTTCCAAGGAGGAGACCTCACTACAGTTTTTACACCGACCGCCAATTACTGCCAAGTGGTGTGTACTTACCATCCTACCTGTCTGCTCTTCACCTACTTGCCAGCAACATGGAATAAAGATCCTGCAAAAAGGTAGAGTTTCATGTACTTGTGTCTTTTGCTGGCCTCAGGTGATAATTTAGAAACCTGGTAACATTTTGACAGAACACAGGCATGCAGGGAAAGGTACAGGGTTGCCATGGAAAACAATGTCATGTATCTATAAAATTGGTGGTCTAAGAGTAATTGCTCGAATTCAAAAGGTTATATTTGACAGTGGCCAATTTTTCGCGCGCACACACACACACACACCAGCCCTTTCAAGGAAAGAGAACTGACTCTGCACGCCCTCCTCTATGGCACGTATTTATTGTTGAGGGACAATGTGAATAATTTCACATCTCCAATGATCCCATGTACTGTTCTCCATCCTTTCTATTTAGCATATTTTTCTCACAATTAAGAATTTCAGTTGCCTGAGAGAATGAGGTTGTCTATTCTCTATGCCCAGTGCATATCTGTCCTCCAAACCCTGCTCTCATTTCATTGAGATCTCTTGGAGCTTCCACAAACACAAACGCAGAAGTAGTCTCCTCTGTCACCAGTGCCAGCAATCTGTGTAAGGCTTGGCCCTATTTTTCTTCCAATTGCACTTGTCAAATTTTTCATGTTGTGGGATATTGGACAGACTACATTTCACCTGAGAAACAGTTATGAAAGTCTGTGTTGTACTGCAAAAGCTGTGAATTGCTGCATTTTAAAACACAGGTTCTCCTGCTATTTAAAAGACAGCGATACAGAAATGCTACCGAAAGTGGATATGGAAGGAGCTATCTCTGGACATTCCTTTAAACAGTGTAACGAAATTAGTGGTAAGATATGGTTATTCACGTGCATGTATTTTATGGTCTGCATTGCATAGCAGCTGTTAAAAAATCAGCATTTTGATAAGAGGAATAGAATCAGGGAGGCAGCCAAGCAGTGATTTATGTATTCTTTGCCAGACTGCTTTCAAACACAGCTGACAAAAACTCCACTGGTTTTACTCTTCAGGCCCACCTATCCACTCCCAGGCTCCCCAGACGAGGTAACAGGGAAATCATGTTCCTGCAGTCACTGTTTCATTTGCCAGAGGCAAATGGCAGCTCATGCTTTAACTGCTGACTCCAGTTCTAAAGATTCGTTTACTACTGCAATTCCACTCCAGAACATGGCTCATATGACATATGTGACCCTGCCTAATAACTCTGAGGTGCAGATGCTCAGCAAATCAAAGTGCATTGTCACAAAGTGATGCTAGTACTTTTGTGATTCTGTGTAATAATTTTTTGTCAGCTGCATCTTTTTAGAGTATATGTGCTTTACATGAAGCCTTAGTGTCAGCATGCCATACCTACAAGTTATAACAAGGCATATTAAAAACCTATTAAATGTGTTTTCATATATGTTTTAAATTTGCAATGTCATAATGATGTCATTGAAAGGAGAACAATTTTAAGCATAACATTGTAGTTTAGAAAACAGAATAACAAAGAATATAGTTATTCACTTCCTACCTTTGAGGACAAATAGTTTCTTATGGATGTCAGGCTAGTTCTTTAGTTGTATTGGTACAGCATCTCAACATGGCAGGACTAAATGGGTTTTTATGCAAGTTCTCCACTCTAGGTATTATCAAGTAAGTTGCCACTTGCCCTTCAGAGCAGCCAGGCTCTTTAGAAGCTCTTTCCTACCAAAAATCCTTCAAGTTTGTATTTCTGAGTGCCTTGGAATAGAAAAAGAGATTTCAGTGGGATGTTATTCTTTATGCTATTGAGACTAATTAATATCACTTAAATTACTCTAGAATCAGACTAAAATGAAAATCTATCCATACATATTCAAAAATGCCTCCAATCATTGGCTGACTCTTGTTCTGTGAAACGACCTGCATTTCAAACCCCACAGTTGCAATCCTCCCTCTATGGAGTGTAAATGTAATATTCTGACTCAAATGGGAGATGTCTGTAGCTTATGAGGACAGAATTTGCCATTTAAACTGCTCTATGGATTTGGAACTGGGAAAAGATGTTTTAATATTGATTCTGAGTTCTTGTTTTGGTGAATGTCATCCTTGTCTCAGTCAGTTGCAGAGGTTAGAGCCCCTCTGTCATGTAGATGGAGGCACTGTCAAAGTCTGCCAGTTTTTCGCCTTGCCATGAGGTACAATATGAAACCTATATTTCTGATTTGGATCTTGATCTATGTATAAAGTATGATGTAACTGAAGTGAGCGTGGGATGTGGCATCTGGATTATGAGGGCTGTGTCATACAAACTGCTATCTTTTGGGAAATTTGGAACAGGGCATGGGGAAAAGAATAGAAGTACGTTTTCAGAACTTGGTCTCTCTTTCTTCACAGCTTGCAGCCCAGATGTCCATGCAGGACTGGATATGGAAGGGAATATTTTTGATACTACTATGGCTGACAGCTATCAAGAGTGTCAAAAACGATGTACCAATGACAACCGTTGTCATTTTTTTACATATGCTTCTGAAACATTTCATAATGCAAGCTTTTGGTAAATACAGGCTGGATTCATTTTCCTGGACAGCTAAGTAGAGTAAATCTCAGAGCACTCTAAGGTGCAAGAAATTACTCAAGAATATTCAATTTATTTCTCTTTGCAATGTTTGTTCACACTTAAAGGTAGGAAAATATCAACAGAAATTGGCTTTCATTTGTCTGTGGGTGAGAAAGACTAACTTGATTATTACAGCCCTGAAAAAAACCTAAAATCCTCTGAAGATACTGAAATGCAAATTATATTGTTAGCTGTGCTGCATTTTTGCTGTGTTCAATCTTGCTCTGCTTATTGTTCTGAAAATAGCACCATCTGAGCATCCAGAGAAATTATTTCATTTTAATGAGACCTATTTTTGAGCTCTTAATCTGCTCAGTTTTGCAAGTTAAACATTGTTCAGCTAGCTCCGTTCATCATTTGAAGTCTGTTCTGGAGGTTGGAGGCTGTTCAGGTGCATGGCCAGGCCATGCACAGTGGTAGGAATTGTGGGTTCTGGAGGATGGTTTAGTCCAAGGAAGGAGACCTATTTTCTTACCACTTTCTTTACTCTTTGTCATTCAGTAAAAAATGCTTTTTGAAAAACACCAGTTTAGGAACTCCAACCAACATAAAAGTGCTTGATGAGGTTATATCTGGATTCTCTCTGAAGCCATGCCAACTTTCTGAATTAGGTAACTTTTAAATTATCTGATTCTGTTTAGTTTTAAGGGTCATGTATCCTGAAATGCAGTCTATCACTGACATGGAAAAATTCTAATATTATCTTATTCTTAAAATATAGTTAGCACACTCAAAGGAGAGAACAAAGGAGGTTCATATCTTTTTAATATTTTCATGTTATCATTTGTCTTACAGAAACAGTTCTCTTCTTTAAAGATATTAAAAACTCTTTCATAAGACTAGTTTGATGAAATTGTATATTACCTTTGCATCATGGATACAAAAATGAAAGATAAAAGCCCATAAAATTCAAAGATCAGAGGAAATACAAAGCTTTCTAAATCCTGTTTGTATATTGTGTATGCACTTGAAAATTTTTAATGGACATCTGCAGCTTTCTAATACAGCTGGCTAATAGGAAAGGATATATTAAGCATTTTGTGAGTGATTTGTGATGAAAGCAAAAAGTCTGTGCTTGTTCCTGCAATTATTATTCAGAGAAAATTCTCAGGAGTCTGAAATCAAACCTTCTTATTCTCAATTGAAACATCTTCCACTCTTTTTTTTTTAAATTTTTCTTTTTCTTTTTTAAATCTATCTCCACTTTGTCTTACTGTGTGATATTTTTCCTTCTTAATGATGATGATGTTTTCTGCTTTCATGTAGCCTCATTTTATCTCACAGATAATCTAGTTTTCCTATACAAATCATGTTTTGTAGGGACCGTATCAATATATTTCTGTCTAAAATCAGTGCTTGGGTTACTGCTGGGCAGCGCTGGCACAACATCAGTGCTCTCTCTCCATCATTCCTCCATCAATAGTCTGGGTGTGGGCAAATCCTGTAGGGAATACAACGAAGTCAGCTGACCCAAATTACCCACAGGGACATTCCATATAGGATGTCAGCTCAGCTATAAAAGCTAAGGAAAGGAGAGCCCTAGGGCTGTGTTATCCTCTGCATTTAGGGCGATCCAAAGTTATTCCCTAGGACTCCCCAAGGCCTTATACACATTTATTTTAATTCCATTCTCCCAGGTGGCCCCTTGGCCTTCCCGCCCCTTTTGTCCTTATATGGAATTTCTCTGGAATGTTGTCCCCAGTTCGATGCTCCATTGGCCCCTTCTTCTTGGTCCTTCCTCTTGCCCCTCCTCATTGGTTCTCCAACCCATCCATCATTTTCCATCTCATTTTCCCTCGCCTGTCCAGCTGGGAAGGGGGAATGATAAGGCAAGTTGCCAGGCACCTGGCATCCAGCCAAGGTAATCCCACCAAAATCCTTTTTGGTGCTCAACATGGGCTTTTCCTAGAAAACTATCTCAAACCACAAGTTCTCTGGCTTTTACCCTTCTGATTCTCTCCCTGATCTCACTGGTGGTGTAGTGAATGAGTGGCTGCCTGGGGCTTGTTGTTGGCTGGGGTTAAACCATGACAGCATGTGAAAATCAATACTGTTCTGTCTGTATTTCCCTACTTTCTGTATCTTGTGAAAGGGGCAATGGCAGGCAAGAGATGTAAGAAATAAATTGTGATCACAGAAGCCTAGACAGAACTAGTGGATCAAGAGGTCATCTAAGTAGGTCACCTGTCCTTATCTCAGACAGATCAGCTATACCTGTCCAGACAGAGATTTGCAGAATGTAGTCATAAAACCTCAGTAATGTCTTCTGCCTTGTTGTTTTGTCAATATCTAAAATGTTTTTTTCAATATTAGTTCAGTGTTCTTTTTCTGCATTTGTTTAGTTTATTCCTTTCTATGTGGCCTTTCATTTTGTGCCTTTGCCTCTGACTTCGTCCTTATACACACACAATATTACGCATTCATGGCAATTTGTCTGTGTTCTGCCCTTTGCAGAGCATCTTACTTGAGATCACTGGATATTGAGCCAATGATCCCTGAATGTGATCCTTGAGATTAGCTTCCTTAAAGTTTCAGATCCACATTTATGCTTTAAATATAATTTCCTTTAGAAACTACCATTCTCCTGGATGCTATTTCCCCTTATTGTAGGATCTTACCTACTAATTGCCAGAGTTAATTGACTCTTAATTTTTAGATTTCTAAGTACATTTTTCTACTGTTCTTGTTGTATAATTACTGCCCAGTTTTGTTGTCCTTTCTTGCCTATGTTTTTTTCAAAAACCTCATCAAATTAACAGGATTCAAAGTAAGCTCTGCCTCTTGGTTTCCCTTTCTGAAGGTGAGGTGTTCCCGGTGTGTTTCTATAACACACTGGGCAGTATTTGCTTGGTTTCTGTACTTTCTCAACAGCTCAAGTTCTCTGCTGCCACCAAATCCTTTCTTTTGGTTCATTTCACTCTTTTTGCTGCAGCTTGATAGGTTCAAGAAACATCCTCTGTGCCAATGCTTCCATTTTTTCTTTTTAAATTCTTGCACTAGGATCCTAAGTGAGACTTCGAGTATAACTTTGGAGAAGGATACTCGTTAATCTCTTTCAAAACATGATAGTACTTCCTGTAACCTCTATATCCATAGTCTGGTTGTGTGAACTATCCTGCCAAGCCTCTGTTGTGTTATTTTGGCCATGTCAGAGAGCAGCACTGCCTACTTTTCAAGTGGTAAAATAAATGTTAAAAAGATCATCACCTAATTTTTTTCCTAGTCTTCCCATGTACCTGATATACCCATTAAAAATTAATTTAAATATTTCCCTAGTACATTAGCAAATCTTTATTGTAAGATGTAATTTCTCTTTTCTTCTCTCTGAACCTTCTCCCTGTTCAGTAATGCTGAACATACTCATTACATATTAAAAATATTCCTGACAAACAGTTTTTGGTTAAAATGTCATGTTATCTCTCCAGCTTATCAATTACAGGAGGAAAATGAGAATAAAGATAGAAATCTCAATATTCTGATGACATATGAAAATTTTTGGAATTCTAATATTTTGTTCTTGTTCTATGCAGATTGTCAGATGGACATTTTTGAAGATCAAGAGTTTTCAGGAATTAATATTACAAGTTTTTTCACTCCTGATATTTCTGTCTGCCAAACTATTTGTACATATTTTCCACAGTGCTTGTTCTTTACATTTTTTACCAGCACATGGCAAATAGAATCTCAAAGGTGAATATGACAGTTAAATGTAATTATCAATGTAGATTTTTTAAAAATTTATTTTTTTAAAAACATGGGGTCTTTTTTTAAGCATTTATTATACATATGTAAATTTATGTCAAAAGGCTATTTTCAGTAAAGCATAGCCTTTTATGGTTTTTGTTGATAACTTTATAATTTCCTGTTTTCCAATGTGATCAGGGCTTTTGTATCGTAGTTGAGTATCTGGTCTTAATCTGAAAATAATTATACATGTCAAAAGTACAGTGAGCCTCCAGATTGTTTTAACGACTTAAAGCTGAATTTTATGACATTATCAAAAGAGCCATCTGGTTTCCGTCAGGGTGAACTTATTTACTTGCAAAGATTTTTTAACTAAGTTAATGGCTATAAAACTATTTCTATTTAGCTTCCTTCTTTCATACTTAGTAGTGAGAATAGTTAAAAATCAACTTTCCACGCAGATCAGAAGAATAATATTTCAAAAGAATTTTGGGGAGAAGCAAAGCTGAGATGGCATGAATCATCTTAAGTCAGCTCTTCTATATATGTATAAATACTGTACCACCTTTAGTAGTACAGTGATATGGCATTTCACAGCACTACAGTGACTGCCTCAATTTAGTGTGAACTGGTGAATTTAGTGAATGCATTTTCGCATTAAATACTTCTCCAGATTGAGACTTGGGAGAAAAGAGTGTATTTAGGAAAGAACTTTCTTTCACCAGTACCTAAACAAATATTTTTAGGATGTGAGAACAGGTTTAGTTATTGTGAAAAATGTTTCATTTTAGAAATCTTTGCCTTCTGAAGACATCAACAAGTGGAATTCCAGAGGCACTCATATCACAAGAAAATGCTGTATCAGGCTTTGGCCTCCTAAATTGCAGAAGGTCTATTCCTGGTAAACAATAATTTACAATAAAAATACTAATTTTGAGTTATTCTAATTAATAACTTTCTGATGCTTTGAACGCAATCATTCTTACAGCCTGCAATTCTCGCACTTACACGTATATGGATTTTTTGGGAGATGAACTTAATGTCACTTATACTGAAGGACAAAGAGCCTGTCAGCAGGTTTGCACAGACATGATCCGCTGCCAATTTTTTTCCTATTCTCTGCTCCAAGGTTCATGCAATGAGCAAGGGTGAGATACATTTTTTAAAGTGTTCAAAGCTTGCTGAAATAATAATTCCAGAGATGTGGTGAGGGAATAATTTATATGTTGTTCAGTGAAAATAAATAAAAACTAAATATTTGCATTAATTCATTGGCAGAAAGTGTGAGTGTCACCTAAGAATGTCCTCAAATGGATCTCCAGTGAAAATAGTACATGGGCCAGGAAGTATCTCTGGATACTCACTAAGATTATGCAAAAAAAAAGCCAGTACTGGTAAGTAAAGTGTCTTTCATGAAGAATAGCCAGTGCTTCCCTGATTTCAGTGTAGGAGGCAAAACCGTATTTTTTAAAAGTTGTTGCCCTGTCCCAGTGCATGATCTTGTAGAGTGTTATGGAAAAGTGAAGTCAATCCAGTCTTTACATTGTATACACCAGAACAGCACTGTGAATTTGGTTTTAATTGAGTTTATGATCATAAACCATGAAAAATATATAATGTGTCACCTGCTTTGCAGTAGGTTGTGCCTATTCAGTGATCAGCAGCAGTCTCTGATTTTCATTTTTCAACGGTGAGTGCAAGCTGTCTTTAAGCTCAATTTTAAACTGTTTCTGTAGTGTGTATGCAGCATTCTGCAAGAAAAATTAGGATTGTTGGTGGGATGGACTCCTCCCCTGGCGAATGGCCGTGGCAGGTTAGCCTGCACGCCAGGCTGTCTCGCCAGAGGCACCTGTGCGGAGGCTCCATCATCAGCAACCGGTGGATTCTCACAGCTGCTCACTGTGTCACCAGGTGAGGCCCGAAGTTAAACCTACAAACACGCCCCAAAGTTTAACCCAGCACGCAAGATAAATTGAGATCTACCTTCCAGGATAATAACAATGAGACCTAGAATTAGATGAACTGCTTCCTGAAATTTTCAGGAAGACTATTCAGTTACTTAATGTAACTGCTACTCCATACTTTGTGCCTTTGTAGAACAGTGTTGTACTGCTGATGCTCAATTACTTTAATGAATCTAGAAGGTGAAATTCTAAAGCAGGTAACAAATACCTACATAACCTTATACATTCTCATGAGATACGAGCTTTTTCTTACTGTAATACTGCAGTAAGCTATTTAGTCACAGACTAACTTTGTGTTTTTACCCTCAGACTAGAGAACCCTGATATTTGGCGTGTTTATGCTGGTATTTTAAGACAATCAGAAATTAAAAAGGATACCCCCTTCTTCAAAGTGGAAGAGATTATTGTTCACTCTCAGTATAAAGATGCACAGATTGGATATGACATTGCTTTAATGAAACTTGCTGAACCTATGAATTTTACTGGTATGTAGTGTATTGCAGAGGAATTCTGAAAAGGTGCAGGATGACACAGGTCTGGCATGGCTATGGCAGTGCATGACACCTGGGCTGGCTTCCTTTAGTATGCAGTTACTGGGGTTTGAGGAGAAACTATTCTGTTGGCTTTAAAAAGAAAGTGGGTGGCTTTAATTTATGTGATGGGAGTGATACAAAGTGCAAGGGACAAAGCATAATATGGAGGCTGTCATCAGGGGTCATGTAGGTGCCCACAAAACCTCACTGTTGCCGTTGTCTCCGCTGGTCAAACTAATATTTTCTCTTGTACTTTAGATCTTCAACTACCTATTTGCCTGCCCTCAAAAGAAGACACTAACATATTTTATACTGACTGTTGGGTAATTGGATGGGGTTACCGAAAAGAAAAAGGTACAGACAAATACTTATAAACAGTGAATTTTTGTATTTTTAAAATTAATCTTTTTGACCAAAAAAACCCTCCCCTTCTTTAAAAAAAGAAAATTCTGCACTGTTCTTGGCTACCACAATTCCTTCTTGGCAGTACTTTAATATAATTCTTTATTATAATTGATTTCTATTAAGACATCACAAAGCATAAATGAAAGATGTATTAAATTATCATTAAATAGCTCCATGCTCTGACACAATAATTAATTTTATAAATTGGTTCACTAGTTTGAAATACCTGAGAATTCAGTCTTAAATATATCTTGTACAACACTCAAATACTTTTCCTTAGATTCTAGCTTAATCTACTGGCAAACCCCAGTAAATATCTGGGTTTTGCACACTCTTTTTTATTTCTTCCTGGCTGAAAAAAAAGCAATAAACTTACCACTGAACTGTTTTGAATTACAGTCTGCACATAACCCATGATGTTTTTCCCCCTGTGATTGAATTAATATGACTTTAGAAACTGGAAATTGAAATATGTTGGTTTTATTATACTGAAGATTGATTATAGACCATGCCAATGACTTGTGTTTCATAGTAGATGAGATTTGAGCTCCTCTGATTTTATATGGAGATAGGCCAAAAAGCTCATAATTACCAAGCTGTGGTTTTACACCTACTTATTTATTTACATTTTTAAGCTTAATTTTTGTATGTATATATAGATGTATGTGCACCTTTTTAAAGAGTACCTTTTCCTTTATGCACATGCCTATCTTAAAATTATAGGTCAATGTAAAATCTAAGAAGTGAGGTAGATACTGTATAGCCAAATTTCTTCTGTTCATTACGAGAGAAAAGGCTGCTCTCAAATACTCGTGTTTAGTCTATGTGCAAATTTCTCTCTCTTAAAAACTACTAGGATAGAGAGCAGCACAGATTTGGCAAGTGGGAAATTCCAAACTTATTGCAACACTTTACTTGGAAAAAATAGTTACTAACACAAAGCAATGGTAACAGCAGTGCTCCAAGGGCCAATGTCCTGAGAGCCCTTCATATATGAGGATTCATTGCCAATCACAAGGGACTTTTGAAGCTTTTCCAGTCATGAGAAAGAAGATGGCATTATAAAAGCATTTAAATTAGAAGACAATTAACATTGTTTGCTAACACAAAGAAAGGAAAATTGGTGTCATCAACATCTATTAACACTGTAGAAGCAGTGCTCCCACCACTTTTTAATATCAGTATATGGGGATTTCTAGAGTTGAATTTTAACCTATATTTTGCTAGAACAAAAGCTTCTCTGCTCATATTGCCTTTTATATAGGTCGGGTACAAAATATTCTTCAGAAGGCTCCTGTTCCCTTCATGTCAAAAGAGGAATGCCAGGCAAGGTACCGGAGGCACAGAATAGGTGACAAAGTGGTCTGTGCTGGCTATGATGAAGGAGGAAGGGATGCTTGTAAGGTAATGACAAACAGTAGTACATAGTTACATATTCCAGCCCTATGTTCAAATATATTAATGTGTACCATAATTATTTTTAATTGCTGTTAGAAAAATAGGGTTATCAGTAGAGCTCTTTATTAACTTGCCACTTTGGTTGTCAAAAGCACGGAAAAACAAGGTATATGGAAAATATATATGACATTGAAATCTTTAGGGATAGATTACATTGACAGGAAACTCTGAGTGTGGTTATATAGATACCCACTTAGGGAATAAAACAGTGTTCCTTCAGACTATCAGAAATCCAGAGAGTGCAAATATAGTACCTAGAAAAACTTCTCCAATGAAGAGCAGATTTCCTATGTGGTTTCATGTTATTTTATTTATTTAATTAATTATTTTTAAATTTCTTTGTATGAAATGCAGTACATGTAATTTCATTTTAAAACATTCAGTGACTATAAACCAGAAGGGAGGGTACTAGCAATGCTATTAAAATGTATGGGGAATAGATGGCTAAAAACAAACTGTGAAAACTGCTCTGTTCATAATTAGAATTGAAAATGTCAGAATAGCATGAGTTCCGTGAGCCAAATTCTCTGCTCAAGAGTAAACTCACACACTTTCGTCAGTTTAAATATTCTGAGTTAATTTCTGCAAGAAGAAAATAGCCTGATTATTAATATTAAATTCTTTACCAAATATAGTTTTCACTGCAAACATATAAGAGTTAATGATTGTATGCTGAAATGTTACTATTGCTATGAATAGGAAAAGAAAAGAGACATGTTTTATTCTGAGTGGGACAGAGTCACTCAGGATAAGGCATGAAGAGAGCTGAGATACGAAATCATGGTCATAAGAAAAAACACTGCCAAATTGGCTGTTTTTCTTACTGGCACACATAGTTTTCATTGGTCTTTAAATCACTGTACATAGATAAGTTAATAATAATAAAACAAGATAAAATAATAAAAGCCAGTAATTTTGAACCTTCATGGGAAGAGGAAATTGTTCGCAATGACTACCTAGAAATCAATTTACGAAACAATCAGAACACCTGCTTCACTCCTCTCTTAATTAGTAAGGGAAAGTGATTGAAGTCTAGGCAGTTATGCTGGTGGTAACATTGAACACTGCTGATTTTATTCAAGGCTTTCTTTGTGATAGAAATACTGATGAGGCCTCTTCCTGGCATGCTCTCTTTTTCTCCTGTGACACAGGGAGATTCAGGAGGGCCCCTGTCGTGCAGGCACGAGGAGGTGTGGTACCTGGTGGGCATCACCAGCTGGGGCGAAGGGTGCGCTCGTCCCAGGCAGCCGGGAGTCTACACCAAAGTTGCTGACTATTCAGACTGGATTCTAGAAAAAACTACCTAGTGTGAGCATTACTGACTCACTCAAAGTGATGCTGTGGTATAACAACCCTCAGAGCAATGTGATAAAGCCTATTAGTGCTTTTTAAATGATGGCTTTTGTTAGTTTGGAGTGTAAAATACCTGTTTTAAAATGTAGAAAAGCAGGAATGAATGAATTTTCCTATTACTAAATAAAAAGCAGTAATAACAATAAACTTTGTGATCACTGATTTGGCAGAACAAATATGTCTGAGCGATGGACTTCTGTCCTCCCAGCATAAAATAGAAGTGGATGAGGACATGTATGGACCTGGGAGCTGGGAACTGCTTCTCTGTCAGGAGGTTGCAACACAGCAAAAAGAAATTTCCCTCCCTTGTCTGAATATAGTTAAAATGGGCAAACCACTTATAAGCTTACTAAAGGGCTGGGGGAAGGGAAGACAGGAGATTCCTGCACAGTTGCATAAATTTCCTTGGAGAATTAACCTAAAAAGTGTCAGTACTAACCAAGAAAACAAACCCAGAGGTCTTGGCAGAGGGGCACTTGTGGATGCAGACACCACCGAGCCCAGTTCACGCTGGAAGATCCCGTTCCTGCTGTTTCCAGCAGTCTGCACATGTGTGGTTTGCCGTCATGCTGTCATCTTCTCTGGGCTTTGATCTTCTCAGGACCAAGGCAGGAGCTCAAGCCTGGCCCTTAGGGTGCCTCCAAGTTACCAAACATCTGCCTTACCTATGCACAGATGTTCTCAAGGCACACAGAACATAAATAGCAGAAGGCATAAAATAGATATTTTTCTACATTGCTACTCTCCAGACTTTTTGCATTCCCACCTGCAAGGTCACTTGAGTGTGTTTACAATTCCCACCAGTTTTCCACTTTTAACCCGTTGCTCCCAGTGAGATATCTTTCACTTACTTTATTCATTTTTCTGTGATGAGAAAATTTTGTGATGAGAAGGATAATGAGGGTCTACTTCTCTTGAGGAAAAATATACAGAAAGTCAAAAAAGGATCCCCTGCTTTAGAGACATCATGTCATTGGTCTTTAACACCATATATTTTTATTTCCTGGTACTTAAATCTCCTTGATTAAAGAAACAACTTTATCCTTTTCCCATTTCTCTTTATTTACTTTTATAATTCTTTTTTCTTTGTGTCAGGTAGCAAATGTATTTCATGATTAAAATGAATACTAATGTGAAAACGGGATTAAAAAATTAATTACTTTCCACATAGTAAGAAGCAGCAGTTCACACTGCATTACAGAGTAGAGTACTTGCACTGTCTTTGCCAAACTTTATGAGCTTGTTATCTAATCATCTACATTACCATAATTGCTGAAAATATGTTCCAGAGTGCTACTCATAATTGCCCTACATCACACTGGGAGGTAAACAGCAGGAGTGGCTCTACAAGTAAATGAGGTAATGAAACTTAGGAATTAAACATCAAATTTATGGGAGAAAATAATCAAGCTGCAGAAAATTGCTTTTATCTTTAATTTTTTATTCTTTATTTGTAAATAATACTGAGAAAAAAAAAAGTAATTTCACAGTACAAGCTTATACTCCTATCTGTGTCTGGAGTCAGGGTGTGCCGTGCTAAGCTGTCAGCAGCCAACAAACCTGAAATCCCAAAGCTGTGTTCAAAGGCTGGGTGTTGATTTTGTTTGTTTATTTTTAAAGAATCACAATCCAGAGAAGGGATGAAAACAGTCCAGACTTAACAGGAGAGGAGAGATAATGCTGCTTTTGCAGGCACACCTGGGGAAAGAGAGGTGCTGCCTTCCCTCTGTCCCATGGTGGATTCCTGGTGACGGGGACTTGAGTCTCTGGGGGCGTTCAGTGCCGAAGGTCTCCTTGCCCTGGGAGTTCCGAGTGCAGGACTGGGCTGCTCAGAGAGCCAACAGGAAAAGTCGGGTGTGCGCTAGGGGAATTGGATCAAGGGTGAGAGGGAAGGCACATCACTGAGCTGGGATTTTTGCCAACACTGCAGAAGCAGAGCAGGAGATAAAGGTGGGGGCCGATGTCCTTTCCATGCTCTGTTTAATCCGCAGCTGGTTTAAAATAACAGCAAACCTCAGACATGCTGTCAAAAACCTAGAGACTTAAATGAGGGACTGAGAAAGAAAAAATAGAAAAAAGGAAGGGAAAAAAAAGATTCTTGGCATTCAAGTGTGATTCTGTTCTCATGGGGAAGGAATGAAGACAGCTGGAAAAGAGTTGCTGAAGGGAAAAAAGGAATTGCTTCAGTAGGAAAACAGAGGCTGAAACTCTAAATAAGAATCATCAGGAGACCATCCAAAATACTTGTCTGCCAATACTCAAACTGTGTAGGCTAAAGAATATATGCAATGTCAATCTGACAATCTTAATACTTTCTCATAATAATGCTGTCATCATCAGCTTTTTTAAATATACAGAAAATGTATTTTTTTGTTTTATTTTTTCCTTCTTTCCCTTTTGCTTGTTTTTTTTTCTTCTACAACTTTTCAGATTGTAACTATTGCAGCAACAAAGAGGAATGGCAGCTCAGCTGTGCTCTGTAGACCTCTGGAGCTTCATGTTTTGTTTCTCAGAAGTATGGCAGGTGACAGCAATATGCCAAAGGAAACTCAGCTGTTCTGTGGAAAGGATAAGTGATCTCAATGACTGCAGCCATCCTTCATGAGTAGCTGTTGACCAGATAAAATACCTTATTCCCATATATTTTCATCTAGAGTAGATATTCTTCAATGACATTTTGTATTAGCTGTTGGTCCATCTGTAACTGGTGGTTAAAAGTGAGACCCAGGAATAGGTGTGTGGAGAATACAGGAGTTCATGGTGGCTATATGAAGTCCTTATGACTTTGTTTAAGATGAGCTACATGAGGGAATGTCTGACCTTTTTGTGGATTTATTCACCGGTGTGATATGTAATTCATTGAGACCTTTAGACTCAAAGATAGAAGTGTATTGGTGTTATTAAGTGTTATATTGCTTAGGCATTCTGGTATCAATAGGTAACTTGCACTAAACGAGAGGCAATTTATGACATTTATTTATTCTTCCTTCTCATCTACCTCCCTGTGGAAAAGTAGTTTTAAAAAAGCTAACTACCAAAATACCTATTTCAATCTCATGAAAGAAAGCCTGGTCTTATACTTTAAATCTTCCTCTGTTCATGCTGGAACAGAAGATAAACATCAGTGCTTTAGTTGTTTTTTTGATTAATGGCAAGTGTCTCTGGTTGTCCTGAAAGTCAATAAATCTCATAATCTTGCTTAGGTAGAAATTTTGGTAGGGGCAAATGCCATTATTGATGTATAGAATGGCAGCATTATTCTCACCTGATTTTTTTGTATAAACAAGATCCCTGATCCCAGAAATTTTCAGGCTTGTTCAGGCACAGATTAAACACTTCATATGTGCTGGGACAGTCTGAAGAACAATTAATTAATCTTAAAATAAAGGCATATTCTTTTGCTGCTCAAATGGACTCTTCTAACTTGTAATAGCCTTCTCTGGAATCATTTTCATAGACTTGTAAACCAAAAAAATCCAGTTTCCCATTAAACTGGCAATGTAGTATTTCCTACCACTGCTGGTGCTTTGCTTAATGTCTGAGGTGGAAGAATGGCTTCTTGAAAGTGACCTGAGCTGTGAACAAGAAGACATAAAACCTCTCAATTCGTCTTGCTGAGAGAATTCACAATCCTTGCAGTGAAGATCTAGAGAGATCACCTAGTAAGTCCATTTCCTCTGCTTTCCCAGCAGAGGGGAGTGGAACAATTTGATATAAGGTCTTAGTGTAGGTTTAATTTATTCTGTGAAAAATTATTATTCTGCTGTAATGAAAAATGAATCTCTGGTGCTGAAAAATAGCAAACTGGATGGAATTAAAATAATTCACAATGGCATTCCTCATAGTAGGCGAACTGTGAATTCTTATTCTCTGCCTAATTTCCAGTATGTATGGAGGAGTCTTTGAAAAATTATTGCTAGGTGGTTTTTTTAAAGTGAAATATCTGCATAAAATACACCCAAATTGCATTCCTACTTCAAATAGTAGGCAACATTATTTTGCCTCTGAACATTTACAGCAGATATGCAATACTACATATTTATAGTGAAGCATTTCCTGGAGTAGTAAATTGATTGCTTTTCCTGTGGTCTTTTTGTTGTAAATCACATTATAGATATGTATAGATGTGTTTAAATTACTGTGGATTGTTGCATACTACAAGAAAATTTGTTATAACGTATGCAGTGGAGTTTGGGGTTTCCTTGATTTTGTGATGCTTTTTGTTTTGCTTTTGTTTGGTCAGTTTTGAATGCGATGTTAGCAAATATTTGGTCAGTTCCCATAATTTTTTAGCTGGTTTATTTGTGGGGGAACAATGATACCAAAGGAAGAGGACTGTATGCAAGAGATTAAGGGGAATAGATAGAAACTAAAGCAAAGTTAAACTGAACTGGAACAAACAAAGAAAGAATCAGTGCAACTTGAAGAAAGACCAGCCTAAACAGTACATATGCATCTGGGCACCTGGAACCAAAAATATGATGGAATACCTAGACATCCTTTCCATGCCCACAAAAATGTACCTCAGGACCTGAAAAATAAATCATGTATGGTGTAGGAAGACTTTCTGTGCTAGGAAGTTGTGGGATCATCTGAAGTGCAGCATTGCCCTAATGTGACTCTGCTGTGCTCAGACCTGAACTTATTATCACACAACTCTGCTGTGATTTGCTGCTATCAAATTCAATTGTCAGCCTCACATCTGTACTTCCATTTCCACTGACTATACCATCTGGTAGATTTTGTCTCCCAATAACCTCTTTGCTTATTTTTGCCCCCAAAGTCTTGTACAGGGATTTGGAGAATGGTATGGTTTTAATTATCACAGGAGATCTAAACAAATCTCTGCTCTAGGGTTTTACTGGGTGATGTAGCCTTCCTGAATTTGCTGTGTTGTCCATCCTCAGTACAGCATCATTTTTTGAATCATTCCTGTTGGTTGAGTGCTGCTAAGGGAAAGGTGCTTCTTAAGGAAACACCCTCCATAACATGTCTGAAGCTTCTGTGTTTCTGTGCCGTGACTCCCTGTTCCTGTGCATGGCCCACTATTTAAAAACTTTGAGCACGAGTATTTTGGTTTTGACCTTGTGCCCAACCTGCTGAGCAGGGAACAAGTCATACTCAACATATCCCTCAGTGTGACTGGGGAAGGAGGGAGGGGCAGTGTCATCCCATGGGGAACAGGGTGAAAGTGTAGATGGGGAAGGACAAAGAAACTACTTCTCTCTTCTGGGCTTCCTGGGTTTTGACTGTTTGGACAGATTACTCGATGCCTTAATGTTGTCTGAATGCAACTAAGTTTCTGAAATATATTGTTGGAAGAACTGGGCTGAAAAGTTAATAAAATATTTATACAATTAATACTGAATGAGTCCACACAATCCAAAACTTTGGGCTTCAAAGAGTCTGAAACTTTAACATTGGCAGAAAGGACTGGTGTGAACAGTAGAGCTACTGTAAACATGGAAAAGAAACGGAATAAAGAGGTTTTATATTTATTTCCAGTGAGTTTATTGTGCTTATTACCATAAATGTTTTTATGGCTCTCTGTAGACCTCTGATTTCTTTAACTTTCACTGGAATTTCAGGGAAGAAGAGATGCTTTTTCACGTAGCCTAAAATAACGCTCAATAGCTTGTCACTAGGCGGCGCTTTAGCTTTAATTTGTCTTGCGTTCAACGGCTCTGATGAGGAAATGAGCATCTAAGAGGATATTTTTATTTCTGTAGCTAATAAGTAATAATAAATAATTAAATCGCCATCTTAATTTGTAGAACTTGTGGAATTCAAAGGCAGCAGGTATGTTTAGCTCCACATTTCTTCATGGCACAGGAACATTAAATAACTGTAGGACATGAAGGCTGATCAAATCAAGTTAAATAAAAACCACTTGCCCACAGGTCCCTGCCATAGTATTTCACATAAATAGGCATCAAACCACTGGAATAAACAGCCAGGGCCCTGAGCACTTCTGCTCTCTCTGGGGGTCTTGGCTTGTGGCCAGCTTGGGCACAGTGCAGTTGTCTGGTCCTGAACCAGGGAGCTTGGGAGACAGTGTCGGGGGGAGCTAGCTTGGAGAGCTATATGTCAGCCTGGCCCTCACACACTACTGTGCCTTGTAAGCTTAAAACAAATTTAGGCTGTATTTAAGCAATATGTGCGTGGTTCTTACTGCCGAAACCATACCCATCTGTTAAAAATTCCTTTGCCAGATTTTCATATCTGGAAAAACCTGTAGTGAGATTGTCTGAAATGGATACATTTCTCAGTATTAGGAAGAGATGATAATCTGAATTATTAGTCTCCAGCATTACCTCTGAACACAACCAAAGTGAACCATGTGGAACAATGTACCAAGTACTTCAGGTTCTTGAGCAGAAGAATAAATAATATCTTGCTCTTCTACTACAGCTCTATCATTTAAAAGTAGGTGTTGATCTTAGTAAAACTTAGACCCCTCAGGCAGGAGGAAAGAGATGTTCTTTCTCTGCCTCAGTGAACAAAACAAAGATTTTGAGTTATTTGTGGATTAAAGAACAAGTTGTACCAAAAAGGATGCAGAAAAACTGTTTGAGCTGAAGAGAGTGAAGCAGTGGGTATGGGGCAGTTGAGGATATTGTGAAACTTCCATCACTGGAAGTATTTAGGACTAGGTTACACCATGGTGTAACTGGCCCTGCCTTGCACATGTGGTGGACTGGATCTTCTGTCTGCCACCTATGATCATGAACAACAATATGAAACCATGGGTTTTGGTTTTTTTCTGTTATGCATATTTCTTTTAAAATATTTGTCTGCTTTTTTTTCCTGCCTGTTCTTTAACTGCTTCAGTCCTTTCATTCTCCTGCAAACCCCAGCATTTTTTCTTATGACTTCCCTGCTTCATGAGGAGTTGTTTTTGTTTAAAAGATTCAAGTCCATACAGAAGCATAATAAAGTGAAAGGAATAAAGGCAAATGAAAAGATAAAGTAGGCCTAAACATGACTAATATAAAGATACGAGTTAATTGTGCTGTCCTGGTCAATGTGATTTTGCCGCTAGCATGAGAAAACACCAGGCTTTGCACTGACCTGGTTGTGTGGGGACCCAGCACTTGTCTGTGCCTCAGCCTGAGCTGTTGGGGCTTGGTTTAACACTGAGAAGTGGTCAGTGACTGCTGCCTGGCCTGTTTTTGGCTGGAGTGATGGAAACTGTGTGTGGTAAAGGCCAAAGAAAGCCATGGAGAAACAAAGAACCCACTGGGATATCAGAGCTCGGGGACATTGTTCAAACTTGGCTGGGAAGCAAGGAGAAACACACCTTGACAAAATGCATAAAAAGATGATTTCAAGAGGATTTTTGGGATACACAGCAACAACATCATACTTCTCTCAGTGAAAGACTGAGGATGTGATAGTTACTGCACGTAAACATCCCTTCAATCCAGCAGAAACCTCACAGGGAAGCCTGAAACCATCAACGTTGGGATGGAAGGGAACATAAGAAGGGCAAGCATACACCAGAGAAAAGGGGTGTGTGGTTGGAAGGGCTGTTTTCTTTCTAAAGCAATTTTCCCCTGTATTATTAATGAAGGTTTTCTGTGCTAATTGGACAATATGGATTATTAAACTCTTAAAACGTTAGCTGGACTGGCAATACATTTTGAACCTGAATGTGTGGTGCATTCCCTTTTGCCCCAATTAAGATTTTTTCCAGTGGAACATAAAGTAAACAGAGATTTACTTTAGGTTATGGAGGCATTTGAGGGAAGAGTAGAAAACCTTCTTAAGGCAGTATCGGGACTTCAGTTTGGAGTATTGCCATCTGTGACTGGAAAACAAGAAAACCACTCATTTTGCAACTCTTTCTGTTGCTTCTGAACTCTTATGTTACTCTGCATAATACAACACAATCTCCTGTTGGTTAGCCTCCAGGCACTACCTAACGAGAAAACACTGGTAAAATAAATAACTTATGGTGTCCTCATAAATATAGTTTATACCAACGTATAAAGATCTTGTACTTGGTATTGATTATTTTTTAATTTACACAGAATGTTCTGTATTTTACATTCCTTTTAAAGCTACTGCAGTGAGGTTCATAGGACTGTGGGAAGGTCACATACATAGAAAGTACATTTCTGTCTCTTGTGATAGCAGGGAAAAAGGCTGAAAAACAAAACCTGTGGCCATTCTAGGGGCTTAAAAGTTCCCATTAGTATTTGTAAGCAGTTTTTATGAATAGAAATCTTCCTGATATAAAATTTTCTTTAATTATTTTCAAAAATATGAATTACAGCTGTCACTTGTGTGGCCTGGCAATACAGTGTAAACCTCCAGACAAGATGAAGGGTAAACCTCCTGAACTAAAAATGTAGGCCAAATGTTCCACTAGAACTTAAATACAGCAAATCTGACCTGACCTTCCTGCATTCCCTTTTATCTATAGCACAGACTTTTAAAAGATATTTAGATCGCTGTCACTGGTTCCTCAAAGGTCAATGTGCACTGCTGAAGCACTCCAAACCTGAGAGCCACAATTTGGTGCAGCTTTTACACTCTGTAAGTGAACTCTGTATCAACACTATGCAGACCTACAGCTACAGAGAACATTACCCCAGAAGAAACACACTTGGAAAAGAGATAGGTAGGGTAATCTTGTAGTTGAAACTGGGATTTGGCAGAGCTGTTTATTTGGAGCATGTCACTTACTCTTTTGTTGCTTCAAAACTATCAGGTATGATCCCTCTCTGCACTTCTGTGCTCTGGCATGACTTGTGGAAGTTTCTGAAGTAAATACTACTACTTCTGCTACTACAAGTGTTTTATCATTAGCAAATTGTCCTCATTTCAGCCAGGACAGAGTTAGTTTTCTGGTGGTAGCCATGAAGGTATGGAGCCTGGATTCATACTTGTTATTCTGGTGTGGGTTTTTCTTCTATACTGCCAATCACTGGTGGGTGTGGAAGTAAGGGATTCTGGTTTCTGAGAAGGAAGGAGGCTTCATGGGGAAAGAAGGGGGACATGCAGACCCTCCACAGTGACTTTGTCCTTTTCCAGGGGAGCAGGTGGCAACTGGAGCAGTGGGGTGGCACTGGTCCCTACTACATGTTTTGTCTGTTATTGCCTTTCATTGTCTCAGGCTTGGGAAAAAAATGTGATGGAGGCACCAGCTAAGGTCCCATTGCACAGGACTTGGTGAGCATTTTTTTCATGGAAATCATACCTTTTTGGTATAATTCTGTAATTAATATTTTTTTATGATACTGTTCATTAGCTTATCTCCTTAGTTTTCCAGTAAATTATTCTCTCAACCTGTAATCTCTGCCTTCTGTCTTTCTCAGTGAAGGGGGCTGTGGGGAGGGTAGTGGAGCTTTATTTCCAGTGGGGCTGGAACCACGACAGCAATATTTTCAGCTGCTGTACCTGTGCTTGGATTGATGGGGACACTCCCAGCTTCAGTGTGTGATGGGCGCACTTCCAATGCTGTGATGATCACCCACAATACTTTAGGGCAAACAAGTT
Organism: Petroica traversi; assembly: GCA_025920805.1. Classification (NCBI taxonomy): domain Eukaryota; kingdom Metazoa; phylum Chordata; class Aves; order Passeriformes; family Petroicidae; genus Petroica; species Petroica traversi. Next base: position 4,209,870 of record JAHLSL010000015.1, read on the forward strand.
TATAGAGAGATAGCCCATGTTTTCTAAATGCGTTGTTTGAACACAAGGAACACCCAGAGCGGAATGACTCAGGTCTGCCTGATAGAGAGACACTTAATTTTCAATGAATTTCTTTCAGTACCTTATTACTCACAGTTGTATGTGGCATCAAAGCAGCCTGTTTCTGGGTGTAGGTTTTGATGCAGTGCAAAAGGTTAATTTGCAAAACATCTAACACATGATGTTTCATTTATTCAAGCAAAATTCTAGATTATATCCTATGAATTTAATGGGAAGGATTGAGTAAGTATGCTGTTAAGAACAAAAATTCTCTGGTAACACTAAATGTTATAGGATAACCAGTCATAATAAATGGACTCAGCTTATCTGTTCGACTTGAGCTCATATTAGGGACATTCCCCTGTGTCTAAAGCAATCTATGTCTGACTTGGGCTCCCTGTGAGTTGAGCTCACTTCGCTAATTCTTATCACTTTGATTCTTGTTTTATTCATCTCTAGTTACAGCACAGCAAAACATTTTAAGGTCAGCTGGATACAGAGAAAGGCTTTTGGTGAGGTAAAAATTATGTTTTGGATAGAGGTTCCTTGAGGAAGACTGCAGGACCAAGCAACACAAGTAAGTTTCTAGACTATGGTACATGGACAATTCTATACTAAAATAAATTATTTCTGTTTAGATGAGATGGCAGTGACAGATTAATATAGAGGATAAATGAACAGGTTTTTCATTTGCACACGCCTATTTGTTTATTTTTCAGAAAATGAAAGAACTAATCCTTTTTTGTTTTTTAGGAAACTGAATAAAAATGTATGATAAGCATGTGCAATAAACTACCAGTATTAAAATGAGTTGCTGGCAATTTACTGAAATATCTGTTTCAGATGATAAGATGATTTCTGCAAATAAAAGATCTGCTGTTTGGTTAAGAGTTACTTATGCATATTCTTTCTAATGAATGTAATAGATAGGTTTGATTAGTTTAGATAATTCCATTTTCCCTTTCATTAATGTTCAGAATATAAAAAGTTCACAATGAAGGCTTTTTAAAGTGTGGTAGAGACAGCAAAAGGGCTTATGGCAGTCTGTAGAAGAGACTCACATCTCAGACATTTTAATAGCCACAGATCAATTTTTTGTTGTGAGGCTGCCTATTAAATTTATAAGCACATGAGGAGTTCAAAGAAAAAAATCTCCAAGTCTAAGTATCCAGAGAGATTTTAGTCAAATTAGGGTATGTGGTGTCTCTTCCAGACATTGTATTGAAGGACTTTTGCTTCTGTGTTCTCCAATTAGGTTAGCAAGGCAGAAAGTAAAAAAGCATAAAACAAAGTGGATTTTCAGATGCTCTTTATTTTTAGACTGATGATTTCTCATGAAGATTATGGTATTTTCATTAGGTATGTCATGAAGTTGGTTTTCCTAATAATTGAGCTCAGTTTTATTTTTTTCAGGCCACTGGGCAAATTAAACCATTGAAAAAACATTATGCTTTTTTTAACAAATGAAATATTTTTGAAAATTTTGATGGCTTTTATTCATTTATCATGTTTAAATACAATTGTACTTTTACAAAGACTCTAAATCAAAAGAAAGGAACACCTGATTGTATTTTCTAGAGCACCTGATTGTGTAATTTCCAGTGTAGGAAACACTTGACATTTTGAAAATGCCATCCAAATCTTTCTTCAAATTCACACTGGCAAGTTTCCATGATCACTTGAATGTTTATTTTTCTGTATTGCATGTGTAATCATAAAACCATAGAATGGTTTGGGTTGGAAGGGACCTCAAAGATCACCTCATCCTATCCCCAAGCAATGTGCAGGGGCACCTTCACCTAGCTCACATTGCTCCAAACCTGATCCAACCTGGCCTTGAACTCTTCTAAGGATGGGGCATCCACAGCTTCTCTGGGCAACCTGTGCTTCTCTACCCTCTTTGTAAAGAATTCCTTCCTAATATCTGGTATACACCTCTCCTCTATAAGTTTAAAACTGTTTCTCCTTGCGCTCTCCCTGTCTGCCCATGTAAAAAGTCACTCTTTCAGCAAGCTCAGGGGAGCACTTCTGGCACACACATGAGGGTCCTAAGCAGCAACAAGAAATCCTGAATTTCCCATCACATCTCTAATTTAAAAGCCAAAAAGCTCAGGAGGCCATACCTTGGAGCAGCTAGCCTTTGAGGGGGTAAGGCTTGCAGGCTGTCCCACTGCCCGTGTGAGAACAGCTCTCACCCAATGTGCAATGGTGGCACAGCTGACTTGTACAAAAAGGAGAAACCCTCACCTAATTCAGGTGATGCATGTGGAAAGTCAGCTTCTCAGTGTGTCCATCAGGTCTCAACTTTTTTCATTTGGTAAATAGGATTCTTAAACCATTGTGGTCTCTGATTTATTTCCTTCACTATATATTGCATGCAGTTTTAAGAACACAAGTCTAAATAACCACATTAAATAATCTTTCTATTTTGCCTGCTTTTATTTATCAGTATTACTTCTTCTGGCACCAGCACCCTCACCTCAAAGATTTTTTTTTTTTTTTGTGGTTTCAAAAATGTTCTTTATATCAGAGTACAACGAAAGCAAACATCATAGCAAAAATCTTTGTGTGAGATGGTTAATTAAGCATCTGCTGGAATAATTATTTTTTGAAGATAAAATGTGAGGTCAGCAGACTTCTCTGGCATCAGAGAAGGAGTTAGAAAAAACTGGAATATGTACTGGTTTTAAGCAGTATATATACAAGGACTAGACCTTCCATGGCAATTTTAAACCATAGAAAAAGACTAAAATTTATGACTCAGAGGAAGATTGGTGAAAGACCTTATGCAAAAAAATATTACTGATGAGACAAAATGGAGATAGATTGGGAGATCTACATATACTTTGGCAGCTGAGAATGCAAATATACAATGAAGCAAGCAAGAAGAGAAAATGAAGAATTCTTATCTTTTGGACTTTATTCCATAAACACAAAACTCTAATATTTTAAAAAAGAGAGAAAATACAAAGAGCCATTCTGTCCATCAACCCTATAAGGTAATATATATACATATATAATACAGAAAGAAAATGAAAGAGTAGCAGTACAAATTATACTTTGCTGATGGATGTTCAAAGTCCAAGGAAGCACAGTAAAGATTACCACCTTTTGTGGTTATTCTGGCATTTTTTTTAAAACTACAGATGCCAGCTTGAACTGTCCCAGTTATATTTCAGCCAGGGCAACATTTACATTCTCCTCATCTACCTTTGACTTGCAGTTTCTTTGAAGAATTATCCTTTTCTTTCCTGTCTCAAAACCAGCCTTGCTATGTTGCAAAAATGAAATGGATGTCATGGACTCTTAACCCCGAGGGTCAGAGCACTTCAGATGTAGCTGAGACGATCCACACACATTAAGCAAAAAATTCCATCTGGAGTGAACTCAGAGGTAAAGTCTTGTGATTATAAAAGTAGCTGATGCTTAGTAGAACAGCTCAGGACTCACCCCAAGGAAAGGGAAATGCTGGCGCTATTCAAGTTGGAGAGTAGTTCACCTCTCCTTTTCATGAGGCCAGAGCTTCTCTCTGCAGGATATCATCCTATGTCTTCTCTATTCTACCTTCAGGGCCATAAAGGGGTGACTTATGAAAGCTCTGCTGTATCACAGGAGAGGGCTGAGAGCTGTGTTCCTGTTAGTGACCCCTGAGCTGGGGTGTGTAGGAGCTGGCAGGTCCAGGTGGTCCCATGGGCTGCCAAGGGTGCTGCAAAAGCCCCAGTGGGGTCCAGAAGCAATTTAGTGTTCTTCCAGAGCAAATTAGCTCTACTCATAGCAAGGCTAATTAGCCTGGGTTCAGCATAGTCCTGATGTAACAGTGTTCTTGCTCTCTTTGTTTTGTTTTTGTGCTGGTTTGGCACTGGGGTGCTTATTCATGGTGCTAAATTGCCCTGCACAGATGCCTACAAAGCAGAACATTCCCTGCTACCTGCATAAGTAATCAGGAGCTTCACTTTGTGTCTCTCTACATTCTTGAGTGGTGTTATGAGTTGTTTTTCTCAGCACAAGGGCTTTTATCATTAGTGGTGACTATTGTCTGAAGATTGTTCTGGTAAGTGACTGTTAGTTTCGTTGCTTCACTGGGCTGAAACTCTGTTATTTATAAGGCTTAGTCACTGTGTAAAACAGATGCAACTTATTATCCTGGGAACCATTCAGGATTTGAAGACACGCATGTTTCTCATGAAATGTGGGGGTTATGTCAGGTCTTCAGAACCGAGGGAAAAAAATACTTGTTTTTTATTTTTGGAAAGTTAATCATGCATTAGGGTGACAACAGTAAAGCTGTATGAATAATTGTTTTTATCCCTTAGCAGATGAACCAAACTTAAAAGATTATTCAGGTCAAACTTCAAAGCAAGTCTATTTGGTGAATCAAATATGTTTCATTTTCATGCTGTCCATTTTTCACTAAATAAGGGAGCCAAAAAGATAAGTTGCTGAGAGAAGCTGCTGACCTTTCACAGAACAGAGAGGAGCAGAGATCTGATCTTCTTGGAAGTGCTCCCATATCATTAGACAATTATCAGAGTAGGGCTGCCTCTGTCACCTCAAGCATATGCTACCTAAAAAAAGCATATTACAGGGAAGAGTTGGAAAATTTGATTAAGGCTCTTGCTTGTGGCCTGACCTTCATGCATTTTATGTTCTTGTTGCTGAGCTTGAATAGATAACAACACTGCACTCAGATATTTTGCTACGTCATTATTCCCCATTGGCTTTTGTGCAAGTTCTCTTCAAATAAATTAAGCTTAGAGAGGTATTGACAATAAACAGAGGAGGAGTAAGATTTTTTTCATCTTATGGTGTATATGACTTATGGTGTTCCTGCTTGCTTTCAAGTTCAATATTAATAAACTTACAAGCATTCCTAAAGGTAGTTAAACACCTAAATCTGTAGAATATATAAGTTCTTCTGATGAAACTGAGGGAATCTCATTCTAAGAGTCTCAAATAATTATTTTTCAGTGTTTTCCTGAAATGAAGGAAACATGATGCTATTTCTCACAAGCTTTAGAAATGCATTCACCTTAAACTGTGTCATCTTCTTCAGATCTCTTTTATGACCAGTTTCAATTCCCTGGAATCATGCACTCAATATAATAACAAGTTTTTTAATTTGTGAAGTCTTTAGTTAATGTTTGAACAGAAAGGAAGCTTTTCATTTTTAAATAAGAATTTTCACTTGCTCTGTTGGGAAAAAAAAGTCTTGTATTAATTCTGAAAATCCTGATTCTGTTCATAGTCTGCTGTAAAGGCTTCAGATTTATTTCATACCTCACAGGCTCAATTGAAGTGTTAAGGGCAGAGGAACTACCATCTTACTCATTTGGACTCAGCCTGTCTCAACTGCTACATCAGAGATGCAAAGTGGCTGCTACTTGGACTGCCTGTGTTGGGACTGAGTAAATAACACATTTTCTCATGCAAATACAGTACTGTGGATAAGGAACTGCTCTGGTTTTGAGAGGGACTTATTATACTAGTTTAGGTTTTAGATGAAGTACCAGATTCCATCTCATTGCATATTGAATTTTTCTCATGGCATAGCAAAAGAGACAAAGAAGCCAATCTCACAGCTTTTACTTTAGCAGTTACTTTGGCCACAACCTGGAGATTTTAGGAGAAACAAATGTTAAGCCTCTTAGCCACTCAGCCTAGCAATTCTAAAATTCTCTGGACTACCCTCACACTTTTCAGTCCAGTTGCTTTCAGGACTGACCACACAGTTCAGTTTCAAAGTGAGTGCAGCTTAGACCTTTGGGACCAGCACAGCTCAAAGCACAAAGGTCTCTGACCTTTTCCTTGTTGCACCAGACACTGGTTCTCACCTACTAAGACTCTGCATTCAGGAGCTTTCAGCTCTATTTTACACCTTGCTACTACTCTCAGCTTTGAAATAGAGAGAAGAGAGTCCTAACCTTTGAGGATGCCTTTGTGCTTTAGCTGTTAGTAAAATGTATGTTAAATAATGCAAAATTGCATATTGAGTGCATCTGGATTGCTGGTCACTGACTGGAAACTACACAAAATATAATAAATGAAGTATTTTTGTACATAGTTTGAAGTATTAGGAATGACTTGAAGACATGGAACTGTTGTTTATAGGATTTCTTCTGTGACAAGGGAAAGATAATGATGCTAGAGGTGTAATCCTGCCTTCTACCAGAGCTGGGATTTTGCCTCAGGACTTTACTTGGGGAAACAGAGATCTCTTTGTTGACTTGTTCACTGTAACACCAGGTCAAATAGAGCTCAGGCTTCCAGCTGGATAGAGAGAGGTGGGGAACAAAGGAAATGGAAGGATTTGCAACAAAATGTACAGGGTCTAGCAGACATAGCTGATATAAAGCCAGGATCAAGAGAAACTTTAGGCTTGATGTTTTGAAATTCTTGTTTTAAGCTTTGCATGGCCTAAAACTAGCTTTAGTTGACTTTCTGGAAAAAAAATCTTCTTGATTGGATCCCTAGGTGGCCAGAGTGCTTCTTGCTGGATTTTAGGGGGGAAACCAAAGGTGATATTTTGCTGAGAAGATAAAAGCCTTTTCAGTATATAATCCAACACTTGACAAAAACTGGCACAACACATTACTTTCTAGCCAGGACTTTTTCTGTCCCTTCATCAGAGAAAAAAAGAATGGAAAGTGTTATGGTGCTGCCTCTTTTTCCTACATGAGAATTGACTGAAACCTCCTCCATGAAGAAGCATCATGCTGTTTTAGCAGTTATAGGCACAATGCATGAAGGCACAAAGAATTTAACAATGACACATTTAGCACTTTAGGTAATTTCTGCCGTGAATAATCTGAAATTCATAAAGTACTGAGGAAGTCTTTCTCTTAGTGCTAATTCAGTAAATGAAATATGCAAAATGTGTGTAACAATTAAGACTGCACATGTTGACTTGAATGATTAAAACCCCTGAAGCAACTATAATTAAAGTATATTAATTCATAGTTAGCAATATAAAATGGCAAGTTGTTTTATTTGGTAATTTTGCTGTTAGAGTGTGGTAAGTAATGAGGGTTCCCAAAAAGTTAAGTACACAAGCAGTACTGATACATGTACTTGGAATAAATCTCAAGTAGCTAAGAATATTTATGCAAGAGCAGGACAGTGAGGAATCAATTTAGGCAAAGTGCTTTGTTGAATAACTGTGTGCTTAAGGTTAAGCAGAAGTCTGAATGATTGCTGCATCCAGTCCAAAGGACAGAAGGAGATATTTGCTGCTGATTTTCAGTGTAAAATCTACTATTGCTGTATGAAGAAGAAAAGCAGGATGATTTTTGCAACACCTTTCACTTCTCCAGCAGCTGAATTTTATTCATTTCAGTCACTTTGCAATGCAGTCTGTTCCCTGTGGAATTTTTGGAATTGTGATGTTTATATTCTCTCTCCTGATTAAAAGGTGGCAAGGCCTCCCAAAATTTAAATCAAAGCAGAATCTGATCAGTAAAATTTATCCCAAAAGAGGAGAGGACAAAAGAGATGAGAAAGAACTGTGAAGAAGAAGAGACAAAATTAAAAGAGAGAAGAAAGACGGGCGTGGGTTTTATAGGTGCTTATTTGAGAAATAGAAAATATTTTGTATTAGAAACAAATTCAGTAGAAAATACTGTTTCTTTTAACCTTTTTTTCTTCTTTTTTAATGAATCTTCAATTTTCAGTCTGTATTTCTATGGATATTATCAATAAGAATTTTTGTTTTGAAGGTGAATAACATATTAATGTTGCAGATGTTTATTTTCTTACTGGAGAATTAAAAGCGAGCACAACTATAAGAATTTAAATATTAAATATACATAATTGCATGGTTCTTACCAGAGAGAGGAATTTTCATTCTATGTTCAAAGGAGTACTTTTTATCCAGTAAGATAAAGATGACGCAGAAGAAAAAAAAATATTAATAGCCTTTAATTCTGGTGAATGAATAAATGAGGATATGTTTTACAAGGCAAAGGATGACAATAGATTATATCCACTGTCCTTCCTGAGTGGATGGAAACTCTTTGATCCTTGGTAGCACTGAAATGTTCATTTTCCCTTTGTTTCTAGTATTAAGTGCTAAAGAAAAGCAACTGAATACCATTTAGCTTTGGAATGAAAAATAAAAAAAAGGACTAATTTCTTATGAGAGGAAATACCTTTTAGTGTATTGCGCTGGGTGAATGCTCAGTAAAACAGAGATGGAAACACTGAATCAGACCTCTCTGTGAAAGTGCAATGAAGGTCAGCATCATAATGATGGGAAATGCAGCTGATTATTCCCTTGTATTTCATTTCTGGAACTTAGGGCTCTGTATCCTGGAGAGGCTGAAGGAAAAAGTAATTTGCAGAATGACTCATTGAAGAGTCACTTAGATGTTTCAAGTAAATGTCACATTCTGGTCTGTTCAGAGGTTTGCAAAATGAAAAGGAACCCTAAGAAACAGGAGATTGATTATAAAGCGTCTGATGGTGCAAATGGAGTCAGTCCAATTCTAAAGACAACTCTCCCTGCCCCCATTTTGAGTTGTAAATAGTCACTAAAAAATGACTCTTTTCAACAGCTCAGTTTTCTCAGTGGAATGTTGTGGAGAGCAGCCTGTGTGTATGTGTAAGGGCTTTGTGTATGTGGAGCAGTCAGTTTTCTCCCACATTTCTCCCACATGATTAGCACAGATCTAAATTCCCACATGTTTCACAAATCTGGCAGATGAGGTGGTTTAGTTCACTTTGTATCCATCTGAAAAATGTTGTTAGGCAGTAAATTTTTTCACTAGAGTTCTATTTTCCATGTTATTTTACATATTTTTACAGTGTTTTGCCTTTCAGATGCTGTAGGAAAAGATATTGTACATTGTGGATATCACTACAGCTGTTACTCAAAATTCTGACAATTCCTAATAGAGGTAGTTTAAAGTATGCACCACCTACTTACTAACTGTGATTTTTAATAATTATTTAAAAATTCGTTGGCTTTCAATAAGCAAATTCTTACTGCTTTCTAAGTACCTATGTATTCATACAATGTATTTTGAGGCTATGCCTACATCTAGATATATTTAAATAAATACATGTATTCATTATATATATTTCTGTAATCTTTATGTTATTTTGTTCAGAGATTTATATATAATTACCTACATGGGGTATTCCATTTCTCCTCTCAAGCAGATCAAAAGAGGATCAATTTAGACACAAGTGGCCCAGCAGGACGTACAAGGAGATGAGGTGCATTAATGCTTTCAGGCAATATAATGGAGAACAGAATTGATGTGGACAGCAAAGCATAATTTTTCAGTTATTTCATTGGTGTAACAGGTAAAAATTAACATAGCTTTGGTTTTCTAATTTAGATGTGGATTGTTACAAAAGTATGAGTTGTATAAAGGAGATAGGTCAGGTGACCTTAGTCTCATTCTAGAAAAAATTCAACATTGATTCAGCAAAGAAGTGACAATTAAATACATAAAAATACAAAAATTAATTCCACTCCAGATTTCATTGCCTCAATTATGCTAGAAAGAATTTAGTCTAAAGTAAACATATGAATTTTGACAAGCCTATCACACTTTTGCCTAAGAGACAGGTATTTACATGTGATGTCTCTATTTGATACACTCGCTTGAGCAGGGAGTAGGATCTGGATTTTTGGTTGAAAGAAACAACCTTACTTATTCCTGTGACTTGGTTGGCTCATGCCCTGAAGAGTAATGTTTTGTATTAGATAACAATAATTTGTTTTAACAGGTTATTTTTTTTAGATTTTTGTGCCAGACAAAACCATTCACCATATCAAAGTCTGACAGCAGACCTTAAAACAAAGGGTGACCAAAAAACTTTTATGCTTTAAAAATCTATTTTACGGGATGCAAAGAAATTATTTCTTTTCTCTTACATGAAATTGTGTTACAGACACAGACAATTTCTCATACCTCTTGTCATAGAAAAATTGGCCCAGCCATTAGAAATATAAGCCACAGACAGGTTGGGAGTTGTTCTGCAGTATCACTCACCCAATGCCATAGATTAAAACATTCAACTTTTATGTTCAGATGCCTTCATAAGACCGCTATGTGTTTTGAGAAATTGATGATGTTGGATTTATTTTGGACTTGGTTTGCTAACAGAAATGCAGAAGAGTGAGAATGGCAGCCTGGTAGGAGATTGTTGCATCTGAAATAACTTGCAAATTTCCTCAGGCTTTTGATCTGTAGAAAGGGCTCCTCTCTAGAGCAGAAGCAATTTCAAATGTATTAGTAATAGAGACTCAAAATGAGCAGTACTGAGATTCTGACCTGTGAATTCAAAGCCCAAGTATATTTATTTGCAAGTTCTGGTCCTGGATGAAATGAATAAAAAGAAATACCTAAATAATTACACTATTTTTAAACTTATAACACACATATTTTCATCAATATGTAAATGTAGAATGTATAGAAAACAGAGTTTTGGAGAGAGCTTTTGAACCTAAGTAGCAGGGCTATTTATTTTCTGTTAAGAATCAAGAAACAGACCCCTTCCAGTCCCCAAAGCCTTTGCTTTAAGAAGCTTGAGAGTTGGCCAGAACAACAAAATAGGATTTTTGTTTTCAGTTTTCAAGAGACATAAAAGATATGTATTCATAATTACCAGCAGTAATATTCAATACGACTTATAGGCATGGCATTGGTTTTGACTTCTATTTTTGCTACTGTTTTTCTTAGACTGCAAATGTTATGTTCAGATCAGTAGGGAATATCTTTTATTCTTTGGTGCTCCAGACATGGAGCTGAAATTGAAGCTGTTTTCTAATTCCCATCCCATTATCCATTGCTTCTTCTTCTCCACATTCCCCTGAAAAGGAAAATGAGGCAGAAACCTGGGTTTGCGTTATTTCAGTCAGGATGGTTGTATCAAACCATCACATACCTTGTCACCAGAATTAGGAGTCAAACCTGCAGCAAACTACAAAATTTTCTCTTTTAACTTAGTTACATTTTGGAATAGGCTCTGTGGTTGGTGTTTGTCCATCTCTCTTCATGTCCTAACTACCACTTGTCCTCACCCTCACCTTTTGCTGCTGCAGGCATGCATTTGTACCCCAGCTCATTTGCCACAGTCTAAAAAGCTATGGGAAAAATAAGGGTCATTTACTTGTTACCATTACTACATTCTAGTAATCCTTACCCAGGTGCTTTAAAGTTCTTAATGCATCTTCCTGTAATAGATGTTAAAACATACCATCTGTGGGCTGTGAAGCATGTTGGCAAGAGCCCTTCAGCAATTTGGCATTTGAGACATTATTTTCTTTTAGTCATATGCAAGTTATGAATTTTCACAGCACTTACAATTAGAAAACTATAGTTTCCATAATCCAATTATGGTTAATATATAGTTCTAGAATTACAATGCAAAATACATTTGAAGGCTTGCTTAGACCACAATGAATAGCTTTTAAAATGGAAAATACATTGAAAATAATTTTAATTCAGAACTGTAGAAATAAAACTGTGGATTGATGATATATTTTATACATATGAAAGATGCAAATTTGGCTTGCAAGTAAATCTAAGGAAGCTTGACTTCAAAGTCAATTATAGACTTGGCCTGAAAAGTACTTTGATACTTTTTTGGAGGATCTGAAACAAATTCTCAGGTGTTTTAAAGAAAGAAACAGTAACATTATTTTTGTGATGAGGTTAAGCTTATACTATATACTATATAAGTTTAAAATACATGCAAACTATGCAACTTCTGCAGTTCTTATAATTTTTTTTCCAAAAGAACAAGCCCAAAATGTAGGAGGAAATATCAATTTATTTTGTTTCCCTCCTGCATATTTTTAGCAATGCAAGTCACTCTTCAGGAAAAAAAAACCGTAACTATAATTGCACATCATCTGAATGAGCAGAGCGTAATGAATGATTAATTGTGAAGGCTCACTACCGTGATGGGAAATTCTGCAAACCAAAATATTAAAAATGATCCTCTCATTTTCCCAGAATTCTAATTAATAAATAAAGGCCATAAGTGAAGTATTTCTCCAGCACAAAAATCCCTTTGCAGTTCTTGGTAGACAGTAGAAAAACAGAAGTCATTATTTCAAATTTATTTGAAGTCTGCAGACCTCTGGGCAGGGGGCTAATAATGTTTGTACCCCCGTATAACTTGAAGCTGATCTAACTATCTGCAGAAAACCTGGGGTTCGTGAAAGGCTCTGTCACTGAAGGTCTTTGAAATCCAAAGAGGCTTGATGATGAGTGTGTCACTGGCGTAGCAAGGGAACTTGCACAGAAGAAACACTTGAGTGCACCTGCAGTTTTAAAAGAGAACACAGCTTACAGTGTTGCTTAAGAAAGCTGATGAATGAAATCATTGCAAAGCAAGGCCTAAGAACATTTTATGGGGAGATTTGACAAAACGGTCCATGTACCTTGTGGCTGAGGATACCTAGAACAGAGCTCTAAGAGTCACACCCTTCCCCTTCACTACAAATTGCTGGCAATTAACCTCCTTTATTTGGAATCAGGGTTTTTCTTTCATAAAATGTAATATACAATGGCTTAAGTGATTCTTCTGCATTAATTCAATTAGAGAAAGAGGTGTATGAGAAAATTTCCACACTATCATCCAAATATATACTCTTTACTATTGTACCAAGGATGGGCAAGCAACAAGAGCTCTATTACTTTTTGTTTTATCTGAATTGCAGTTATTATGATTGGATATCTTCTACCCAGTGCCTGATATTTTTGTGTTTATACTGTGATATTTTAAATTGTTTCTGAAGTTAATGTTTGGCATTTTTTACATTGCAACATCTAGTTTGACTCTTCAGACCTCATTTATAAACAGCAAGAATGTCTACAGTCCCAGGAATATTCTATACTTGAAAGTGCTCAGATGTTTGTTTTTGGCCATCTGTCTACAACTGCTTACTCAAATCAGTGTAGCCCAGGTCATCTTACATTTCTTGTCTGAGGCTGTCAAACTTATTTTCAGCCTTGTCAAGTTCAGCCTTTTCTTTTTATCTTTGTACTAAGGGGACATTTAGTATAAGTGTGGCTCTGTTGGCATTTCTTTTTGAGTCCCCTTTTTGACATATTGCTTTTTGTGCCATTTATTGCTCTGTGACCATTCTTGACTTATTTTAAAACACAAACTATTTTCTTTCTTTCCTTCATTTTGTTTCTTACAACCTCCAATGAAACCTTAAACTCCTTTCAGCAAAGCAAATAATTACACTATTTGGTTTGCTGTTATTGTTTCATATTAACTGAACTCAGAAATCTGATCAGAATACCTAGAAAAGCTAATTACATAGTTCTGGCTCAGAAAGTGGGAGCAGTTCTCAAATATCTCTGAATGCTTGTTTATCTCTTGATTATTCTTGTATTTCAAACAATAAAAAGTCACTAAGAAAAAAATACTGTACTCTTAAGCATCATAGTTAGGATATTTAAAAATGCTCTACGAAAAATATAACCAAGGACAGTTTGTGCATCATGATGTAAACATGCATAATTTATCTAGTTCATCACTGTCATGCTTGTGTTATGCTCTTTGTGCTAGTGATCTGCAGACAAACTAATCAGAGCTTATCCATAGCACAGTGGAAGTTTTCCCTCTGGACCTCTGGATCCAAAATAATGTTGAGCCCAGGTGCGACTCAGAGCTACAATGACTAGCACACAGATTTGTGTGGCTGCACACAGTGCCTGGCTGCTTCTTGGGTAATGCTTAAGGAAACATGGTGGTGGCAGCAGATCAAACCATGCAACAAGTAACTAACTGGAAAGTACTTTTTTTCTCCTTGCTTTGGGGAATTTTTCAGGAACATCTTCCAGGATGCTATTTCACCCTGAAACCTTCAAATGGTGCATTCAACTGAAAAGTATGTAGCATTTTGTAGAGCTTATTAACCCCCTTGTTGTAGATTTCAATAAAGAGCTTTGTCCTTGTTGACACTGAGTGAAATGTGCATATTGCTACGTCTCTATTTTTCACTTTTTTTTTTTCATAATATAAAGTTGTGAAACTTCATCACTGACCTTGAAAATACAGTTTTGCACTGAAGTGGTTTTTCTTCCTCCTCCAGGGAGCTTTTGTCACTACCTCAACAGAGCATTCAAGAGGTGAAAATATGGAGCTGTTTCAGCTGCTCTCTCCGTAGTTTGCACTGGCAGCAAGGTCAGGTACTACTTCTTGCTTATGCTGTTCATATGCAAGACCATGAAATGGAGGAGGGACACCCAGGCAGCAGAGTTTTAGGGATTTGAAGGCAAAACTTGGGTCCTCACTTTACTAAAGGGCTTTGTCCCTGTTTCAGCACCCTAGGTAGTCCAACCCAATATGTATGTCCAGGGCACCTGTCATCCCATCCCATCCAATCCCATCCTGCTCCATTCTCTCAAGGGAATACCTTGATTTCTTACAGCTTTGAGAGACTGCCTAAGTGAGGGATGTAAAACAGAGATGTACTGAGAGGGGTGCAAGGCAAGAGAGTTAAACTTTTCTCAAAGGCAAACAGAAACCATGCAATGGATTGATCATGCAAAGAGCTTGCAAATCCCTGAAGTGCAGAGAAGTGAAGGAAAGCATGAAAGGGATGAGTTTTAAATCAGTCTGGATTTTGTTCATGGAGCCACTTTGGAGCCATCTCCCGGTGTTGGGCAGATAAACAGCTGCTCCACCTTCCTCAGTAGTGCCTCTCTTCTGCCTCTCTTCCCAACCCTCTTAGACAGTCAGGGTAGAGAAGGAAAGGCTGTGAGTGCAAGGTGGAGTACTCTGGTGAGGGTCAGCTTTGTGCTCCTAGAAAATAGCCCCAGTTATGTGTGTGTTCACTGACTGATCAAAAGCTAATAGTCTCTTTCATAAGGTAGAATATATTGGTGCTCACTACCTGTAGTTAAACACCCGTATCATTTTAGCACAGAAAATCTGTAAAATTCAGAAGGCCGTGGAATAGCACATCCACAAAAACTAAATGGAAACTGTAGCAATTTGCTCCAGAAATTCAGTGGTGACTGTCAATCTGCATAAAGCTGTTAAAACTCTATCCTCTTGGTAATTTCCTATTTTAACCAAAGAATGCGTGCAGGCACTGCTAATTCATTCTGAACTCATTCTCTGCTTGCTGAACTGAAATGGGATCCAAAGCTGAGAAATTATATCTGAAATACACCCTTGTTTTTGTTGTGAATTCTATGATGTCTGCAGTACAGCTTGAAGATTGCAATACTGGATTTATTTGAATTATAAACAAACTCTCTAAGATATTCTTCTTGTTAATGTCACATCCACTGGATATGTTGATTATAATAATAACTTTACTTCACCATTATAAAGAGCTTCCTTTCCTTCTATTTATATATAACATCCAAAAATTGATCTAGATGGTAAAATTGTGTAGTCTAATGCTTGCTTGTTTCTGTGGAGACTTACTGATTTTTCACATATGCATTGGAAAGCACTGAGCCCACCTGTGGCATGTAAATTACCTAATGAATGTAGTGCTAATGAATGAATCATTATTCACTTACGCTTCTGCCAGACAGAGGCTCAAATCTTCAAAATTTGGAGTAATTTCTGTCAGATAGAGCTGACAACAGCCTTTTTCTGTTGATCTGCTATTTTTGCCATCCCTTAGACATCTGTATATATCTCAGGTAGGTGAAAACCAGTCTTGAAAAAAGGGGGGCGTAGATCGTCTATGAGCAGAATTTGCAGCTGTCTCAAACCATGTTCCTGGAGCAGATAGATCAAGAACCAAATTCTAGGTGGTGATTTATTTAATGTGTTCTTCAAAAGGAATATTTTGGAGCCTGAGAAAAAATTTTGAAGGCAATCCTGAAATTTATAGGTACAAGTGAGATGAGTTTTCAAACATTTTTCAGTATAATTAAGAATTGAACACATAGTTCATCATTCAGAGATATATTGGGTATTTATAGTTCTCCCTGGAATTGCTGTTTTTCCAAACAGCCATTTCTGCCACAATTCCGTCCTGGTAGTGTATTCCTTATTTTCAGCATGTAATGAAATGTGTAAATAACCTAAATCTGCAGTGACAGATAAAAGTCACTTCTTGGAGACACTTATGATCAAGTCAGATACCTTTCCTCTTTTCAAAAATATGACTAAAGAGACTTGTAATAAATAAGTTTTCATTGAGGGAATGGGAAGGATGCCCCTTCTGCAAATGAGTGAATATCTGATTTAGAACATTTATAGATTTGATTTTTCCATACTGTCATCAAATCCTTTCTCCATTCCTATTTCATTCTACAGCTCTGAAAGATCTGCCAATAATTCCCTAGTCATTACCTTAAAACTTCCTGAAGTGAGAGCCTGCCAAATTAATGGGCCTTCACAAGTCTCTCCTTGTGTGTTTGCCTAGAGAAGAAAGGTGTTTTCACTCCGTTCTCTCAGCCCTGATTGTCCCATATTTGCTGAATCTCCCTGGAGGCTCAGGCAGTCATTTTGTAGTTGTACAAAGCTGACAGTTGACCTTTCTTTCTCAACCAGGGACAAGAAATTCATTATTCCACAGGAGATAAGAGTGCATGTACAGATCCACATGCTCACAGTGTTAGGTCACTCCTATGTTTCTACTTGTTCAAGGCTCAGAACTTTGCTATTACTTTGTGCTGTTTATTTCCAGGAATGCAAGCCAAAATTGTTCAAGAGCTGGTTGCTGCTGTACAGGACATGTTTTTGTATACCTGGAAAAATGTGTTTAGTGAGGCTGGACTAGAGGATCAAGATGACAAGATTATGTCAAAAGGGAACTGCAGTCAATTCCCTAACCCCTGTGCCACTGACAGAGAGGGTGGAGAATTTGGGAGTGATGTTTTGCCTGAGAAAAAGGAAGAAGTAGGGGGAAAGGTTGTTAGATTTGGGTTTGTTTATCATTATTCTACTCTGATTTCTTTGGCAATAAAGTCTGTTTTGCCCATGACCATAATCAGGAGTGATCTCTCCCTGCCCTTATACTGACCCGTGAACCATTTGTTATATTTTCTCTCCCCTGTGTAGATGAGGAGGGGACTGATAGAGGAACTTTGGTGGCCACCTGACATGCCTCTTTGGAATTTCGTTTAGCAGGTATTAGTTCAGAACACTGTAATGGCTCAAACACACTGTTGTGAAACTACTAGCTCTCACCACTTGCTTTCTTCTCTCCAAAATATGGATTACAAGGATTAAGAATGCTTCAATGAATGCCATAAATAAATGACTATACATAAACTGCTCTAAAATCAGCACTTGCATGAATACTTTGCACTGTGAACTGATGTCTTGGTTTTCTAGTACTGAGAGCAGCACTTACTGAAACATATCTAGTTATAGTGATGCTGGAATGATTTTTGTCTTTTCTTTTATATACCTTTTACACAGTTCTCTGTATCCACAAGTATTAGCAGTATGCATACTTGCAACCTTTTACTTAGCTTAGTGCTTAGTATTTCGTAAGCGTTCTGCAGGCCCTGAGACTAAACACCCCAGAACTGCAGAGCCAGGGAGATCAAACATTCCTACTATCTCAGGAAACCAAGGTCTCCTGACAGGAGGATTCTGTAAACTAGGGGTTAGCCCACCAATAATGAGGTTGGGCCCCCTTGTTAGATATGCTGATGTGTAAAGTCTATAACTGGTGTGTGTGATTGACGGGGGGTGTGCATTTTGCCACGCGTCACCTGGGTGAAGTGGATGCATCAAACAGGATCCTGATTAAAATACTGAGGTAAAGACTCCAACCCCTTTAACCGTGTCTAGTTTCATTTTCCTAACACCAGGAAAAAGGCATCAATAGCCCAAAAATGGCACTGACAATTTGCAATGGCAAAGTTGTAGTATTAGGGGTAAAATTCATTGTCAAGGGACTACCAAAACACCTGAACATAAAGTATTTGACACTTGAAAAACTGAACAGTAGTCTAAACCTAGAATTTTTCCAGTTAAGTCGATAGTTTATATATTAATACTATGCTCAGAGTGCTGCCATTATTGACATGTTACACATCCACACAGGGCTATTACCTGTTGCCTTGGTAACCATATGTATTACACTGGTAGCATAGCAACATAAGTGAACATGCATGGCTTTGGAGAATCCAAAACAAATACATAAGTAAGTGGAGGGAGTCAGGTCTGAAGGAAAGACATTTTTTGTGCATCAGCAAGAACTGAATATTGTACTTTCAGGAGCTATTTCAGGAACAATAGATTTTTTTCCTCTATGTTAGTGCTCTCTATATTGACGTCATAGTTGGAATTGCAAATTTGAAGTGCAATTATTTTTGTCATTCACTGCTTGCCCCTCTTCCTTCTAGGCTGAAAGTGCATCAGCAAAAGGTAAAAATTCCTGAATGCTTTCAAAGGAAACAGTATGGAAGAACAATTGAAACATAATAGCCAAGCCATGTTTTGGGCAGCTTTATCTATGGTTTCTTGTTCTAGTACTCAATCTGCAGTATCAGACTGTTGAAAGAGAACTATGTGAGAGGGCGATTGTCCATAGAAGGCTGACATTACAAAGCCTTAGGTAACTTTAGTCAGTCTTAGGTACTGATGATAAAATAGCAAGAGAAAACAAATTGCTCCCTACAGAATATGAACTTGTATTTCTACAATACTGTGCACATGATTTTTGTGGTGTGAGCAGAGCGTGACCTAGGCATGGACAGACTTCTGTGAGCTCTCTTTCACTTTAGAGGCTTGGGACTAGAGCTGGGAAATCATCTCTGTTTAGGACCATGCAAAGTAAGTTTTGCAAATTCATTATTTATCAGGCATATGCTTAAAGCTAAATGCATTCTTAAATACTGATCAGAATGAATCAGGTATGAACTTTAGAATACAGGGATGTCACTTCATGAACCAACGACAAAGACAACCAAGCCCTCTGCTCTGCAGTGCCCTTGTTCTTGTTGGTGCATGTCCTTTCCATATGAGGCTGTTTAAATGAGAAAGATTAGAAGATTACAAATAGCCTGAAAAAGACTAAGGAATGGTAGAATATCTATACTATCCCACTGCTTATGCAAATTTTTATTGCTCAGTATTTTAGTGATTTAATTTCTGTACATGTAAACCACACTTTGTTTCTTTTGTTCCTCATGAGATCATCAGTATGGAGTTGTTATTTTTAAAACTTCAGCAAATTTCCATCTGTGTAAAATTACACATTCAAGTAGGTGTGAATTCCAAAGGAAATTACTTACTTTTACTGCAGTCCCCTTTTGACACAATGTTCTCATTTAATTCTCTTCACTCTATTTTCATTCTTGATGCTTAGTGGGATTATATGTGTGGTAGAGACAATATGTGAAACCTGTTATCTGGGTAGGTGTGAAAAGTAACCATGTAGCTACAGCCAATTTTTTCATTACTAGAAAAAGACTGTGTGTGATTTTAAAGCCCTGACCACACCTAGAATCCCCATGTGATGCTGTGTACGCATCTGAAAAAAAAATCCATACAAATTTTAGTTCAGTGTTAGTATTCTCAATTATTTGCATTTTTTGTTGAATCTTTGTTTCATACATATAAAAATTTTGTCTCTAAGACTTCACACAAAGTTGTCAGTTTCTCCCCCTATACTAGGTTTGTGGTTGCTATGGTTTCTCGTGGTTAGAGGGGGCAGAGAAATAAAAGACTAACACTTTGTGATACACGAATGCTTTCTCACTGCATGCCCTATATTTATACATTAATGCCAGCAATCAAACTTTAGTCTTCGCTCATCCTTCTCCCCTGACCTCAGTTTGTGTGCCATGTGTTCTCAATGTGTAAAATTCACTACAGCTTTGCTGGGTGGGGGAATTTTCACCTTAGTGGAGGCAGACTCAGGAATCAGGAACATGCCAATGCTACAGTCAGTTCAGGTACATCCTGAGAAGAGGGGGAAATTAGTTTCCAACCTTTGTAGAACACTTCAAAAGCTCACATTGCTCTGTTACTTTTGCTTAAAGGTTCTCGTTTCAGGAATTGTCATTGCCATTGCTAGAAATGTGAGCAAAGGGTATTTTGATCATAAGGAACCTCAGCCCAGATTGTTTGGAAGATCTTATAGCCCATCTTGGCTTATAATGATGCAACTGGTGTGTGTGCTAATGATGACTTATCCTGTGGAAGAGGATCCATTACCTGTGCAGACTTCACAAAATGAGGTGAAGTTAACTGTCTCTTAGAAATGTGTTAAAGTTTAAACTACTCAGAAATCTTTCTCTCACACCAAAGAGCATCACTTATTATGCTGGTACTGAATATCTCATTTTTAGAAAAGCAATTGATATGATACAGCTGCATAACACCAGGGACAGCATCCATTCCAAGGTTACTCTCATGTCTTCCTGTATTGTAAAGTGATTGATAAGGAACAGAGAAAACAAGCTAGAGCAATGCAAATTTTGAGTGGTTTCCTGTCCTGAATATCCTTCAAGCTGTCTTCTGTCACTTTTTGAAATGAACATGATTCGTCCACATACATCAGAGATTTCCAATATAATCCTTAAGTAAAATTAAGTTTTTTTTAGTTACACGAAGAGACAACAGTCCCCATTAAATCACGTTGATCCAACCTGTGAAAGCATCATAGAATGGCTTCGGTTGGAAGAGACCCTAAAGCTCATCTCATTCCAACCCCACTTCTATGGTCAGGGACATCTTCCACTAGACCAGGTTGCTGAGAGCCCCATCCAACCTGGCCTTGAACACTTTTGGGCATGGGGCATCCACAGTCTCCCTAGGCAACATTCTTTCAGTGCCCCATCACCCTCACAGGAAATAATTTCTTCCTGATATCTAGTCCAAACTTACTCCTAGTTTAATGCTATTCCCCCTTGTCCTGTAACTACATGCCTAGATGAGTTTACTTTAGTGGTATTCGACTAAAGGAAGGAAACAAAGGGGGAATTTTTCAAAAGGTGGTCATGAGAACCTCTGAGCAGCAGTTGTAGCATCAGTGAAAGATGAATAATGGTGTCACTACTGGTAAGTTCATTAAATGATTTATGGTTATGTAGGGCTTGAAAGTGGTGGGTTCAGTTCATTCTTTCTATGTGACCTTGGGCAAGCTATTCATGCTGTTGCATAGTAGAGAAAGTGAGACTTACCTGCATACCTCTTTCAATTTAATTACAGGAGGCTGTTCTCCAAAAAAGGTGACTTATAAGGGCAGGTAGAACTTTATGTGGAGTGAATACTTTCAGCCATTCTGACTGTTTTTAGGCTTTTCTCTTGATGTGCATACCCTGCAGTGTTGCATCCTGCAATCCCAATGCTCTGATCGGCTCACCCTCATTTCATCTGATATCTTTGGAGAAAAAACAGTTGCATCCAAATTGTGCTTAGATTTTCTTTCAGTAAAACAAGGGCATTCCAAGGCCTTCCCTGGGCCTATGAAGGCCACTGGCACGGATCTTCTTTCTCCTGGCTATATGGTCCCCATGGGGTTGTTTTTATACATTTTCTTAACACAGTGTGCTTCTTTCTTTTTGCTTCCCAGCTGACGTATGAAAGCTGTCCCCAGCCCCTCCCAGTTGTGTTGCCCCAGGTGACTGTTGTTCATTGCACACTGATTCCCTGGGGCTCTCAGGTCTTAAACACATATGGCTTCCCATCATTCAAACTAAACAGGTCAGGCAGCAGCCACTGACTCTTGCACAGCAGTTAAAACAAGCCTCAGCCAGCTCAGGCTGAGTCACAGTGTGCTGGGTGCTTTCTCCTGCAAATGTCAAAGATCAGGTTTGCAGTCTGCATGGTTCTGATGCAGATCAGGGACTGCTCCTGAGTTTCAGATCTGATCAGAAACTGGAAAAAGTTCTTGGATGACGTAGGTTGCCCATAGCCTCTCTACTAGCCTTTCCCCTGATGCATAGCTCTGCTACAGTGATAACAGCAGGCACCTATGAAAACTAAGTGGATGTGTCTTGAGTTACCTGTGGAAAAGTTAAAAGGCAAATGTTCAAAGACTCACATTTTTTGAAATTGCATTTAGCTGATCGTTGCTAACAATTCACAGGAGTATATCTACCAAAGTCTGCCATAATTTATCTCCTAGATGCATTGGATCATTTCTGATATACTGAATATTAAACATCAACTACTGGACTTCTCTCACCAAATAGTGTTCTACCAATGAACATATGAATTTAAGATGTTTTGGGCCTGGTGGATATCAGTATAATAATGTGTGTCAACATCCATACCTAAACAGATGACCCTGTACTAGTAAAATTGCTAGGGATTGGATTCTATTATTGTATTATGTAGTGTATGATTTCTATATTTTTTTTGCGTTTTTAAGTGTTCTTGTGGATGTCAAGATCTTTAAAATAGCAAAATTTATCTAAAATTTGATTGCAAGATGACTTGCTCTCTTTTCTTAGTGTGACACTCAGTTAATGTAAGGGAACAGTTCTTATCATTATTAAATTGACTCTTTTTTCAGGTTATATTACATCTCAAATTTTCATTTATTTCTGAAAAGCAGCCAAGAGAAATCTGTTTAATATTGCAGTGTTGTATGTCAGAACTCCTAGCTGGTGCCTAGGCAATCCACTGACTCATGCTCATGATGGCTAAAGCAGGTCAGACCTGAGGCTGTAATATATTAAAGTGAGAATTTAGGAATATTGTGGTCTGTGTATCTCATTGAATGCAGGGACCTTAACCTGTGCATTTGCAACTCTTAACCTTAGACATTCGAAATGTCTAAGCACCATTTGAGTTAATTTCCACAAATCAATTTCGTTTTCACATGGGTGTCAATATATGTGTGGCTCTTAGTTACACCCCAAAGCCCTACACCTGACACAGAGCTGTACTTCCCTCAGAAGTGAAAATGTATGATTTCATACTTACAAGGTACAAATTATGTAATCAGCTTCAAGACTAAGAAAAGCTTTGAGATATGTTTAATATTATTATTATAAATGGAAAATGAAATTGAATATAAAATAAAGAGCCCTTCCGACGCCTCTTGGTAATCTACCACTGAAATGCATGATATTAATAATATTTCATTCTGTGAACAGTATTGGGTTTGACATGCAACTAACAGTGTCAGAAGGAGCTCCCTGAATGGTGCCTAAAGGAAACAGGATAGTGCCAATTTCTTTTAACTCCATTTAATAAAAGAAAATTGTCTAGTGTTTCAGGCACCAGTGATGCATCAATACAGATGCCACTATAGAATGAGCTGTCAGTGATTATCACTGCTTTTAATCTATTTTGTTAATGAAATCATTAGTTATTTTCATGTCAGCTGAGACAGAACTATGGCAACCTTTATTATTTGACATTGATCAAGTGAGTGTTCATGTCCCAGAAATCGATGAGTAATGAGGTATCTTTTAAAAATCCTGGATAGCACCAAGAGAAACGAGGTGCATCAAATTCTTAATAGGCACTACTAATGTCAGGGCAAAAAAAAGAAAAGGAAGTAAAATGTAGAGAGAAGTTTGGAAAACGTTATCATTTCCCACTGTACTTTACGTTCTTTGCTATAAATGTTCCTATATTCAAATATTACACCAGGAAATTCCTAGAACAAATGCATTGTGACTCGTGAATCCCTCAGCCTGAACAACTATGCATTCCCTATTGGAGCAAGTTAGAAAAAGAGCTGGTACCTGAAGAGTTGGAGCAGCAAACTGGTTACATGTCTTTACTACTAGCTGTTCTTATGTAAAATAGAATTATAGTATCCAAAGTACAAATGGTATCACTTACAAAGATTATTGCTCTTAGCAAATGTTAACTGTGTATGATGACCTCTACAAATTAACTGCTCTCTCAATAGGGAGAAGTTTTGTGTGCCATTGATATATAATCCATTTCAAGGCATGCTCTAAATTTCCATTTTTCTAGGGGGGAAAAAAAGCCTTTTCTTTGCTCTGCTTAACTTGATTTGGCAAAAAAACAAGGCAACCAGGCAAAAACCCCTTTGTGATCTCTGCACTAAAGAGACTAGTGTCCCAGTCTCAGAATTACCCAATTAGTTTTGTGGGCTGAGGTAAAAACTGACCCACACAAATATTGAAGTGTATTCATGTTATTTATAGACTACTCTTTCACCAAGTAAAAAAGCTTTATTTTCAAAACATTTCAAATTACTTGTGTCATTTTATTTTCATTCTAAGCAAGCATCAGAACATTAGCAAATTGGTAGGCTTTTTCATTTACTTTCAGATCAAACCGTTAATTTCTTTAATTTTCACAATTTGTCGACTGGTAACTCTGGACAGTAAAATGGCACAAAATTATGATTATGTGTTTATGGGATAATATTAACAAAGCTGTTGACTGTCATGGGTCTCTAAATATTAGCTCAATTAAAACAAAGCAGGAAAATATCACCTTGTTTGACAGTTTACTCCCTCTTGTCTGTGAATTCATTCATAGGACCATAGAAACATAGGTTTCAATTTAGGTTGAAAAGGGCCGTTAAAATAATTGATTCAAGGCAAGTCCACCATTGAACCAAGTACTTAAAGTTCCACATCTACATGTGCTGGAAAAAGTAGAAGTCTAAGGCATATGAACTTTGGAAGAGGAAATATAATCTATATTTGAATATTCTAAATGGCAGTAATGCCTCTTTATTTATTTAATGAAGGTTCTTAAGAGAGGATTAAGGATCTTTTAGTGCAGAGTTAAATGCAACTTCAAGCTTTTCTTAGGACATAAACCCAAGGCTGGTACACAGAGGAATTCATACAGGTACTGAGGAACCAGAGAAAGCTGGAGATGTTTCCAGTGTTTTAATTTCCCGCTTATTTGTTAACTACTGAAATTCTTTTTTCTGCACGTTGGGGGCCCAAACAGACCTTTGGCATTGAGTTCCACCCAGCAATTCATCCCATGCCTAATGTTGGATCTGAGATAATCCCTTAGCTCTCCCATGCCCAACAGAGGAATTTCTCGGATGCCACCAGCAGTAACTGGTGATTGAAAGCATTGACTCAGCTGTGCCCTGCCCAGTTTATGAGCAGGGAAGAAGTGCACAGGTAGTGCCTGTGCCCTGCCTTGCTCCTCACTCTAACTGGAAAGGCTGCGTAGGAATCAAGAGCTCTCTTGGGCCTGTTACTCCCCTGCAAGGAAAGTGCCTGGTCTTGCCTGGAAGCAGGTAGAATAAAACACTTTAAATGCATGTCACAGACACGGCTTAGGAAAAGGGTAGAAGAGTCAATGCTGTTATAATTATTTTAGTAACAGTCTCAGTGGTGGAGGCAGACACAGACGTTGAAAGTGCAATTATGGCAGCGACTGTGGTGATAACAAAAGCAGTGCAACAGCAGGCGCCCACTTGTCTTTTTCCTTCCTTTAAACTGAGGCATCAAAAGAAAGAAATGACAATATTTCTGAGGTGAAGAAAAGTATTTTGATTTTAATCACACATCCCCTTCCCTCATTCCCCTTTCTTAAAATGCAGCACGAGGCAGAAAATGGTCAGAAAACTAGAGAGGCTCTGTCCTCACGGGAAATGGTGCCGTACAGAAAATTCCAGAGAAATCAGTAGTGAGAAGAAATACAGAAAACTTTATTTGGGTAACTCAGTTATATCTTTTGCTTTTAAGGCATTACTATGCTCAGTCATTTCAGTGTCTAGATGAGGGTGAGACAGACACATGGAACGAGGCAGTGTTCAGCCACTAATACACTTGGTTTGTGTTTGTGGCTAACTCACTTTGGGATTTTTCTTCTGAGTCCTTCCTCTAGCTGTTTACTGTTTTGGAGCTGCGGGATCCTGAATCTGCTATTCCTTGGAGGGCAAACAAACCTTAGGAAGAGGAATGCCTGAAGTCCAAAAGCTTAAATAAATAAATTTCCTGTGTTCATCTTATGGAATTACTCAGAATGAGAAGCAATGTCAAAACATGCCATAATCTGCCTCAGTAGTCTACCACAGGCCTAATCCTGCTTTAAAATCAACATTAAGAGCAACAACAATTTTCAGTGTATGCTGTATTTCTTGTAGAAACTCTTTATTAAGGGGTTGGTGCTTTGAAGCAGCTACTTTTACACTTTGGAAGGAGGTTAAATTATAATTAGAATTTGATTTTTCTAGGAAATGTGTTTTAAGGGCTGGCAGATTGTTTTCCCCAGTTTTTAATTCTTTTTTATAGCTGAAGAACTGCATTCTATGTACATGGAAAGTCTGATTGTGTGATTGATTTTCATTAACTGTCTAAGAACTTGCAGCTTCCTTAAGGATAAAAGAGAGAAGTTGTAGCTATAAATAGCAGCTGAAATGCAAGGCCCTATCTAGCTGTAGAGAAGAAAAGGAAATGCAGAAACCTGTCTGGGGCGTGTTGTGGCCATTGTAAATGCAGCTGGTAAAGAAAGCTAAGTGAGATTGATTACTTTGAAGTAATTTGGCATGCAAGTCTAATGAGTGGCGTTTGTGACAGCTTGATGAAATACCTCCGCATCTTGACGGAAAGAGCTCAACGTGACTTGTTGGTTTGGAGAATTAAGACTGTTGCTGTGTTAATGATGGTCCTCCAGATACTGATCTCTGTGGGTTTTGCAAAGTCTGACCTTTTCAGCAGATCTCTAACATAACTTTGTGTTTTGTGGCTAAAATATAGGGTTTTAAGAATCCTGCAACCCTGCGGTTTGTCCTTTTTGGGACGTCCGCAAGTCTTCATGAGCATGACCAGCTTTTAAGAGGTAGATGGTTCTAACAGAAATTTGGTTGCAAATGTAGTCTGAGTTGCTTTTAGGATTTTCTTTTTCCATCAAATGAAACTTACGGGTAAATCACAATTCAGAATACTAAAGAATGTGTTTTTCAGCAGTTAAGACTATTAATCATATACTTTTTCCATTTTGGAAAACAAATCTCCGTTAACTTCTAAGATTTCCATGCAAGGGGATTAATTTCTATGAGGGTTTTGGAATGAGGCAATCATCCCATCACCCCAGAGGAGGTAAGCAATGGCCTAGACTTTGGAAGAACTACCTGAAGAAGTCTGTGTAGGCAGACACCAGTCTCACATGAATACTCCAGCCAATCATGCAGAAGGACCAGGTTAATGTGTAATTAAACAACTAAGTTGGGTTGTTTTTTTTTTTTTTTTTTTTTGCATAAATGAGCAGTAAGTAACTGAGAATTTTTTTGAGAGTGTTGGTTAAAAAAACTTTTACATGACGTAAAAAAAGCATGTACCTTTATACAAGTATCTGGCTGTTCTAAAGAAAAATGAAAAGCACTTGCTGTAACTAACAGGGGTCAGATGTTTGTTGATGTCCTTCTTTTCTATTGTGGGCAAGTTTGATCCATCAGCAGACCCTCTGAACGGACAATGTTAAAGAGATTCTTGCTGGTAAGAGATGTGATTCTGGTATTTGTTTTCTGTCTGTCTGCCCATTTAATCATGTTTTGGGGTGTTACAGAGAACATTGAGTGGCTGAAGAAAATTACTCACTCCCTTTCCTTGGGCTGATATTACATTGCTTAAGTGAGGGTGGTTAAGATTTACACTCCAGCTGGAGCAGGCCAGGAATTCTCCTTGGTATGTAAACTTCCAGAACCATCTGATTGCCATAGCTTTATAAAAATAACTTTGTGTTATATGCAAGACAGAGTGACTGTCACATGTTTGTCACACCTTTTGCTTTCTTAAATGAATGAAATTTATGGAGAGGGACATTTTTCTGAGTTCCTGTACGGAAAGTAGAGAATAAAGTTCCTTGTCAGTTAAAAAAACCTTGATCCAGTAACCATATCTTCTTGTGAGGGGATCAGTCAAGATCTTCAGGCACAGATTTTACCTAAGGGCCAGCTCTGAAAGTAGATTTATGTGACTGTACATGGCCACCAGAGGCAATAATTTCCAAATGAACTTTTTATCTGGATTTAATTACTCACTTTTCCTTATTGCAGGGATGCTGTTTTGTAAGCAGATTGTGAATGCCACAGCAAATGAAGGAGAAGAGTAGAAGCCTGGAGATTTTTCTCTGTTCATGGGAGTCTGCCTTGTGTAACCAGGGCTACTATACACCAAATAAACAGCATGCTTCTAAAAGTGAGAGGTAACAACAAGGAGCTTTGTCAGGCAGCTCTGTCTGAGTCACAGAGCTTCACATGGTTTTCTTAGGGTGACAGAGCAAAGAATAAGACCACAGGGATAAATATAGAACAGTTATTAGCCTTAGGCCTTTCCTTGCATGATGTGTGCTACACAAGCTTTGGGGCATAGTCTGTAGGGGGATGTCTTTTTGCTTTGATATCTCTAGCACAGGGAGATACTCTAACCCCTCAGATCCTGTAGCAGGAGTGAAATGGGTCTGTTGCCAATCCATGCTGTGCAAATGATGCAAATTTTCTCTCTCAAAGGCTGCCTGTAGGCCCACTCAGGCAGAATGTTTAAAGGGTGATTTTGGCTCATGGATACAAAAAAGGAGCTGATTATCTATTTCCTTTTCCTTTCCTTTCCCATTTCTCCTTTTCCTTTTTTCCCTTTCTGCTTTTTCCCAAGGAAACACTTCTCTTAAACACTTCTCTGTACCCTAATGGTCTTTAGCTCTGCTACAGAGATGAGTGGACGTTAAAGAAATTTTACATTTCTAGATGGCAGAGGGGAGTAAAAAGGAAAGTAAATTATATCTTATGTTGAAATCTCTAAATATTATCTACAGAGGATTAATTTAAATCTGCCATTGAAATAAAATTTTACTGTATAAGAATTAGTAGATAGATTTCTGAGCATGTAATATTTGAGCTGTGAATCAAAAATCTTCAAGTATCGTTACTTATACATAGACACCCCCTCAACTTTAGGAAAAATATGCATAAATGCCCACTGTATTAAAGGCTTTATGTCTTGAGTAGTACTTCTGCTTATGTTTTGCTGTGAGTAAATGTAGATGCTGCTCTGAATATTGAATGTTCATTGTTCATGTCCATGTCCCCAACAAGAGAGGGGTATTACTTTTCAGCAAGGCTTATTGCTGACCATTTGTGACATTTGTGACAATCATCTACAATCTGTCTAAACCAAGAAATTCCCTTTAACATTTTAGGTTCTGAAAAGATTGCCTATTTTAGAATGACTCCAAAGGAGCAGTTCTTTTTATTCCTTTTTCTTTTAAATAGAACTCGTGTTATTAATTCAATCCGTGTACTGATTTTTTCCCCCTCACTCTCCTGCATCTCCTTTTTGCTGACTGCAGAACTGCAGAATACTGAATTCTGCCAATGCCTTCTTGGTACAGTGTCACTAGTTTCCACAGAAAGAAATCTGGTCCAACTGTTACTGAAAAAGGGAACCTATGATATTATCTAGCATTCTGTCCAGTGATGGGGACGCCACTATGTCCCTGGGGAGGTTGTTCCAGTGATCAATTGTTCTTATTGTGAAAAAAAAAATTTCTCACATCAGGATAAATCTGCTTCTGATCCAACTTGCATCCTTTGCCCCTTGATGTCCTTCTGTGGCTCTGTTCTTTTTGTAGCCACCCATTTATTACTGGAATATTGTGATGAGATCTTCCTTGAGTTTTAAAGAAAACTCTCCAGAAAGACTAGATCTTACTCCTTCAATCTTTCCTCACTGGGCAAGCTCTCCAAACTTTTAGATATTTTCATTGCCCTTCTGTAGCCCCTCTCTCTTCTCTCTCTGTCCTTTTTATAACTGTAGGGACCAGAAGAGGAAAACAGGTGCTCCAGGTGCAGCCTGACAAGCCCTGAGAGTGGAATGATGGTGCCTCTACCACTGCGAGTAATCCCCCTGTGGCTGCAGTCTGGGATGTGATTTGCCTTCATTGCTGCAGTGGTGCTCAGCTGACTCATCAGGATCCCCTGTTCCATCAGGATCCCTGGGTCCCTTTCAGCAGGCTGCTCCTCAGCCCACAGATCTTAGCCTGTACTGGGTTCTTTGATTATTTTGCCCCATCTGTTCTGTTTCGTTTTTTTTTTTTTTAATCCATAAACTTCTTTCACCATTGAAAATTAATGGGAACAGAGTTTTGGGATTTATAAGTTTTATTCACCAGTGGCAAACGATTAATTATGGTTGTAGTTAATAATTTATGTGCCTCTTCTGGTCACTAGATGGAGGTAGGCAACCACAATGAGGGCAGCTTTCCCTGAGTTTTGTATTATGAAAGGAAAGCAATATATTCTGTTCTGATTTGGACAGCAGGGAGTGTATTTTATCATTAGAAATACTATTCTTGTACAAGGTTGCTTGAGGATAGGATGACATTTGCACTTGCCAATCTGCTGCTTCCCATCAAAGCAAACTTTTTCACTGGAATCTGTTTTAAATGAAAACTAGTCTGGGTATAATTTAATCTGATATGTTTTATTATCAGTAATCCACTTCTGAATTTAGATAAGCATGAACATTGTTTAGATCATGCATAGATGTGTTTGTGTGCAGAAATTACTTCGCTGCATGACCGAAGACAAAAGGAGGAACTTAAAAACATTAATTTAATGTCTATTAGACCCTGGAACTAAATAGATAATATATTACATATATCCTTATGAAATGCAAAGCTGTAAGTTTTACACTGTGTTTGTGTATTCCTGGCGTACAAGATATAAAAATATAAACAAAATTTTCAGTAACAACTTTCAGATATTCCTTATTTATAGTCACTCACCGTTTTGGGATCTTTTCAGGTAGATCCCACTTCATCTTTACAGCTTAAGTTGTTGCTTCTTGTTGCTCAGTCTCTAAAAAATGATTAATTTATGGGTACATTTTGTAAACAGTGAGAGAAGGAACAATTCTGTTCCTTCAGCTGTTGAAGACAGCCACAAACCTGACTTTTAGCCTCAGAGTGCTCTATGCAGACGTGTACAGCTGTGACAATGAAGTAAAGCTTGGTGTCAGAGCTGATCTAATGTTACCTGTCAGACATAGGAGAGCTTCAGTGCTGCATACTGAGCTTAGGAATTATTAGATTTTACTTTTCTAATTTTGTAGATGAAACTAGTCTATATGTCGCTCTCCTCCAATTCATGCTGAAATGATGAATTAACAAACATCTTGATCTTGCAGAAATAGCAGTGACTTAACTCAGGTGGTGCAGATATATATGATTACCATCTTCTTTCTACAGAGTTAAGCAGGGTTTTACATTTGCTGTAAGAATATTTAGAATAGGGTTTGATGAATTGATCCTTAGTGCTTTTAAATACAAAACTGGCATCTCCATTCTGATCACCGCCTCCCACTTGGGGAAGTTCCCTCCACAGGGAGTTAAACCTGGCTGGAGCAGCTAGAGATGAAGAGAAGAGTGTTGGTAAATGGGAGGAGACAGTGGCATACAGAGGATTATTGTACTACATGAAAACACTGCTCAGCTTAGCCAGGTAGCTTGTGTCTGCTCGGCATGTGTATGTGTGTGTGTAACAATGGCTCCTTTAGCAGGATTACAGCAGTTCATCTCTTGAATGTGATCCATCCCCTGACCTTCTGTGAGGGTTATGATTGTGAGGTTGTATCCACAGTATGTTTTTTTTCTAAGTGGGTTCCTCTTCCTTTAATTTAAGCACTGGGTTTGGGGTAGGGTTTTTTTGAGCCTTTTTAAAAATTCTTTTAGCCCTCACAGCATCCTGTGGCAATGAGGTCCATGGTTTATTTATTGCTGTATAGAGAAATACAGCTTTCATCTGATTATTTTCAGCTCTTACATTGTAAGAAATATTAAAGCTTTTCCCCATTCACCTCCTTCATCCTATTCATTATTTCATGTTCCTCAGTCATATTGCTCTTAGGCCATGTGTAAGGTTTTGGAGACTGAGGACTAGAGATGATTGGAATATAGGAAATGCAGAGAGATGGAGAAAATTTTGGGAAAGGGATTTAATTGAAATCACTCTGCTTGGCCACTTGAGATGTGTTGGCCGTTGTAGAAGCTTGCGCTCTCTAGGGCACTAAGTTGCTTTCTGAATTCTCATGGGTATAGAATACTCTGCAGTTAGGCAATTTCTGTAGATATTAGTGATATAATGCTGCTCCAATTGTTGAGAAAATGTTTTCCTTTTCCAAGATAGAGTCCCATATTTAGTGGCTACTGCAGAGTAGAACTGTCTGCACAGATTTTTTCTGAACTATTATAGAGAAGACTTGCCTGCTCTTCCTCCTACACATGCTGCTCTGTTCAAGCCTAACATGGTTTCACAAAGCTACAGA
This sequence comes from Petroica traversi, assembly GCA_025920805.1. NCBI lineage: Eukaryota > Metazoa > Chordata > Aves > Passeriformes > Petroicidae > Petroica > Petroica traversi. Next base: position 4,242,035 of record JAHLSL010000015.1, read on the forward strand.
TGTTCCTTACCAATTTTCCACCTGCAATGCCAGCAACATCAACTCACGTGGCAGTGAATGAGATTTACTGCCTCCTTCTGCTCCCTTCTTCCAGGACATCTGAAGAATTTATCTCAGCAGACAGCACTGCTCAAGGTCTTTTGAGGTGCATTGGAGGCTGTAAATTTTTCTTTGTTTCTTCTTAAATTTTTTTGTGTGTGGTTTGTTTATTTTTTGTTTGTTTGTTTTTGGTTTGGATTGGTCTAGACCTGTGCATTCATTCTACACACACAAGTGTGAGCTTTAGACTGAAGTTTCAGATTTTAATTTGGATATGGAGAAATGTGGAATCACAGGTGTCCTGGTTCAAAGCATTTTAAATAGCTTATACTCAAGGGGTTATTACAAAAGAGTTTGCGTCTTTCTTTTCTCCTCCAGCTTTTCCTTGACTTCTCTCTTTGACTTTTGTTTTTCCATTTTTGTGCAGCCCTGCCTTTGCCTTCCCTGATGGAAGTGGGGCGGGTTATTTCCATCCCCATAGCCAAGCACGTGCACACAGGGATCATGAGTCTTCAGCCTGGTCTTGCAGAAGCTCCCGTTTGATAAGAGCAACAGTGGGCTACAGAAAAATTGTGTTCTTTCTGCTGGGAGGGCCATTGCATTGCATGATCTGTGAGGGGAGGGAGTGAGGATCATGCTTGGTGCAAAAGACAGTTCTGTGGAATTTGGCTTTCAGGTGTTTCACTAACAAGGCTTCATTCACAACACCAAAACAATATAAATGTTGCTGGAAAAACCCATATTTTTCTAGTTTTTTGGGAACTGTAGTTTAACCAGGTATAACTTGAAAACATAGATTTATTTTTTTTTAAGACTGAAAAAAGAGAAAGTTTTTTTCCTGCAAGTAAGTGGAAGGACAGGACATTTTCAATTGGACTTTGTTTTCTGTGAAGAAAGTTACACTACAAATTGTCAACAGCTACAGTCATGATAGCTCTATTGAAATGGAAATGAGCTCATCATTAATCTCTGTGAGCTTTGGATTTAAGTTTTAATGACAAAAATAGCCATTATGAGAGTATAAGTAGAATGCATACCATAATTGCTTTAATTAACCCAGTCCCCCTCTGCAGAGCTAGCTGATGGCCTGACTAGCTCAGAGCAAAGTCCTGCAAAAAGCTGCTAGAACCTGTAAAGTGTATCTAGTGAATTATGTATGCTTGAAGACTCTCTGCCAGAACGTGTTTTTGTTGCTACCTATGGCTTCTAGACTAATGCAAGCAAGGACTTCAAAGAGGAGAGTCTTCGGAGGCTTTACCTGAGGGGGCTTATACATCAGCAGAATTCAGCTAAGTGTGTCCTTGCTGATTTTAGTGACCTTGTGCAGACTTTGTAGCAAGGCTGGCCTTGTTCCAAAGCAGCATTGAATTAGAGAAGCCGTGTTAATAACTAATCCGTGTGCTGTTATGACAGCTTTTAAATTCTGCCCTTACAGTCCTTGTACAGCCCACTTGCACAGTGCAGACCCTCTCATCCTTTTCAGTTTCAGTATTGAATGGTAGAAATATTTTGCTTCAGTAAGATAGAAGTCATGCAGTGCAGGTGGCACTTCCCTCAAGTGTGAGTCCCCAGGTCTGCTGTTTGCTTCTTGAGTCTGTGTGTGAGTCAGGAAAGGGGATGTCACATAGTGTTACACAGGCTGTGACAATGTATAGCATCCAACTTCCACTTGTCCTCTTAAATGCCACACTTTCAGACTGTATTATTAAATAAAGTAACAACCTGTCTGGGTCAAAGACCCCTCTGACCTGCTTTTCTTGAAAGAACAGCCTTTACTCCTGCTCTGTGAGCGATATCCAGGGTTTTCCAGGGTTCAGCAGTTTCCTGCTGAGGCCAGTGTGTGTGGCAGCCAGGGCTTCAGGCTTGAGCCGGTCCTTGCGAGGGCCAAGTGGGAGCAGTTAACCTCCTGTGCTGCAGCTGCAGTTCTCATCATCTTCTGAAACCTTTTAACAGCAGCTTCTACATCACTTTTCATTGAGGATGAATATTGGTTGTTTTGTTGTTCAGGATTTCTTCAGTGTTGGAACAGTCAAAAAGCTTCTCTTTCAAATATGCTGTAACAATGTTTTGAAACAGAATTGATTTGATCTGGCTAAAATACTGCAATCTTTAGCACCTTCTATAGCAGCTGTTGTGGTTTGATTTGCTGCTGTCATACATCCTTCCTTATTGTCTTGAAATCTGTGACAAAATATTTGCGAGCCTTCTGCTGTTCCATCATTCAAACCTCTAAGAATATATTGAGCAGAGACAAACCAGGATAGAATTTAGGAATCCTTTTGAAAAACTTAATCCGCTCTGACATTAAATTATGTTTAACTGGTCCTCCAAAAATTTTTTTTTGTTCATCTGTAAATTTACCCTATGATGTTTGTAGTTCACTGTGCTTTTTTAAGTTAAGAAACTATAATCTGGAATTATGTAAAAACATAGCTAATACCAGCATGTATCCCATGCACTCCTTACTACTTACCCAACAGGCTGCTCTGTTTGCCTTAAGATTCAATTTTTTAACCTAAGTTTTAGGTTAAGAACTGAAAAATTAACGCATATTTAATGAATGGCTTCCAGACATTGTAATTTGTTTCTATAGGTTTGATTTTTCTCTTTTTTATTATGAATTAAGCATATCTTTAAAAAGTAAGAATATGCCATTTAAAAAAAAAATCCCTTTATGTTGTCAGTCATTCTGATTTTTAAAATATTTTTTCTTTTTTTTCTCCTCTAGTTTCCACACCAGAGTGTGTCTTGGATGAAGAGAGACCATGGAAAATGTTGAGAAGATAGAAAATCTTTAAAATGGAAAAAAACCCCCTTGCTTTCCATTGAAACAGCCTGTTAGGAGTAAAAAATAAAAAATAAAAAATCAGTGAAAAGCTTCCACTTACAAATATTTAAAATTAAATTCTATTTAAATTAAATTCTAAATAGTCCTTTTGCCATACTGAGCCATTGCTTCTTTACTGGAGCATTTCTCTCTTGCCAAGACTCAGCACTTTCCATCAAAATTACCTCAGTTCCAACCTCTTCTCCTGCTGCTTTTCTTTACTTCTCAGTAGTTATTCCTCGTCATCTCTGGCTGGCAGTTTGCCTGCATATTAGGATTTCAGTTTCACCTGTGCTTCAAGTTTCAAAAGGCTCTTTGCCCTGCTCAGACCACTTTGCAACTTTTGTGTTTAACACTGTGTATCTTTTGTATGTCAAGTTTGGAATATTTGAGAATATTTTATTATGGTGTTTGCCTTTTCTTAAATGTTATAGACATTCTTTTAGATAAGGAGGTTAGGATTTTTGAGGTGATGCATTAAATGCCAGCATCTGCAATTCTATTTTTTTTTGTTCCCAATTGTCTGATGCTTTTACCAAATGGTCAGAATCAGTCCTCATACAAGCAGCTGTGCTGGTGCATTTTATTTATGTCTGTTTGGATATATTCTAGTTTCACTTTTTGTATTTTCTGTAAAACTTGACTTACTGTTTATCTTTTGATATTTATGTGTGGGTATTTCTTCTCCTTTGAGGGCACATGCACTTCCTTTAGGGCCCAATTAACATTTTTAGTTGAACTATAGGTTAGCCTATGAATATTGCCATATCTATTTTTTTAAAATACAATTTCACTTTCCTTTTTTTATTAACATATCTGAAAGCATTGGAGACCTGTTTGGTCCCTAAAACAGAAGTCTTACACTCTAAATTCAAAATGCACTTCCTTAATGACAGCATACTCTCTGTACCTAGAACAGGGTCTCTCTTGTGTCTGCATTAAACCTCAGAGCTCTTGAATTCCAGATTCTTTATTTTCTGCTGAAACAATAGATCAGCTAAAGCAGGTACTTTTTTTTTTCTCTGCCTCAGTTCCTCTATATGCAAAATTTGGGCAAAAAAGCTACTTTCCAATATGTCCAGAAAATATTCTAAACTAAATATTACAAACTAGTACTAATTTTCTTAGCTGTATTAAACCTTTTTTTTTCATGTTTTTTGTGAGTTCTTATCTCCCGCAATAAACATTTACTCTCTGGAATGCATGGACTCTAGTGACCCTTGAACTGATTTTTAAGTTAATTTCTTTCTATTGCTCTTTGGGGTTTGAAACATCTTGTATACAAGACCAAGAGCATGAGCAGCCTTCAAAACCAGGAAATTTTTCTCCCTTTAATTCCATTTTATTGCATCTGTGCATCCAATCTATCTTCAAAAACGGTGACAATCAAAATTATTATTACATAACTTTCAGTTTGCATTGGTACTCCTTGTAATGTAAACTATGTCCAACATGGGAAAAGGAGAAGATTAGGAAAAAAAATCTGAAAAAATTAAATTTTTATTCACCAAATTGAAGTTCTTTTCTATCTTCAGTTTAACTCAGAATTCTAATTTATCATGGGTTTTATATTCCAATAGGATCTAGGAAATTCTGGCATTATGAGATGTATTTTTTTGTCAGTAAAACATGGCCACAGAACATATAGCTTGTTGAACCTTTAAGCTCACTTTACAGATAGTTAAAGGGAGGACCAGCCTTCAAGGAAATAATAGACAAAATTAGAAAGACAACGCAATTTAAGATAATAATAAATAATAAAGGGGGAGAGGTAAACAAAAAGTATGCAACAGAAAAGCCTGCAGTGTTTACAGCCTGAACATCTGTGACCTACCTCAGATCTGCACCATTTTCATCCTTGGCAGCCAACTGCCAAACCATCCTCTGCTTCCACTGAGAAATGCCTGATCTCATGTTTATTGACATGCAGAAGAGAGATCTCCACACTCATTTGTAAATGTTGTTTCATCTTCTTATTTATTTATAGATCTTTGAAGTGCATGCAGTAGGAAAAATACATTTCTATGTAGAAAGGAAAATGGGATGTTTATACAGGATGGTACCTTTATTTGAAAAATCTGAAGCACCTATACATTTTAGGATACACTTCATAAATAAATGTACAGAGCATATTATCAGTGCTTATTGAGAAGAGAAGGGAGTTCTTAAGAAAGTAATTACTTTGTCATATCCTATGGCGTGCCATCCAATTTACCAGCATTAATAATTCTCCCTATGAGTCATTTTATACTTATCACCTCTCAGCTATTCATATAATACAAAATCCCTGCATAAAAAGTCAAAAGATAAAACATTTCATTTTTGGTTCAATAAAACAAATGGTAGTAGGAGAACTTTTGTCTCAACACCATAATCAATATTATAACCAATATGAGCTCATTTCTTTATTTGATCTTTAAAACAATAGTTTCTGAAGGAGTGACAAAACCTCAGAGTGAATAATGGGATTGTCTGTCACATTATTAATAATTTCTCAGTGGTAAAAGTGTTCCAATTAATTTCAGGTTTTAGTTTTGAGAACTTCAAAGATGCTTCATCTTTTCCATTTGAGTCTGTGTGCATGTACACAAGCCTGTGTAGTCATGGAAGTGCTGGGAAGTGCTTCTTTTTGTCCAGAGATTAAGCTTCTCTCTGGAGTCTTGTGGTGTCAGTGTTAGAGAGGGGAGAAAAACACAATGAAGGGAATTTCAGATGGAGCGCCTGCTGTCTTCTGCAATTCTTGCAATTTGCAGAGCTGGTCATTGAGATTTAGCATCAAACATAAATTTCCGAAGCTTCTTCCTTACCACAAATTATTCACACAGGAAATGCTGTGGAATACAAATATAAATTTCCCTTTAAATAAATTATTCAAATCTGGATAGGAACCATGTTTTTAAACTTCATTTTCAGATGCAGAAGTTCATACCCTTTATTAGTTTATAAATTAATAAATTGCATGTGCTTTGTAGTTAGAGTATTTTAAGACTTTTTCTATAACACATAAATTTGTAAGCATGGATTTAGAAAGCATTTTGAGACAGTTTTGTCTGCCAGACTTTTAGCAGTCCTTTTATGGGCTAGACGCACAATAAATCTGTAATTTAGTCCCTTATTAGTCACTCTCTCAAATACCACATCACTTCTGATGGACAAGTGAAATATTTAGGCCTTCTATTTTTCATGTTAGCACAGTTTAGCTGTAATGACAATTACCAGTGTCCTTGTTTCAGCTTAGTGATATTTTCTTCTTACTAGTTGGTGAGGTGCTGTGTTTTGGATTCAGCATGAGAATGATGTTGATAACACATTGGTGTTTGGATGTTGTTAAGCAGTGCTTACCTCAAATCAAGACCTTTCAGTGTCACAGGCTCTGCCAGTGAGGAAATGCACAAGAAGCTGTGAGGGAGCATGGCCAAAGGAATATTCCATACCATGGAGTGTCATGCTCTGGACATAAATTGGGGGGAATTGGCTGGGAGATGCTCAGTGGATGGGGAACAATTGTATTGTGCATTTCTTCTCTTTATTGGGTTTTATTCCTCTCTCGCTTTGTTGTCTATAATTTATTTTAATTATTATTATTATAAATTATTTTTACTTTCATTTTAATTTGTATTTTATTTCAATCATTAAACCATTCTTATCTCAATCCAGAAATGGGGTTTTTCCTTTTTTTTTTTCCTCTCCATTCTATCAGAATGAAGTAGGATCAGTGAGCAGATGTGTAGGACTTAGATGCCAGCTGGAGTTAAACCACAACAAGCAGTAGAACAACACTAGAGTACTTTTTATAGTTCTGGTCACCCACATACATGGCCTTTATTTAGAACAATGTGGGGAAGAACTAGTTTCTAGGACCATATAAAACATAGCAAGTTCACCTTATAAAAACAGAGCAAAGAAGTCTTCCCCTTTTTGCTACAGAGAGCAAATTAGGATAAGGCAATAATTATTATATCTGGTTTGCTTGCAGAGGGTAAAAACAAAGTGCATGTATTAAAAACTTCACAGCTGGATTTCAATAGGGGCAGAAAATTAAATATACTCGAAGTGCTAAACGATGACCTAATTCCACTGTAGAAAATCAATTTCTTGGTTAACTAATGTTTGCTAGCGTGACAAATCAAACTCATTAAAGTAAAAAGATTGAATTTTATTATCTTGGCAATACTGTAGTAAGACAAGAAAAATCAACATTTATTTCAATTAAAATAAGCTTGATTATTTAAAAAATATATTTTATTTTCTAAAAGTGAAAAATATTTCATATATCCAGCATGTATTTTTCCATATTTACTAGCAATTCAACAAAAAAAAATTAAATATGACTTATCTTATACTCTTAATTGACTTCCAATGGAATCTCTGGTGATGTATCAAGAAAAAAAAAATATTGTTCTCCCACACTGGAGTTTGAGCCAAATTTTGCATTCTTTTGAAACTTTTAAAGTAGCTTTATATTTCTATGTTTCACTGAAAGATAAAACAGGATGCTTAAAGATATGCCAGAAATATGGGAGGATCAGGATCTTGGTTACATCCTATTCCTATGTTGGGATGAAGATCACTGATACACACTAGTGATCTTCCATGCCCAGTTTTATGTGGGAAGGAAAACTGGGTCAAAGTGTGCTCTGAGAAAGGCTTCAGTAAGGATTTCATTGCCCACTTGGAGTCATCAGGCTCCAAGGCAATGTCCAGTCATGCAGCTGTGACTACAAGAATTTCATGTGCAGCTGCCTTTGACCAGAGCTCGATGAAAAGTTAGAGTGAGATTCAGTCTGCAGGAAGAGCTTTCAAGAAAAAAAAAAAAAACAAAAAACCAAACAAACCTGCCTAGAAAGCTTGGGTGCCGTATGTTCATATTTGTGTTCCAACAGTGGAGGACTGTATCTTGGACTGATTTTTGAGAGGTGCTACAGGCAGACATGACAGATAATTGGAAACTGGGGGCTGAGGGTCTATTATGAGTGAGGATTGAATTCTGCTTAATCTTCTACTTAGTTTCTACAGCCAAACTGAAATTGGTTGGATGTCTGATTTCAGATTATATCCATGTTTTCGGATCTTGGCTGTGGCAGTTCAAAAGCAGACACCTTGCTCTTTCTGCTGCTTTGGGAGTAGGAACATTCAGGAAAAGGCTAGAACCTGAAATTGAGGGCAGCATCAATTTTAGCTGTTCTGTCTAAATGTGTCTTCATCCTCGAGTAAGCACAGATAGACAGGTTTCCTGGACAGCCTGATGTTGAAGACATGGAGGAAGCTGAGGTCTTTCCTTATGAAAGGAGAATGCAATGGAATACAAAGGTATGTGCAAATTCCATCTCCCTCCTCCCTCCCCCCCCCCCCCCCTTCTTTCCCTTCAAAGAGTTTTTAGCTAAAAACTACCTTATATACTGGACAAAAAACCCAAATACTTTAGCATATTTTAGTTTGGTTTTTTTAAGTGGTTTTAACTGGACTTCTATGTAGTTTTGTCATTAATCCTTGTCCTACATCCTAGCAACTTGATTAATGAATTTCTAGAATATACAAATCTAGTAACATATGACAAGAAGATGAATTCAATATCTGAATTTTGGCCTGCTAGGTCATCTAACTTAAGGTTATCTACACTGTATGTCTTTCCTCCTGGTGAACGGACCTATGCAAGTGTTATGCTCCAAACTTTTCTGAACATAATATGCTTTCATTGAAAAAATAGTTATGGAATTTCTCTGGGCTGAAATCATAACCTTCAAACTTCCTGGGAATTTTCTGCCTTGTGTGGGGCTGCAGAAGCTCGTGGGCACCCTCCAAAAGTGGTGGATTTCCAAAAAACCAAGAGAGGTGAGCATTCTGCAGATGGAAGCACACCTGTTTTCTTTTCTTCATAGTTGAGCCACTCAGGACATCAGGCAATTCAGACAGAGAAATTTTTGGGCTCAGGGGGTGATATCAAACTAGGTTTTGGAGTTTTCCCTCTGAAAATCTTCTTTGCTCTGCAGGCTGCCTCCAAATTTCTTCCACATGTTCACATATTCCTGTACCACCAAATAATCTTTCTCTTGTTTTCCTTTTTTCCATGACTCCATCCCCTTTCCCTCCCAACAGACCTTGTCTTATTAGCTAATAAATTCCTGACACGGACCCATACATTTAAATACCATTCTTTTGCATGGACAGCTAGGTTCTCCCTGGAACTAATTTGAAGCTAAGCAGACAATATTCTTTTCAGTAGGTTCCTGTGTTACATCCTTGTACCTCAGAGTTTCCCAGGTTACTGAACTCTTGTATCAGCATCAGAGGCTGTAATACTTTCTGTGTCTCTGCTCTTCAGGAAAGTGAATAATTGAACCAAGCAGTTTCCATATTCCCCTGGGCACAGGAGTCACTGGTAGTTCTCAATAATTGCATGAATGGCAGAAGCCCATTTTGAACTTCATGTATTCCCCATAACAGCTGGGCACAATGTAACTCCTAATTTCTTGTCCCTGATGTACTGCAGTTAATTAGAATGTGTGCTCTTGATTTGAGCTATGGCTGTTATATGTTAATGCAAATTCACTCAGTCATCAGCATGTCCAGGTGACAAAACTGAAATGTCAGTGTACTCTTAACTTCCTTGTATGGCCTTCTTTTAAGTTCCTTTTTCCCTTTCATTTTAATTTAAATGCATCATACTGAATATGGATAAATTTTTAAAAACACTGTGGCACAATTCCATATTGCATTTTCTTCTACATGTAGCTCTCTCTCTGTCACCTTCCAGGATTTTAATCTTTGAATTTACAACCTTACAATTCTTAATATTTATGTGTAATGCAACTACAGTTTTTATGTGGTGGTTGTATTAACATGATGCTAAGTTTGTACTCATAAGCAAGAAGATAAAGAAAACCAAGACCTGACTTGGCATATAAACTGCATTTCAATCTGATTATAAATATGCATTAGGATTCAATCTTTTACTGCATAGAATAATACTGTTAAGGGGGCAAAATATGAGCAATGCAGCCATGTACTTTTTGGAACACTGTTCAATTTAATAGCAAATTATTTCTGATATGAGTGCAGCAGGTCAAGAATAATATTTTTTTGTTAAAAACAAAATGAAGAATCTGTCTCTAACTTTTCATTTGCACTTCAAATAGAAGTCTAGGTATACATTAGAAATGAACTAAACTAGAAGATAATATCCAGGATCTTATATTGGATTTTGAAATTATCTGTGTATTTTGATTTGTATTTTGATGTTCTTGTATTCAGCCCATGTATATTTACCATACAAGTTGTGCTACCAACTTCAAACATAAAGTAGTTCTTTCTTTCAAATCCTCTACAAGGTATATGTATTAAATTGAAAAGGCAAAATCTTTTATGCTTTGATCCTTTTATAAAAAAAATCAACTATATTTAGATGCTCTTTATTTTGTTTATATTCAAATATATTCAAATATTTGTTTTTTAGTGGAAAAATAAATAGGAGAAAGATATTAAGACTAGACATCTATCAAAACTGATCATCGAAGATGGAACTTAAGTTTCTGTTCTTTTAGTGATATTCTTTTGTATAAAGACCACATCTGTCATCTCCTTGATGATGTTCTAAAACTCTGTGATGGAAGATTGCCTGTGGAGTTTAGTCAATTGGTGTTTTTAATGATGCTTTTGTCATGTCAAACATGATCTGTTTTGGACATGAGGAGAACATATATCAGCCTGCTCTGTTAATTAGTAAGTAATGTTTTCACAGGTGATGGGGTCCACCAGTGGTGGTCAAGTTTTAAGCATCACCTCCTAAGGACAGGCCCAGGGATGGGGTCGAGGGAATGGCCTGAAGCTGTGTCAGGGGAGATTTCATTTGGATATTAGGAAAAGGTTTTTTACCCAGAGAGTGGCTAGGCACAGGAACAGCTCCCCAGGGAAATGGTCACAGCACCAAGCCAGACAGAGCTCAAGAAGCGTTTGAACAACACTCTTGGGCACATGGTGTGACTCTTAGGAATAGTGCAGGGCCAGGAGTTGGACCCAGTGATCCTTGTGGATCCCTTCCAGCTTAGAATATTTTGCAAGTCTGTGTTTCCATATTTCTGTGATTCTATGTAGACTATTCAAAAAGATAAATACTGTGCCATGGAAGAGAAGAACAAAGACCTGAATTATTATTCATTAAACCCTTCAGTATTCAGATATGGCTATGCTGTGATTTACGTGTTTCTAATCAAAGCACATTTGATTTTCAGATAAAGTCTTTATCTTTTTCTTTCTTAGCCTCAGTTGACTAGTGGGATTCAGTCTGACAAAGTCCCTGCTGTTTATTTTATTATTTCCTTGCAGGTTGATACCTTAATATAGATTTTGAAGGAAAACAATGCCATCTTGCCACAGTTATATTTAACTTTATCAAAGAATTGCAAAATTATTGGATCAACAATTTTATCTGTCTTTTTTATAAAGCCAAGGTTGTGGATAATTCCTATACAATTGAAAATTCATATTTCTTTTTTAATTAATCCAAAGGGACTGTATTGGTATAGTATCAAAATGCATTAGCGGCATGTTAGATGACTAGATATTCTCTATGTATTAATACTGCAAAAAAAAGGAAAATGTAAATTCAAGGCTGGTCTAAGGAAATAAGGTAAAAAAAAATAGATAGAAAGTTTAGCTGATCTACTGGGTCAGATAAAAGATACTTTTTCATTTTCAAAGGGAATATATCCAGGGCAGAGGTGGAATAGTTTTCAAGCAACAGAAAATATACCTTATATAAATAGGAGTTAGATTTCATAGAAATTACTTACAGCATGTCTTTAAAATACCTACTTTTTTTTTTTTTTTTTTAAGTATGCCATGCTCTTTTTGACCAAAAGTACTGAAAACTATGGTTATATCATTCCTGCTAAATCTTTTAACTCAGATTTACTTAAAGGATAAATATGTCTGAGGGTTGAACCCTGTCTCTTGAGACAGGCATATGTGTGTAACATAAATTAGATAAATACAACCTTCAGGCAATAACTAAGCAAATCTGTTTCAGTCCTGTCTTCACTGCTGCATATGGTACTCAGTGAGACTGAAGAACTTTTGCAATTTCTCATATTTTATCTTCCTCTTGGAAGAATTAAACCCAAAACTTATTGCTGTCTAGCAGAATGATTGACACAGTAGGAGCCACCTGGACTAAGCTGGTGAGCAATTTGAAGCTAAAAGAGTTGATAAGAGAATTGTTGGCTCATGTTAGTAGGTTTGGTGTTTGGCACAGTGTAACCAGATCTCTTTCTTCAGGGAAAATTCATGTTTTTCAGAGAGTGTCCAAAGGAGCAGCATGCAGGCATGCTTTTCTTTAAAGGCACACTTCTCCAAGATGTGTGAGGTCTCTGCTCTGCTTTCTCCACCTGAGGAGACTTAAACCACTGGCCTTCTCTGCAGAACATCCGATGCTATTTGAAACTGGAGCAACCAGAATAACTTACTGCCTTCCCTGCTGGAGCAGACACACACTACAAAGACTTCTCTGGGCTCAGAGGAGAGTCAGACTAAGCCTAGTTTAAAGCAGTAGGGAAACCTGAAACCTCATGACTGCTTCACAGGCTTATTGTATTTTACACAATGATATTTCCTTGTAAGTTCACAGTTAACAGACACTGAAGTTGAAGCTCTGGATACCACAGACAGGGCTGACACTGCTTTCCTTTTCCCCTTTCTCCCCTGTCCAACCTTGTAAATAGGAACATCTGAAATTTCACTTTTTATGGCCCTATTCAACAAGCTTTTAATTCTATCAGACTTCAAGTGGATTGAATTTCTTCACACAGTCAGCCTTTTGTGTCAGGGAAAGGCATTTACCTCTTCCTGTGCAAACATTTAAAAAATTTGGTTTCAAATTACCATGGTTTGTGTACAATCTGCAGTGGGTTTAGTACCTGATATCTCTAAAGAGCCATTCCTCAGTGCCTGTGCTAATTCATCACTATCCTGGATGCCTCTTGAACATCAGACATGGGCCAGCTTTGAAGAGAGACTGAACATGCTACAATCCAAGGGCTGTGCTGCAGTGGAACCTCACAATAGGACACAGAACAGGCACAGAGAAGGCAAAGAGAAACTGCCTGACTTTAGGTCAAACAAGACCACAGCTACACTGGTGAGAAGTTCTTTGGAACAGAAATGGGCAGGAAATTTGTCAGTAAAAAACATGGGGAAAAAAAAAAGGAGAAATTACTTCCCTGGTCTAGGATTGCCTGTGTAAGGAAGAGGGGTATGCAATGGCCATGTACATGGGGGTGTAGGGAGATATGAACCCGAAAACATCCTGACTAGAGTTAGGAATAGCAAAAAGGAAAGGCTGGGACAGATGGAAAAAAATGCGTCACAGGTGGGGACTGCAAAAGATTTTATTTCCGTTTGAAGCAGAAAACCAACTCGTGGTCCTAGGGCATCTGAGACTAGATGAAAGGAGATGATATGAACCCTGGGGGAAAAGGAAATCTGGCTTCATGCAAGAAAATGCTTGAAGGAGGAGGCTGCCATCCAAATGGGCAGGGAATGAGAAAGAAATGCCAGAAATACATGAAAGAGTTGGATCTAAGAAATTATGTCTTCTATTTTCATTCATGTCCTTTAGGAAGGGGTGAGGCAAGTCAGGAAAGATTGGGAAGAGATATTTCCACTCTCCTTCAGTGCCATGGCTTGAAGCAGCCAGTGGTTTACTTCTACCTTCTTTTCTCTCTCCTCCTCTCTTCTCCCAGCAGACTAAGTCATTTATCAGTCTCCTTTTAGTTTTTCTAGATTTTGTGATGTTTGTAAAGAGTTATTTTCCTGTTTGAACAGGACCTTAATTTCTTTTAAGCACACTACTGTCACAGATGTAAAGTCTGACTCCCAGGATGCCAGGACTATGTCAATATTTCATAAAATATGATGTTTGAAATCAAGCACCTTGTCAGGGTGAAATATAGCTTCTTTTTTTTTTCCTTTCTTTTCATATTTATATCAGGTACCTCTTCTCTCATGAATGGCTTCTTCCTCATCTTAAGCCTAATTATTTGAATTTTGCCAGCTCAGGAAAAGGTCTCATCAAAACAGTCTGTGTCATCTTCAGTTTTACAAACTGATCATGGAGAGTTAAAAATGGATTATATCTTTCAGAAAACTGTCAGGATGATCATGATGAAAGTGACAACATGGAGTTTTTGAAGAACAGGCTAGGCAACATTGCTGAGTATCACAGACATCAAGTCTTTCTCACTCAGCTCATTTTTTACAGGGTGTAGACTTGTTAAACCTACTTGAGAAAAGAGAACCTAGATGACTAGGTGTTGGGCCCAGTGTTGTTCCCTGGGGGTACCTGCTTGTGACAGCTCCCAGGGAGCCATTTATCACCACCCTCCAGGTGTGGCTGGTCAGACAATTCCCCACACACTGTATTGATCACACATCCACACCATCAAATCCACATTTTTGTAGGAGGAGGCTGTGGGAAAACATATCAGAAGCCTTGGAGATAACCAGGTAGACAATGTTCACTGCTGGCCCCACATCAACCAAGCAAGTTCATTTGTTGTAAGATGAAATCAGGTTTGTGAACCACAATTTGTCCTTTGTCAGTCTGTGCTGGCTTTTCCTAATCATGGGCTTCATTTGACTAATGATCCTATAATTTCCTTGATTTCCTTGTGGATTGGGGTGATACTAGCCTTCTTCCAGTCTTTTGGGATGCCTCCCTGATCTTCAAAACTTTTCAAAGACAAAATATCTTATTAGTGTAAATGACCACTGACAGTGAATTATTCTCAAATCTGATTACTTTGCATATGAAAATTTTATTGTTGTTTTCACAGCCCCCGACAATTTTCTTTAAAGTAGATGTTTTGGGAAAATAGTCTTGTCATTCGATCAATTTTAGCATTAACATCCCAGCAAGCAAATTTAAAAAATGTGAACAACCATTCTTGAAAATACACAAGTGATTAATGGGGTAGATGATGTGACCAGACAAATTTCAAAGGAAAAAGTAACATCACTGCAGTAAATAAAGTGCCCAGGGCATTGTGTTTCAATTTCCAATTGCAACATGTCTATGTCTCATCATAGTTTTGATATAGTAATGGAACACCAAGAAATGCTCAGTAAGTCTACTCATTATCTTTGTAATATATTACTGCTCAGTAGTCAAAATACTTTATAAAGTGCACTTTTATATGCCTTTATATTTTTCAAATGTCTTTGCATCAGACCTTCTTTAATTAAGTAACTAATGTTTGAAGTTGCTCCTAGCCTCTGGGACTTGAGACAACAACTTGCCTCTAGTTAAGGAGGACATAAAAAAAGGTAAATTATTCTAGTTCTAATTTCTCTTTCTGAGCCCTAGGGAGAAACTTTTTTCTTGCTGAAATGTCTAAAAAATCCTGTGTAACCACAACAAAGAGATGGAAACTTCTTTTTGTCTATAAATGTGACCCAGAAGTAGATATCTTTTTCACTCAGCCTCACACCTTATCATAATTCAGACAAGACTAATCCCAGTGCTTTAGAACCCTGCTTTGAAGTGCAACATAGGATTATGTGCAGCAGAGTTGAAGACATACTGGCCATTCTTGAAATATGTCACTGAATGACTCCTTAGTGTTCTGGCTTTGTAGCATTTATTTGGCATTTGTTCTTTATTTGTCTAGGTGCATTTAGCAACAAATCGAATTATGCATGCAAGAATTTATTACTTTTTAATCAATATTTCAAAAATTTCCATTGCTACCTCATAAGATGACATTCATCTTAAGTCACTTTAAGAATGAACAGCTGTGTTCACACCTTAAGAGATTTTGTAGCAACTGGACAAGATGAGGTGAATTTTACTTTGGAGTTGCCTCTCTTCCCTTATGGCAGAACAGGTAATCCTAAAAACTAGCTTAGCTTTATGTAAACCAAAACTTTTTGATAGCTGAAGTTTGGTGGAAAAAACCCATGTTTCTTCCTTGCACATCACTAACTTACTGCTTTTGTAATTTTAATAAAAATAGACTTTTATCCCGAGCTAACACAGTTAATCTGAACCCTGTTGAGTTTATACAAATTTCCCTTAAGTTCTGAACTTTGGACTAGTCATGGCTTATACTTTGTCTTTTACTTTCTTTCCCTTTGTTTTGCTTAGTTTTTCTTTTTGTAAAATAAATGTGGGTATCTCCTTTGCTAAACTGATAGCTAATATTAATTATATGGGAAAATATATCCAAATGGAAAGATTTTAACATTTCTTATTGGAAGATCACACACACTAAATCATTGCTGCCAAGCAGAATTTGGTATTTCTGTGCTTTGCAGCTCTACAACTTAGCTGGCAGTTAAACTCCAGCTACATTGTCCTACATTGCCCCTTTGTACTTCTTTTTGTCTTGTATTACAATAAGTCCTACATTGCCCCTTTGTACTTCTTTTTGTCTTGTATTACAATAGGTTTTTATATGATTTTGTGGGTGGACATATTTATCAGCTGAACATTTTTAGTGACAAATTGTGACTTTGGAAATGCCATCTTTAGATCAAGACAGGAGTGAAGACTTAGGAAAGAAATTAAAGAAATAAAGAAATTAAAATGTGATGATCAGAATTCCTCTACTTCATAAAAATAAATTAATGCAGTTCAGTATTTCCTCTGAAGAAATGACAATACCTAGATACAAAAAATCATGTTGGATAAAGTACATAGTTAATATGGCTGGATTTGAATTAATTACTCCTCATTGCATTTGTGTGGAAAACACTGAATTATTCTGATGACTCTGAAAGTGTGGTAAGGTCATGAAAGGAGAAGGCTTCCTAAGAAATTTTAGTACTGCTCCTTATATTTGATGAGATCATTCATTAGATAATTTATTAGATTAACACATTTTTTTTAAAAAGAAACAAAGTTTTTTAGGGAAGTTGGAGACATCATCTAAGATCTAAGTACATGGCTTTTTGAACCTTGCACTTATGAATACTGGTATCTTTACTACTACCTCCATCCTCTACTCTTTCCTTTCCTTTGAATAAAAGCTGACTTGCAGGCAAATTAGTTAAGTGAACACTATACATTCTGCTTTGATGACAGAAAATTGTGTAGAGTGGGATTAATTGAAATATAAAAAGACCTGTTCTCATATTTGGTACGCTGAGTTGCATTTTAAGAATAAAAATTTGTCAGACACATAGCTGTTACTTAACAAGAAAAGTCTGAAGTATTTCTGTACTTTCAACTAAATTTTAGACAAACTTAGAAGCCTCTGTTCTGTAGAATTATCCTGTGTAGGACCATTCTCCTAAGAAAAGACTTTAATATTTTATAGACACTACTCTGCCCCACCCTTGTTTAAAGTTCTACACATTTCATCAACCTGCTCTATTATATGTATTTTGGCCCAAGGGTCTATATCATGGGCTTTTTATTATGATCTAGGAGAAAAAAAAAACATGACTGGGGGAGGGTTTTGTTTGGATGTGACTATGTTTTTGGTCTTGCAATAGGGTCTTATCTACTTATCATGATGCCAATTTAAAGGATATTGGTGAATAAGAATGACTTCTCTGCTCTACTGACAGAATAGAGATGTCCTTATCTGTTTGCTATCCAACCTGCTCTCCTCAGCAGATGCACATAAAAGTGCATGAATTGAAGGAATTGTTTCTGTCTTAATAAATCTTTAAGTTAGGTACTGACCTTCCTGATTCTCTGATTCTAACCTTCTTTAGAACAAGAGTCATAAAATTTCATCCAGTAACACCTTCCTTAGAGCTATCCAGACTCCTGATACCAACAGTTAGCAGATGTCTGGATGTTCAACAATGAAGGTCCCTGGGCTGTCATTAAAATTTCATAATTTACTTTTAATCTAACTATATAAGAAATAGTGCACCATTTCAGCAGCTCCTGTACAGTATGCAGTTAGGATATATTCATGTAATTTTTAGAACTGACATATCAAGAAAATTTCTACCTGGTTCAAAGTCAAGAACAAAAAGGTGCTGATATTTCTTTTGGGGGAAAAAAAAATCTCTGAAGATTGTATTATGATTACAGGAAACTAAAGTAAACATCTAGAGCAGATCAGTAAACTATGAAAAGTTTAACTTAAGCAATGCCACAAAACTAAGCTAAAACTCACCAAAAGACCTAAACATCAGATTTGTTTGCCAATGTAACTGCAACAAAACAGTCAAAATCATTGCTTTAGGTGCAGCTGTTAGAGGAATGTTTTATTTTATTTAAGTCCTTTGGTTTTGATGTGTGATATACCCAAGTGTGAAAAATGTATTTTGGTTAATTCTTTGTCTTTAGGATAACACAAGCTTTGGTTGTGCCCTCTTCTCATGTCATGTTATCTCCTCTCTGATTGCTGCAATATGAACATAAGAATATAATGCAGGGGGAAAAAAAAGGACTCCATTGTATCTAAATGTTGTTTCCATACAAATCCTGAATTTGGAACATAAGTTGCCTGATATCAAGGCCTCAAAAGTCATGGATTTGTAGGTTAAGTAAGTGTTAAGCAAAATACAAAAGAAATGAGAAATTCAGATGTAAATGGTGATGTATTTTTTACCAATTCTTGCTCTTTATTTTCTATTCCCTCAGATATTTCCTGAGTTCTTAGGCACAGAAAGGAATATTTAATTTAATCAAGACAAACTTGTAATAGTTAAGTCAATGAATGTGGCAGAGATAAATGTTCTAAACTCTCTACTTGTTTCTTGATAATTTTCTTAAAGTAGCTGACAAGAGAACTACTTTGGTACTTGTATTTCAGCTGATACAAGTTGCATCTTCTATTCTGTTTCATGTCTCAAACAGCCCAGAAAATCAATATTCCAAACACACAGTATGATAAATTTTATGGGTTAGACAGTATAAACAGCAAAAAAATTCTGAAAACATCTGTTAGATAATGCACTGCAAAGAACAGAATTATTTCAATTGAGTAGGAGAAAGAAGGGTAAGAGTTCTTAGGTAAATTCAAAGAGAACGTTTTCTTGTGGGAGTTGAAATTTTATTTATAACTTCTGAAATCCTTTCTTCTGTGTAATTTATCTTGTTAGTCAAGTTTGTGAATTCATTAGGTCAGATAATACTGACCTGCTCACAAATAATTTTCTTAATCAAGTTATTTTAAAAGGAGAGAGGCAAATCTCTTGTTTCTGTAAAGCTATGATGTTTAAAACAACTTGAAAACCTGAAAAAAACCTTTCAACGAACTTGAATAACTGTCCAATATAGCATAATTTTGTGAAAGACATAGATTCACTTGATATACATTCAAAGTTTAAAAATACTCTAGTAATTTTTACATCCTCTTTTTATGTGTGATTCACAATATCAAAAATTTAATAATTATTCATGAGAAGAAAAATGCAGAAAAAATAAGCTGATTAATCTTTACTACTTGGTAGAAAGAGGAATCCTAAATTAATATGCAATCTATCCAGGTTTTATTTTCCCTTACTTCTCCTTTAATGATACGAAGGCAGTATAATTTTGTCATCTGAGGAATGAACTGGTAATGAAACCAGTAATCTATCTGAATTATTTTAGGATGTGTCTAAAGCAGAATACTTGTAACAGATATCACTGTATTTTATGTGAGTTGTCCTGAGAGATGCCAGGATGTTTTGAGCCATGAGCCTAAAGGCTTCTGTCAGAGCCTGAGGCTCTTTGGTTTGTTTCATGGACATAAGCACTGCTTAGCAGCAGTCAAAATGCCTGGGTGTTACCAATACTCTTTCAGTCACAAACCCAAACCACAGACCTACACAAGATACTATTAAGAAAATTATCTCTATCTGAGTCAGACCCAGTACAGTATATTTTTGTATTAATTTTACTGTGAGGTGGGAACCTTGGCTTATATCTTGAACACTACGAAAAAAACCAAACTTCTGGAAGTAGAAAGCCATGGTTTTTGGAGCTGAGCTTCTTCAACATTCAGATTGTGTTTTTTTCTTACTTTGTATGAGTCTCATATGAATGGCCACAAGAAATTAAATTACCTCTTTATGTGTGAAAGTAGGATATTTAACTTCAGTTCTCAATTCTGTGCTGGAAATAGAGTGAAAAATTGGACAGATTATTATTAGAGAAAGGTTACAAAGTACTGGGAGAAGAGTCCTGTGTGACTAATCTGCATAGTCTGGGTGCAGGTTCTCATCTGTTTCCATGCAGCATCAACCAGCCAGCTTGATCAGCTTTCCGTTGTCTGACTATCCTCACCCTGAAGAGAGTCAAATGTGTGTGTCAGATGTGTTCCACTGTTCCTTGTCAATTCAGAAACTTCCAGTGAGGAGATTGTAACATAGGAATAATTGTCAAGGGTATTTGAGTCAGAATTTATTTATTTTTCTACATCTACTACTATTTCATATAGTTTTTTGTAAAGGTTTTGACTCTTCTAATGTGATAATAACCATTGTAAAGAAATACTATATTTTTTCTATAGTGATCTGGACAGCAGATATAAAGTGCATAAAGATGGAAGTTATAATTGATATGCATCTGTAGTACTGCATTAATTCCATCAGACTGATTCACTTTCTGTTTGGTAATATAAAGTAAAAATTTCAGTAATTGCTTAAAAAACATTCACATATTTTCTTTAATAGTTATTTTTCATCAAAAATATACAGTGTAAGGAAGTATGGCAATAAAAGTCACATAACTAGTTTGCATTGACATCAGAGAGTATATATAATGTTAACCAGAAAATTTCTAAAAGTTGTTCATGAGATTAAAATAACTGAAAGTTCAGTATAAAAAACCCCAACATATGTTGCTCAGGCTATGATTATATTTTCTTTCATTTCTGAATTGCATGAAAGACTATAGTATAGTGCTTAGTACTACAAGGTATTTATCAAGGTGAGAGAGACGGAGTCTTTAGGAAATAAGTTTTTCCTTTTCTTACCACAGAAGCCTTTAATAGTTCACTTGCTTTCCCCAGACAACAAGCCACTCAGGAATGACCCAAATATTTTCCTTCAGAGTCTAATAAAAACTGTTCTTTTCAGACAGAAAAGTCTGTATTAAGGTACTGTTTCTCCATCAGCAGAACCCCAGAGAGATTATGGAAACGTGTGTGCTTCTTGGTAAAGAATTTCTCAGGCATTTTTTAGAGTCAAGAGACATTATTCCCAGCAAGCATTGTCAATAATGGATTTTTCTGCCTCTTTGGGGATAAGTCAATAGAGACTTCCTTGCAGATTTTTGGAGTTTCTCCACAATATATTATTTCTGTTATTGATTTGAATGAGACTATTCTGCCTTTCAGTTCCTGATCAAAGTATAGTTTTTGTATTTTTATCTGCATCAGAATCCAAACTTAATAACACAGGTTACTATGATACTTCATAATTATTATTTCTTTTAGCTGAATATCTATTGGAATTTCTATTGAATCAACCAATTAGCTGTAAATTAGATCATATCCAAAAGCATTGAAATTATCAGCATGAGTTTGATCTGCCATTTGAAACTGTTTTAAAATAGCTGAAGTTCAGATAAGTTGTATAAATTTTAACTTCCTTAGTATGAAATGAGACTTCAATAATTTAACTGGCATGTCTGCTCAGACTGTTTCCATGTATTCTCATGGCTTCATATGCCTTCTTTTTTTTAACTAAAATTATAATGCATGCAGTAAAAGTTAGCAATTTAAATTAAAATTCAAATTTCAAATGTTTAATTCTTCAATCACATTCTCTTACCCCTACACAATTTCTTAACACAAAACATCTATTATATTTTTCCCATTATTCCTGTTTTAAAACTGAGTATTGTCTCCTTCCCTGGGAGAAAATTCTGTCATTTTTTTGTTATCCTTGAAGTTTCTGAGCATCATATATATGTTGTTTATTTATTTTGTGAACAGGAATACAGATAGCTGGAAACCACACCAAAAACAAAAAGGAAAAAAAAGAAAAAGAAAAAAAGTAAATGTGTGCAGGACAGAGCTTTATGGTGTCTATCTGCAAAATCAGCATGCAAACTGGGACTTTAGTTTGGTGAGTTTGTGACTTCTTTCTTTGAGAGAAGCCTTGAGGACTAGTAGTAAGAAAAATAGGGGAGTGTTTGAAAGATGAATGTATGTGTTTTGGGAAATGTAGGTAGCTAGTTAATGGAAACAAAACTCATATACCTCCTTGAAAGTACAGCCCATGAAGGTACCTCCCTGAGGAAGTAGTTTCCAAGAGTCATCAGTGGGACAGCAAGAGATGCTCAGACTATAAGATATTCAAGATTGTGGTAACAGCCTTAAATTATTTATTTTTATTACTCAACTGAATTTGGTAAAGATCTGGAAGCTGTACCCATTATTATAACCTTGGACAAAAAACTGTCCGGCAGATAGATGCTGGCCATTTGATGGATTTCTCTTGACCCCTTCTCAAAAAGTGATCTGCAGTGTTCAAACACAAGAAATAGAAAGGTTCATATACTCTGTTCTTTTAGATTTCATTTTACATGGATGCAGTTTTACAGTGTCAAACTAATCTATGTGCAGAAAATCTAATCCGGTGTTTCTGGGATGTCAGCCGTGATGTCTATTAAGAATGGTCTTGCAACCTTCAAAGCCTTTCTCCCCAAAATGGTGGCACAGCCTCCTCCTTTATTTCAGTGAAGTGGCCTTGCTGTGAATGTGAAGTAGACAGTGTTCCTGAGCGAAGTCACTCATTCTTGGAAAGCATTCTGACAGGATTGTAGGCTTGCGAGAAGGGATTACTCCTATGTGTAGCTTCTGCTTGGTCCTTGCCTGGGCAAACAGCTGCCACAACCCAAAGATGTGTGAGCACGTCCTGCAAGAAGGTATTTGGCAGTTCACAGACTGGTTCACAAAGTGGGGAGCACACAGGGAGCCAGGGCTGCTGCTGGGGCACTGTCCTGGGTTGGCCATATGACTTTTTGTATCCCAAATCTTCCCTCCTGCTTATGCTGGATATGAAGCTCTACAGCTTTAAGTTAGGCCCAGAGAGACAGAGAGAGTGAAAACGGAGAAGAAAAAAAAAGACGTGCCATTTGTCTGCAGGAGTTTTTACTCTCACGAAAGGCCTTGAGGCTGCATTCGGGCAGGACAGCGATATCTCGCTCACTCTCTCTGGGTATGCTCAGAAAAAAGCACACAGCGGAGGGTTTCCTCAGATCTTTCTCAGCTTTTTTTTTGCAGAAGAGGCTTTGTTTCTTTTGTTGGTTTTCTCTTTTCCTTCCTCCTGAGACTGGTTGGCATCGCGTGGGCTGAAGACACCAGGGAATCCTCGGGGGCCCCCCCGACTTCTACAGCCGGGCCTGGCAATCGGCCCCCTGCTGGAGAACTGAACCGGACCCAGATGGACTCTGAATCTACCATCTCTTTGGAGGAAGGAGAGGTTTCATTGTTTTCACATTATCCAAATTTTTCTATGCTTGTGAATATTCTATTTGTTAAATAAATATTTTTCCACTTTTCTCTAAGGAAATTTTTCCCGAACCTGTTGGGGGGAGGGGTGGTTGGAATCGGCTTTTCCTAGAGGAGACCCTCCCCCCCCAGAGGTTTCCTCCTAAATATTGCCCTAAACCAGGACAGGCACCTCTTTGCTCTTGGCACCTCCTGCACCAACCAGAGCTGATGCATTTCTTATTCAGTAATAAGGAAATGTGTCAATGGTAATCCTGGCTGTATTGACCATGAATAGTGGAATAAAAGATCCTGAGAGGAATGAGTTAGAAGGGAGCAGAGTACTTGTGCTGGATTACAGAAGAACAGACTTTAGCTTAATCAGGGACCTAATAGGTGGAACCCCATGGAAGTCACTTCTGAAGTGTGAAGGATTTAGGAAAATGTAGGAGACTTCTAAAGGCAGTTTCCTTCTGGCTCAAGAACAATTCCACCCTGGTACTGAAACAAACAAGTCAGATTTATCAGAGTATTTTTGTGACTAAATAGAAGTAGCAAGGAGGTAGGTAGATGCTACAGAGGAGGAATTCACAAATCTTGCCTATATAGGGATATGAGGATTGCTGCTGTGAAAGCTGACGGTATACACTGCCTGACCAGTCTTGTTGACTTCTAGTTGAAATTACTGGCTTCATAAACGAGTGGAAAACATTGAATGATATTTGCCTCGTGTTCTCCAAGGTTTTTGAAATTGTCTTCTGCAATATTCTTGAACATATGTTGGGAAATGACAGTCTTTATGGGAGGATAAAATATAGTCAATCAGGTGGATAGAATTCTGAGTGACTGAACTCAAAATGTGGTGATTAACAGATTATAATCCAGGAAGACCTGGACAGGTTGTAAGAACAGCCCAACAGTAATCTCATGAAATTCAACGGGGAAAGATGCAAAAGTCCAATGTTAGGTAAGGAAAAGCCCCTTGCAGTGGTGCAACTTGAGAGCTGCCATGCTGGGGAGCTGCTATGGGCAGAAGCACTGTGGTCCTTGTGTGCAGGGAGCTGATTGTGAGCCTGCACCTTCTCTTGCTGCAGAGAAAGCCAGCAACCTCCTGCATCAGAAGGGGCAAGGCCAGCATCTGAAGGAAAGGGATTATTCCCTTTGCACAGTGCTCCTTAGGAGATATTGCATCCAGTTTGGGGTGCTACAGTATAAGAGATGTCAAATGGGAGTGAGTTCAGCATAGGCTGAGAGATAGGAACCATCGGCTCAGAGAGGAGATGCACATGGGGCTACCTAACAGCAGCCCCAGAGTACCCATGGAGAGATCACGAAGAAGATGGAGCCAGGATCTTCCCTTAATGAATCAAGTGCCCAGAGAGTTTGTGCAGTCTCCATTCTTGGAGATTTTCATGAGCAGACTAGATAAGACCCTGAGCATCTGAACTCAATCCCATAGCCGTCCCTGCCTTGAGGAAGTTGTTGAGCTACAGACCTCTTGTGGTTCCTTCAAACCTATGATATCCCATAATTGTATGGTTTTCTTTTAAGTCAGAACAGAACAAATGCAGAGCAGAGCAGCAGGGAAGGGCAAGAAATGTTTTAGTCATAATTTTTAATAGTACATAGAAATTTGTAGAAGTCCTGAATATTAAGACAGAAAGATGGATCTCTTTACTCATCTCTGTAGCACAGATGATGTTGTAGGACATATTTATGAAGTAAAAAATCATTTAAAGTTTAAATCTTTACACAAAATTATTGGTAAAGGATCATTATAGCCCAAAGGACTATGTTTACTATCTTTAATTAAGTGATTTTTTTTTTGTGGCTGTTGATATCTAATGCATATTCTTCCTGTGCTTCATTAAAAAAATGCTCATCAAACTTCTTTTAAAATTTTTACATTCTTGCATATGTTTTTGTGGTAGAGATTTTGAAATACCTAGTCAGGTAATTCAGTAATTACCAACATCCTCCCCTTAGGAGGAAAATAACTTTTACAGTGAGTTAGGCCATGCCCTGGTTCTAGATGCTTTATTAGTGCAAATTTGCATCTTAAGTATGCTTTTTGTCTGTGATGTCAGACCTCAGCAGCTTTTAAGCTGCTCTCTGATCCTCAGTTGTATTTGCAGTTTCAACTTAATGCTGTTTTGAAAGCTGGGACCAATGTATTGGTGAGTAGATGGCAGATTAGCTTGGATCCTACAATGCTATCTCAGATTCTGCCTGGCACAATCCTGGCATGCTGGGCAAAATTCTCAGCAGATGCTGTGTTAATTTAGCCTTTACTAGTGAGTGTTGGTGTGCATCTGGCTGAATTGCTTGTATAAATACTTACCATATGCTACTCTCTGTGTAGTAAAATGCAATTGTTACCAGAATGAATATTCAGTTATTTGACTGGAAGAGTACTGATGTTTTGTTAATATTGTAAAGCCTTAAGGAATCCTGTTGTATTAAAGATAATGTTATCTAATGGTTCTGCTTATTCCTGGGATGGTACAAACCCTATGTTTGATTGCTTTTCAGTGTGCTTTCTTCTTATTTTCTATTTTATTCCTGATAGAAAAAGATAGTAGAAAAGACACAAATGAGCAATATCTGTACGCTCTGATAGACTTGTTAAACTTCAAATAAGCAAAGAATATGGACCAGTACTTTACAGAATGGTAGGGAGGTTTCTGAATGTGAACAGATTTATATATAACTTAATGCATCTTTGCAAATCCTTAATGTTGAAGACTGTATTATTTTGTGAATATGATGGGGATTGAATTAGTAGTTATACTTTATCTGGTATCATAATACTGCTGCTATAATTACCCAAGGTTCTTAGATTAGTGGCTACTTTAGGTATTAAAGCTTAGGTTTTGTGTTAATTAAAGCTTTTGGTTGGTGGGTTTTTTTTTTTGGTTTTTTTTTTTTTTTTTATGTAACAGCAAAATGACCCTTGGAAACAGAAAGGAATATTTATTTGCCCAACTGATTTTCTGTAGGGAACTGGATGGTCTGGAAATATTTGTAAGATACCGAAGCCTAGGAAAAGGTGGTAGCTGCTAAGCACAAACATCATAAATTAGATATGCATTATTTTCAAGTGTCCAAAAATGTTCAGACAATTCAGTTATTTCTGAAGTAATTATATAATATGCTGGACTATCATCTTTTTTAAACAGTGAAATGACAAGGTGAAGTTTTCATCTATGAGGACACCCCAATGTCACTTTAAATATTGTGTGACATAACTTCTGGGTAGTAACTAGAATAGGTAGCAATTCTTAGGGTGAAAACTTCAAAGTGAATTTCTTAAAAAAGGATCACTTTTATAAATGTATAAACAAAATAGTTGGTGCAGTGTTCTTTGTCTTTCATCCTCTCACATTTTTTCTTTTGTTTTTCAATGGGAGAAGAAAAAGAGAAAAGGTTCTTTTATGTGCATTTGAGAATAGAAGAATTCTATAGGGAAATAGAGAAAATATGGGGTGTCTTGGGGAAAAAAGTAAGGGTTTTTTTTTACCCATACTGCAAACAGAAGTGCTATAGAACTCGTTTAATTAATTATTTTTTTTTAACACAGGTTCGAGGTCTGTAATTTTTAAATAACTGAACATCCTTTCATTTTCAAACAACCATACCTACCTTGCTCTTTCAGAACTTCAACCTTAGACATAAAAGGCTGTTAGGGCACACAGTCAAGAGTACAAGAAGTCCTGGTTTCTGCAAGCTGGATGTGGTGCACCTCCGCAGAGCAGTGCAGAGAAGGCTTATGTCATGCTGTGCAGCTACACTAGGAAGGGAAAATATTCCTCCTGGAGGTGAGCAGAAATGCCAACATATGCTGTGTCCCTACTGAATGACTTGAAAAATCCTTTTGCCTCAAATGCAGCATCTTGGCTAAAGTCAATAGGATTTCACTGGTATGAGAATTAAGAACTTGCATATGACATTCCTTGACCCATACACGGTATTCACAATTCTGCAGAGTTAAGAGACTGTTTTGACAGAAACAATGGCTGCTTTCCTGGGAAACTGTAAAGGAAAAGCTTGGAAATCTTTTCCCTGGCTCCTCTCTGCTCTTCCCTTCAGTGATGAAAGAGTGCCTGAGGAACAGATTTGAAGGGCAGGATAACAAGTGGGAGTCTAATTTGTTCCAGACTGAACTTCTTTTGATTCTGGTGTTCTGGACTGTGTCGTGGAGACGAAATCACTGGGGGCAATTTGGCTGACATCCTTAGATATGATCTTCTTAATGTTCTAGAACCTTTAGCTTAAATTATTATTATTCATGTTTCGCTTTGATTCTGAAACATAATTTATTTGATAAATAAACCATATTACTTGTTTTCCAAATTATAATTATTGGTGTTCACCATTTTATTTGGGGACCCCTCTAAAAAGATTTTTAAAAGTAGATTTTTACATGAAAATTCCTTTTAAATGCAAATCTTTTAACAGGGCAATAGGGTGAACATCCTTTGAATTTTACTTCCTGACAGGCTGTTTACTGTCTTTGTCTGTAGGCTTGCAACTGTATCTGTTCCTATTAGAGGATGTGTTGTCTCATGAGGTGAAATGTTTTGATTCTGTATTGGGTGAGAATAGTTAGGAGTGTATCTGTGAGCTACCATTACCAAGGCTCTCACCAAGAAGTAAGTAACCTTTCTTTTAGAGAAGAGCAGCTGCAGTTGCCATCCTGATTTTCACAGTCAAGTAGAAATTCCTTACTTGAGCCAGGGGACTTAATGAGTGTTAGAATTTTCCTATAAAATCTGGTCCTGGGAAACTGGCAGATTTCTAAGAGAAAGTCATGATCTTTCTCAGTAAAAGTCATGAAATGTCTCAGTAAATGCTCTTCCTTGATATTTCCCATGCTTATTTTCTAGCTTGTCTGTGATAGTTTTCTATTTAATGCATCTGAAATTTTGATATCTTCCTATTACATTTGATTTCAACCACGAATGCTTCTGGTCTGCATGTTTTGAGGCTACATGCATTTGTTCTGATATTTTGATAGTAGAAGAGCAAGAAGAAAGATTGTATTGTTTTCCAAAACTTAGAATTAAAAGGAAGAAATAAAAATTCCCTATCCTTAATTACAATCCACTTTTAAAATATAATTATTTTTCAGGTCTGTCCAAAATTTTTTGTCTCTATTTTCAGGATGAAGAGCAATGGCCATAAACTAAAACACAAGAAGATTCACCTCAGCATGAGGAAGAACTTTATGTTGAGGATGCACTGGAACAGGTAGGCATGGGAGGTTGTGGAGTCTCCTCTGGAGAAATTAAAAATGCATCTACATGCATTCCTGTATCACCTGATTTAAGGAACCTGCTGTAGCAGGAGAGTTGATGATCTAATGTTTTTTTTTTCTCTCACAAAAATTATTTTTTCTTACATTCTTTAAAAATAGCTGAATTTAGAATTTATTTCTCTAGAAATAATAACTGAGCCTAAAATAAATATCTGTGGAAAAAAACTATAGACTTAGTGCTCTGCATTAGTGGTCTTAGTGCCTCTTAGTGAGATAAAAGTCAATCCTTCTCCTGGAATTCTCTTCCTTACTCCACTCAAACCATCAGAACATCAGGTCTGATTGTATGAGTATATTTAATTCAAAACAAGGTTTTTTTTTTGTTTGCAAAATTCTTCTGTCACCAAATTCAGGCACATCATAAGCTCCTGAGATTGTGCAGATGCTTCACTTCTAGAATACTGCTTGATAAGGTTCTTATAAAAGGTCTGGTCTCTGGTGAAAGCTCTCCAAAAGTGATAATTAAAAGGAAAATATTCCTGCTCATGCTGATAAAATCAAAAATAACTTATTTTACTTTTCACACTTTTGTTATTTTATAAAATATTCAGGCTTCAGTTCCTCTAGTCTTGGATTAGTGAGCAATAACAGCAATCCCTTTTATGTAAAAAAAAAATTGAACAAATTTAAGTTTGATTTATCACAATGCGCTTTTTGATATTTATTTTTCTCTTTATTTTTCTTTTCCACCTGGAAACATGTAGGGAACTTTCAAAAGAACTAACAAGAGGCTGTGGGCTAGAGCCACTGAAGTCAGTGTGATACAAAACTCCTGCAGACATCCGTCCAGATGGATGTGGTAGATTCAAAAGTGTCCTAGTCCTAAATAACTAAGTTCCCTGCTGCCTATTGAACTAATCTTAAACATTTATTTCACATACATGGTTATTAGAAATACAAACCTGGAAACTGAAGACTATTGTGCTAATGGTGCCTTGAATGTGTAGCAAAAATCTTAAAAAGTATTCTATTCAAAACAGACATCCCTACACCAATCTGAGTTGTTGGGTGCATCTGTCAGTCAGTTATGGAAGTCCAGTGGGTCACACTCAAGATGGCTTGAATTTACTGATTGTTTCAGCTGCCAGCATATTCAGTTCTAGCATTTCCTTTAGCAGTGGCATTCGTTGCACAGGAGAGCAAAATGGTGTGAGCATGTGCAGGTGTCACAGACCGCTTCTGATCTGGGCTTCTGCAAACTAGAGAACTCTCATTCAAGGCAAAAGTTGATGTGTATTAAAAGAAAGCAATTGTTTACTGGACAAATCAGTTGAGTTACCTCATCTGATTAAGTGTCATTTTTTCCTGGATGACTCCAAAGGCAACCAAACAGAGTCATGTATTTATAAAGATGAAGAACATCTTCAGAATGGTCAATGTGTTACTCATTTGTAAATGACTAAGCTTTAGAAGGAAAGTAAATATTATTTTCTCCTGGTTTTAGATGTCTGGTGGAGTAAATGAATATTAATTTGAAACAAATTGAAAACAAAATAATTCCTGCCTGATGCAGACAATGTATTTTTTCAGCATAATAAAGAGTTCAAGTGCAGTGATAGGCAGAACTTCACTAATAGGAACTACTAATAAACCCAGGAGCTTTTCTATATGCAGAGGCAGTGTTGCTTTTTAGCTCCACACTTTGACACAGTAGAAATAGACAGAATATTCAATTATGCTTATAAAGGAGAAGAATGCAGAGCTGAGGCTCTGCTTCCTGTTATGCATGTGAGCAGGGCTTGAATTTGTCCTTTATGAATGACAAAGAACCTTATTCTCCTAATTGCTCCTATTTGCTTAGATCATAGCCTGTGTACTTTTTGGAAAGTAAATACATGCGTTCCTAGTGATATGAATCTATTCACACGAGGTTGGTCAGTGGAATTTTACTAGTGCCACTTTTAATTTTTTTTTAGTTGATCTTTTAATCTGGTATCTGAGATTCCTTCATGAGAGTGTTTGAGTATTTCTGTCATTTTAGAATGATACATTTATATGGTTCAGTTGGGAAAATAATGGTTGGTTCAAATTGTCCCTTCCTCTTTGGAAGGCCTGCAGTTCTGGGAGTAGTGATAAGTGTATGTAGGCATTTGCATGGTGAAAAAAATTTGCATATTTCAATTTTCATCCTGCAAATATCAGCAATGGTATGCCAAAAATGGGAAGGAATAAGAGAACAACTCACAAAAAAAAATTGATATGGGTCTCTTTGTGTTTCAACTCGCTTCATTAGCTTATTTTCGTGTAAATGAGAACCAAGTCTCTATTTACAATTGTTTTAACTTTAAGCCTGTAGTACTTCTGGCATGCATGACAGAACATATTTTAATTAAGCTGTCCACAGATTTTCAATTAAAAAGTGGTTTTGAGCAGGTAGTAACTTAAAAAAAATTAGGACAGTTCTGGGAACACTACAGAAAACAACACAGAAAGAGAAAAGTTAAAGTCTGTTGTCATTCTGAAGCTTAAGTAGATATAAACTGGAATATGCCCTTATGAATTCTGAAGCAGAAGTGGCCTATCATGAAAATACCATAATGCAATTAGCAGCTGTAGTGACAAACCCATGAGGTTACACAAACAAGGCAAACAGATGGTGCTCACAGTTCTGCATATTCAATCAACATTTTTTATATTGTATCATAAACTTTATTCTCTGGTGTGCAAGGCCATACACTCTACTCTTGACAAGCCTATGCATTGTATGCATTGTCAGGAGCTACGGTTGTATCTCATGTGCACTCTTATTAAACAAAATGCCATCATCACATACTTACTAAATGCAAAATGCAAGTGATGAACCTTCACTAACAAAAAGGAAGGAATGGAGTTGTTTTTTTCCGGTTTCTTTAACTGTGGAAAATCAATAGACACTGTTGAATAGTGGCCTAAAATCTCTGCTGTAGGTGGCTGAGGTATGGTCTGTGAATAGGAAGGGTCCATTTCTGCAGATATTCAAAGGGTTGCTTTCTTATATTAGCTCAGGATCTTAGGAAATTTTAACTTTAAATTAGCCAATCTTTACTATCCTCTCTTGCTCTTTATTATGTATTTTCCATCCTTATATCACTGTTCCTCTGTAGTAATGATACTTTAAAATGCTTCACCATGTCAGCAGCTGTGCTATTTTCGGTCTGGATAACATTTTTTTGTTTGTTTAACAGAATTTAATTCAAATAGATGTATTGAAAAATTATCATCTACATAAAGAAAATGTTTCATTTTAAAATTTTCTATCATTACTTTTTTTTTCCAGACATATGTCAGACATGTCTCTTGCTCTAAAGGCAGGGTACTGGTGGGTAGCCACCCCTTCTTTTTCTAAACATAAAAAAGGACATATGTAAATATGCAAGCATTCATATAAAAAATGTTGAGTCAAAAGGTCTGCAATGAAGTGAAACTCATATGGCTATTGATTCAGCTTTAAAGATGACATCAGACATCCTTATGTAAGATTGAAATAACCTTTGTCCATAGTGCTTTCTTTGGATCAAAAGCAAGTACAAGTACACTTTCAGAGTGCATAGATAGGACTGGCTGCAAAAACTGCCTCTACAGGCTCCCAGGAACTCATTTTGTCATGTGTAAGGGCAATTAACAATCCTAACTTGAGCTACTGAAAGAAGAAATGCAACAGAGTCACTAGGCATATAAACAAATGATTGAGGGTGATCTATTTGATTAGTCCTTCCAAAGAGTTTTGGCAAAGACTAAAAAAAAAATTTCAAAGACAATGAAACTGTCAAGAAATAAGAGAGTTTGATTTCTCTCTGCCTAACAGAAATGAAGACAAGGACTGAATGTCCAGTTTTAACAATGGAGGGGTTTTACCTGTGGAAGGGAACAGATCTAAGGTGAGGTCTGCATCATGCAATCATCTTGATATCAATAAATTGCAAAATTTCAGGTAAGATTACATAATTTCTGGATAAAAGAAAATTAGCCAGGGTACAAACTCTTGCAGAACAGTCTCAAAAAGCTCAATAGAATGAATGAGAAATTTCAGCTGAAATTTAAAAATGGCAAATGCCCATGAGGTTCGGTTGAACAAGACCTTGGAGCCTTTGCGGGTAGCTGTCTGAGGATATCAACTTGGCGTGTAGCAGCCATCCAAAGAGCACATGGGAGTTATCTGGAAAGAACAGAATACAAAACAGGGTATCAGTATGATGCTGTGAATTCATAATGCTTTTGCAGCTTAAATGCTGAATGAATTGTAGGACATCGTTTCTCAAAAAAGATTCAGAAGGACTGTGAGGTACAGAGGTTTTTAAGAAGGATGGTCAGAAACAGGGAAAAATTTCCACATCAGGAAATCTGGGCTGTCTGAGACACACAGCTTTCAAAGGGGATGCATGCAGAAGGAGCAAAATACAGGTTTACATAATTTTTTTACCATGTGAAGAAAATCTATAGGGAATTTATCTGCTTGTAGCACAGAATCTTGAAGTTGGCAAAAAGTAGAAGGTTTAAAAGGTAAATCAGTGCTTTTTCATACAATGCAGAAATGAAAACCTTCTTTTAAGTAATTTCCCAGTTCATATGGGTCAAAATTATATAAAATAGAATAGAAGTGTCAGCAGGGAGCATGAAGTGTGATTGCCGTAATGGAGGGAAGGTGGAAAATATGGAAGAATCTCAGTGCATCTCCTGTTTCTAATAATATTTTAGTAAATCTTCTGCTGTTCCTACCTTTCAGAGGTGGGATGCAAGGTTAGGTTTTAGTCTAGGATCTCAGACTGATGCTTTCTGCATAGATGGGTCATTGAGGTTCTCAAAATCAAATCTCTTTGCTGGAAGTTCCCCTGTAACTTCAACTCCCAGCAGTAAAAAATGCATAAATATATTGGAGGTTTAAACACACACATTTTATTTTTTTTCCGTAGGAGTAAACATATTGTAACATCAGGCCTAGGAGAAGGATTCTGTTATATCTTGTATTGCTCAAGGAGCAGGGTTTTATTGAGGAATAAGTACGATTTTAACATAGCTCCTCTATCTGTCTACCCTTACTCAGAAAGAACATTCCCATCAATTGGTTCAGTCTTGCTGTGTCCTTGAACAATCCATTTAGAAATATTAAATTTTCCAAGAGAACAGGATTTATCACATATAATGGCAGAAAATCCATTTAAAAAAATCCTATATGTTAATCTAGTGGTCAAGAATTAAACTACCTTGCCAGTTAATCAGCTTTCTTCAGGCTTATCCAAAAGTTTAGGGCGAGTTTTATGTTTATGAGTATACATTGCTTAGCTGAAGAATTAGGGGAGACAAAGTTTTCTTTGGAAGTAGTACACAGAAGAGTGTGTGTATTCCATTTTTTTCTCCTTCTGAGGTGATTTTGTGACATTTTTACAAAGAGAAGCTGTTTACATGAGATGGTGAAGCAAATTGCCTGAATTGAGGCTGCACTTCCTGAAAGAGGAAATATAAAATAACCCCACCCTGAGTAGTTCCGAGTAGTTAGGTTAGTGTAATCACACTAAAGGAGAATTTAAACTTGATAAGTCCATCTTATGCAAATAAATTCAAAATTCTTAACATACTTCAATTTCTACAATCTATCTGTAATAGCACTGTGAAAATCTGAAAAATAAGATGTAACACATTAATAATGTTTTCAGGTAATCTTTTTAGTCTTTTTGATTTGGAATAATAGTAAGACTAACTTACTTCAAAGAGTACTATATAAGAAAATTTGTTCCAGGAGATGATAAACATATTTATAAATGGAAAGACTGCAAAAGAGAGGGGATATATTCTGATGAGCCATTACAATGAACATAGCAAACCCATGGTAAAAATGATACATGTGCTCTATTGGACCAAATTTCATAATAGTAAACTTTTCTGTGCTTTTGATTTCTTGCCCTAATTTATGAGATGTCATCAAACTGGAGAGCAATCTTTTTATTTTCAGAATGTTTTTGTGTTCCTATATTAAAAAGCTCAGAGAGGTGTGCAGAGGAGCACCTAAAGTAATCTGTGATCTGTGGGGCACATTCAGTAGAAGAGAAATGCTCTGACTGAAGGGAAGGAAATTTTGTGCATGTATTACATAAATGCATTTTCACTTCAGATGCTTCTAAAACTTCCAGTGAGACACATAAAGTGAAGGTTTGACTGAGCAAGCAAAGTGTTTGAAAGGGTATAATTACCACTGCAAGACAGCTGCAAACTGAGACTTGAATATTCAAAATTTCTACCAGCCTCATTGGGAGGTCAGTGTATGACAACTGACTGCTTTGCTAACTCAAGATTTGGCTTGGTAAGAATCAAGTTCAGCTTATTCTAATACATATTTAGTTTACTACTGAGAGTGTACCATAGTGTCTAAACTCAGTGCATTGGTAATTCTGGTCCTGGCTGTAGATAAATTATCATCTATCAGACACTGCATGATGGATGTCACAATGAAAAATAGTGACTACAAATTCTGCTCCAAAGAGTGCTGCAGTGAACATTGTGAAGAACTTGAGTGTCTCTTCCAAACCCACAGAAATTTTAAGGGGTATTGCAATTTTATTTACAGAGTGATACTGATTAGAAAAGAAAACCCAAAAAAACACCACATATAAATTTTCACATGAACATATTATTATCAAAAACTGATTTTTCTGACTTATCCAATACATTTATTGCTGTTATTGTCTCCATTTCAGAAGAGAAATAAGAAAAGTCAGTAAGATAAACCCTCACAACTCCTTTTGGCTGATCATGTAGCTCCATGATCATGATGAATCCTTGGAGGACAAACTTGTCTCTTCACTTGTATAAGCTGACCTTAGCAGTGGCCATTTGCTGTTACTTCAGGCAAATAGGCCAGGTGTAAAGTCAGAATAAAGTGGTGCTGCAGGAGCCCTCTCTTTCCCTTTCCCAGAAATCAGCCTATTGGACTGATTATACACTGCAATCAGGTAGATATCAAAGTCTGAATCTGGACGTTGAGACTTATAGAGAGGCAGAGACTACAGAGAAGCAGATCTAACACCCACTATTTGGGCAGTATTTACTAGTTTTCTGGTTTGTTTTTCTAGCTCTTTTATAATTTCTGTTCAGTTTCCAAAGAGTTGAACCTGAATTTTCCTTTGGATACATCAGAATTGAATCTTGACATTTAATTTGCTGACTATTCCTAAATTCTTTGGTGGTTACTTGCTAATTTAATGTGTTTCTTTCTATTATTCACAGCAAAAATTACTTATTACTTAAATTTATCCAATGTTGCTGTTAGTTCAACATACCCTGGGCCAACCTCTCTCACTGGATTTATCAAGTGCAACCAAAGTGCCATCAGGGCCTTCAATGACAGTCAGCTGAAGTTTTGACTACTGTTTTAATAATAAGATAGAAACATGGGAGAAACTTCAATATGAAATTTTAAATCTGACAGTTAAAAATTTAGAGTAAACCATACAGACAGAAAGATACCTGTCTAAGCTGATGTTAGATTTCTTTTAGATCTAAGAATCTGTATACTGTAATTGGTTTCCAATCCTTTTTTCAAAAGTAGAACAAATTTGTTTGAGTAAGTCTTAAAGAATTCTCATAGTAAGCACTTATTACATTTTTGAAGGATTAGTGATCTTGTAAAATATAGACTGAGGGCAACCAAACAAAAGGACTTGCATAAAAATAACAGAGATTAAAATCATTCCCCTTACAAAGAGTGTTCCAAAATTGATTTTGTCTTTAAAGGTGGCGTAAATTTATATTTTCTCTTTCAAAATGACATTTCTACTTTTAATTTATTCACATTGTGCCCAAATGCACAGCCAAGACTGTAGAATTTCTAGAATGGTTTGTGCTCTCCTTGTTCTTATCCTGCAGTTCCTTTGAGGAAAAGACCCACTTAGAAATTTTGCAATGTCCATGGAAAAAAGAGTATTTTTAACAGTTTAGAAATAGATCAAATGCCGCACTCCATGCAACTGACTGTTCTCACTTTCCAAGTCATTGAAAGTCCACCCACACCTCTCTTGGAAAGAAAGTGACATTGTTAATTCACAAAGAATTCATGTTTAGAGCTCTAGGCTGTACTGACAATTTGACAGTGCCCACAACACCAGACCTTATTTTTACACCTAAAGGCACTTGGAAGTTCCAAAATGGAGTGCTATTGTTGACGTAGGTACTTCTACACTTTGTTTGGTATTTGCCATTCTTACAACTAATTTTATAAAATACCTGTCACTTGTTGACGAGGAGGCTCTTGTCTCCCTCTTTATTTCATACCACTCCCTCAACAAATAAATGTACTAAACAAAATACTTGGTCTTCTTTCTATCACTGGGCTGCAAAGAGAATTGTTAACTCTGAGTTAATAAATAACAAGCAGTCCCTAGTTTGCTGTTTTGCCATTGCTGTCTAATGAGAATGTAGACCTAAATTGTACCT
Source organism: Petroica traversi (assembly GCA_025920805.1). Lineage (NCBI taxonomy): Eukaryota > Metazoa > Chordata > Aves > Passeriformes > Petroicidae > Petroica > Petroica traversi. Next base: position 4,279,002 of record JAHLSL010000015.1, read on the forward strand.
AAGACTTAAGAGATTATATTTAGGACATGAATTGAAGGCTTAATGAATAGGATAACGGGTGCTAATCAGGTTAGAAGTAAAATGGCTTTAAGAGCTTTTGCAAATTAGAAACTTTGAACTCTCCTGTGTGAAGCTGCTCACTGCAGCTGTGCTTAATAGCAGATTTTGTGCCATTAAGGTTCTGCTATTAAATTTTGACACCATCCCGGACATGGTCCCCCATCTCAGTGATCTTTTGAAGCAGTAATTTCAAAGCTGTCTTCTCAGTGTCCAGTAAAGCCTATGTATGGGTAATACCTCTCCAGGACCTATACTTTCATCATGTTATTCTAGCTGCTAAACTTATCCAGCACCGGTTTAGGTTCTCACTTCAGGTTCTCAAAGACCATTTCTGGTTAAGATTTGACACTCACGAGAATGTCCTCTGTCATTCTGGAATAGTGTCCTTATTCCTCACTCATGATAAAACTGAAGACCTGTTTAATTGAAGATCTGTTTCTCTGAGCTTGTAGAACTATCCCATTCCTGTTCCCTAGGGCTATGCAAGGCAAAAGTGGAATGCTAAAATGGTAACTTCTCCTCTTTCTAATGCCCCCAAATTTATGTGACCTCTCTCATCTACTGTGTGAACTTCTCTGGCATCATTAACTCCAACAGGCATATCTGCAAGGACACATTGCCAGTATTTTGGGAACTCCCAGTCTGCCAGAGCATAATTCAGTCCTTGCTGAATCCCTGCCTTATATCCATGCTGTTTGGTCTCCTTTAGAGGCAGCATAGGTTTTTATAACAAAGATGTACAAAGCCAGTACTGACATTTTGTCCAGCTGAGCCAGCTGCTCCAGCTGAATAGGAAAGGTCAATGTCATGTACCCTACTGTGGCAAAGGCAATTCTGGAACAACTGCATTGAGGATAACCAGCACATAACTAAACCCAGGGATGAGAAGGTGAAACTGAAATATTACTAGGTTTTCCGCTGACCAAACTCACATCTTGCAACTGGTTTTAATGCACAAATATGTAGGCATGTCCTTAGTACTTTGAAAGGTTGTTTAGCCACTAACTAGTAAAAGCATTTTTAATATTAAAAAAATACTTAATACCAAAAGCTGGTTTATTTTTTCTGCCAGACATGTGCTATAATACATGCGTACAGAAAATAGATATTAATGAGTTTACATTTGGCAAACTGACCCATAGCTTCTCATGCAGATGCAGCCTAATGCTCATATGGAATTACACAAGTTTACTAGTAAATGTATTAATTCTTTATAATAATATTTGAATTAAGTAATTGTACTAGCAGAACACCCTTGTATGTGAATATTTCAGCTGTTTTCCTTTTTCTTGTGGGATGAAAGTAAGAGACAACAGTTTTAGACCCATTGGAAGGAGCAGATTCTCTGAAATGCTGGAGTTGTGTGCTAGGCACTCAAAGCACAGTCCTTGGGAGCAGAAATAAACAGTTTGGTGTGATCTCCATACACCTGTCTACAATAGGAGATTTTTAATTTTTTTATTACTTTTTAAACTTTGGACCTTATCTCCTCCTTTTTTTTCCCCTATCCTTTGTGAAAATTGAAAATTAAGTTAGCTCTGTACATTGTCTTGATCTCTATTCATTCAGACCTTGCCTTTTTCAGAACTCAGTAGGTGAGCTATTCAAGAACAGTAATTTAGCAAAGTATATTTCCTACTGTTTTATGGATCATATCTTTCAAAACAAGTACCTCTGCAAAATAGGTGTATATATGTTCAAAGATCCTTTTTTCTGTACTAAAACATCTTTGATTTAGCCAATTAAAAGTAAAAGAAAAAATAGGACTCTAGCCTACACACAATGACTGCAGGGCAAAGCATCACACATTGCAGGAAATAAATAGCTGAGTAAAAAGTTGGGAATAGTTTAAGTTCAAATATTTTTTTTTTGTAGATCAAACATGGATATGTGGATTTTGATATTAAATGCGATTTTTGTGAAGCTTTGTGTTGTGTCTTCAATAATATAAGGTACTTCAACCAGAGTGATATAACCATTATTTGTTTACAGTGAGCTATGCTGAAATATTCATGGACAGAGAGAAAGTAATGAGGTTTAATTGACATGTCTATCTCTTGGATATAAAGATAGATAAAATATCAAGAAGTACAATAAACTCTTGTTATGTCTATTGCTGTTATGACCAACCTTAGGAGGAATTGAAATATACACTCTGACACTGTCTTTGCAGCTGCCTTGGGCATTGGGGAGAGGGGCTTTGTTAACATTGCAAATTGTATTCATGTAAATAGACTTCGAAGAAACATTGAAAGAAAATACTACTATTTAAAGATAAAGCATAAAACTATGATTTGGAAACTGGGAGTTCATTTTCTGGCTCTGTTATAGGTTTCCTTAAATGTAAAGCATCTAATCTCTCCATTTACCTTGTTTTCCAGGAAGACAAGTGAGCAGTAGAAGTTCTTTACTCATCTTGCTAAGACACTATGACACATCTCAGAATTACAAAGTCTCCTGAGAATACTGCTTGGATTGCTTTATGTCCTAATAAAATCTGGTTTTCTACAATGTATTTCATAGCATGATCCCTATATCTACCCAGGCCTTGCAGGGACAGGAAATTGCAAACAAAAATGGCTCTGGGAGATGAACTGGGGCTGTGCAAGGTTTTGTAAGAACACTGCAGGTTGACAGTACCACCAGAATCCATATTTTGTCTGGCACTATTTTCTTTATAGGTATAGTTTTTAAAATTATTAATGGAATCTTTCATCCTCTCCTGAATTTGGAGTGATTCTCTAACACATTCTATGTATAAGTCTTCTGCAGTGCAGAGTGTATTGTAAAGGATGATGATAATCAGCAAAAAGCAGCAAAATCTAGTTCAAAAAATCTGAGCCACATCCTGTAGTCTGTTAAAAAAAAAACATACATGCAATGGTGTAGTCATATCTTCAATCCTTTTGAATATCATTGATGGCCACCTCTAAATGAAGTGAACATATATATGCATGTCTTCAGCTGATAGTGCCAAGTAACAGCTGGCTGTGCCTTGTTCAGCAGTGACGTGCAGTGAACAGCTAAAGGGCAGACTCCTGCACAATAAATAAAAAACAGCGGATGGTGGCAAAGTAAAAAATTTAGTAAAAAAGGCTGCAGGCTGTTTTGTAGTGGTTTTAATTTGTGGTGGTTTTGTCTTTTTTCTTGTTTTGTCTTGTTTTGTTTTTTTTTTGAGAGAGAATCTAATTAATGGAGCAGGAGACTTGTGTGCCTTATAAGAATTGATAAGATAGTGAAGATGATAAGAATTTATTAAAGACAATAATGCGGGCTAAAACAGAAGATCATGCTTGAACATAACGGGTTTGACTGGAGCATGGACTAAAGTTCAGAAAGAAAATACAACGACACAATGAAGATCCAAGAGAAAAGTCAGAAGAACAAAACTAGACACAAGCAGTTCTAATATAGTTGGGTTGTATTATTTTGCATGTCTTAAAGGACTGTTCTGTCTGCATCTGGTTGCATGCTAACATCTTAAAACCATGAAAATCTTTGGACGATTTTAATTTCCCTCCAGTACAACCCCTCATCCCAATGCCTAGTCTCATCCAGGTATGAGCTTCAAGCAGAATTTGATGAGATATGGCCAAGTCATAGAGGTAATAAATTTCTGTGGATGCCACTAGGAAAAGAAACATCCAGTAGCAAATTCTTGGGCCTCCCTAAAAATGCCTGCTCATCTCACAATTGACTACAGAGGGAGACTGTATAGAAAGAACTTATGGTTGGGGAGTTTTGTATGTTTGCAAATTCTAAATGAAATACTTCAGGCTCTAACAACCTTGTGGCTCCTCTGGGAAAAGCTTGTTGAATGCTGGCCATGTTTTGCTGCTTCTCCAGGCTGATAACAGGTGAGATTGCATTCAGGTTTGGAAGCAACATTCTCACAGAGTCTGCTGATTTTTTAATGTCACAGATAACCTGAAGAGTTCTCTAGAGTGTTGAATAGACTGGGCCCACAAATTTGAATTAGAAAGTGAGACTTCTGACTTCCTTTTTTTCCCAATGCTTATAATGCAGATAAAGACCATATGTGGACTTATTTCTGAATAAATTTTTGTGAATCAGCCAGAGTGGGAATTTTTTCTGCACTTGTGCATAAAAGTTGAATAGCTATTTGATACATATCTTTGTTAAATATTTTCTTGTCTAAATTTCTTAACTAAACAGTTCATCAATTGCCACTATAAATACTACTTTAAACACTACTTTAAACATATCTCCGTAAGGCTACACATCTGAATTATTTTGCTTCTTACAAAGCATAAAGTCTGATGGAGACTCATGTCTTATTAATTAAATGCTCTAATTACTTTGTATCTTGTTTATTTATCATCAGGTAATTGAAAGGTGAATTACTCTTTTAAAATGTTTAATGTTTTAAAACTCCTGAACTGTAGAAAGAAAGATGACAGCAAGTCAAAACAACCTGAGGAAAAATGCTTTCCAAACTTTGAGGATGTCTGATGCCTTCCAGCACATCTTTTCAAATACTTCAGGCTCTTATCTCCTGATAAACACTGCAAACATTGAGATGTGAAATTCAGACAAATAATGCATTTTACTAAGAATTGTAAGACTGACTTTTACTTGCATCTGGTGTTACAGATCTCAAAAGATGAGTTTTTAGCATTCCTTGATTATAAGAAATTGGAAGCCAATCCTTCTGTGCAAAATAATTAATACTTGGAGTATTTTGCAAATCAGTAGCAAGAAGATTTACATTTTATAACTAGTTAATGTCAAAGCACAATCAAAGGAATAGTTTTTCTAGGACCTTTCATGGATATATTATTAAATTATAACCCTAGGTAGATTTAGGAGACTTGTTGAAAATATTTTGAACAGGGATTTATGCTTTGAGACTAGTAATTTTTATTCTCCATTGTAATGCAGGACTTAATGACCCCAGCTGGCAAAACTTTCCAAAACCACCTGTGTAATTGGTTCACAGCATCCGATATTACCAATTGACCAAGTGACCAATTGATAATTCAACTTTTTCATGTACCTTGTCTCTGCAAAACAAGGTTTTCAGGCATACTCTGAAAAGTTTAAAACATGGTCAAGAGGAGACTTTTCTATTAGAGCACTGTTGCCTCCTATGAGAAAAACACTAAAGAAAAAACAGCAGCTCCCAAAGCTACAAGATCACAGGCGTATTCTGGCTGGGCTCTCACTAACCCATCAGGCCTTTGTGTCTGCTCCAGGCACTTCAGCCTAAGGGCATCTTAAATTCAATACTCCACAATACAGAGTAGTTTGTGCAAAGCCAAACTGAGACTTCAAATCATTTGTCTGGATCACATAAGAATTTTTTATATTCCCATCAATATTTTAAATGCTACAGATTATTTTTAGGAAATAATTTCAATTTTTCTTTTCTGAAGGCAAATGTGCTTTTAAAACAGTGTAACAGGATTTTCTCTTGGCTTTGTGTGACTGCACGCATATATTTTTTCTTAATCTTCCCTTTCCTTGCAGTGCTAGGTTTGTGTATTTACTGTGGGTGAAGACATACCAAATTCAGCATACCTGATCTAAGCATGTGTTAAAAGGTTATGCCAGTGAGAAAATGTGATTAGGACAGATGACAGTTCTCTGAGTGTAAATCTTCTTGCTACTGATGGGAGAGGGAGCACACTGGAGTCCAACAAAGCAAGCAAAAACCATCCTGCTGGACCATAGTCTACAAATATTCCGTTCAAGCTATATTTAAGACTGGATAGCTACAGACAGTAGAAAGACTAGAATTTTAAATGTCAGGCAACCTAGTCTGTAATTCCTCTTGGATTATGCAAATCTATTGTATTTATGAAAGCTCTGTTAAGGAATATTATTTGTTTTTTAAAATTAAGTACTTGACAACTAAGACATACCTGATTTTTGATAATACTTTTAACTTCAATTTTGTTTTTTTTTTTACTGAGTGCAGTGAATGACACAAAGTCCTATTGACAAAATACTTAATGACATAAACTTCTATGCCATGAGCAAGCATAGATGGGAGTGTTGAAACACGTTCAAAGGAGGTGTTTCTTCCATAAAGGGAGGGTAAGACAAATCAAAATAGCATTCTTTGAATGTAAAACTTTACTACATATCAGTTTCTTTGTGGAGTTACAGAATGTAGGTGACAGAGGAAAAATATCTAAGAAATAATAATGTCCACCTGAAAAAAATGGTGAATGCCACAGTTAATTTTTAGGGTGAATTAGAAAAGTTTTTTGTTTGTTTGTTTGCTTGTTTTCTTGTTTACAGGATTATTTTTTTTAAATCTTCTGTTAAAATGACTGTGTGCCTTTTTTGCTTCTTAAATTTCAGAGATTCTTCTTCTTCAAAATGTCATCAAAGTTAAATTGTGTTATGGCAACATAACAGTAGCTAAAGGCATTCTTGAAGAATACAAAGATTTAAATATGCAAAACACAGGCTTCCTAGAGTTGAAATGAAAATAATTAATGTGAAAGACGAAAAATTACTCCCTTCAGGTTTCATGAAATAAAAATATAAATGAAAAATATGATGTCAAGGGAAGTCATAATATTTAGCCACTAAAATGTCAAATTTTCCAATTAATTTCCCTAGAATTTGTTTTTATTTGTACAACTGTTAATTTTGGTGTCAAAGAAAGAATGAGCACATATCAGAGAGAAGCTTATGAAGAAAAAATTTTGTGCAAGGCTCTGTCAACTCATTGCCAAGTCTTGTTAGATATATTTGCTTTCCTGTAGAGATGGTACTATTCACGTAAGCTTTAAGTAAACAGCAGCGAGCCAGGGAGAGAAAAGCATCCTCTAGTGCTTTCTGAAAGCTGATACAAAACTGAAGGTTCTGTGTATCTGCTGGTGAGGGATGGGGAGAGAGGGAATTGAGAAAGCAAAAATGCAAGGTCATTGATGAAATCTCTGAGTTCATTAGACAGTCTGTAATGAATCACACTACAAGGACAAGCAGCAGATTTCACGTGTCTGGGAGTGCGCAGACAGCAACAAATCCTTAAGAGCATCATCATATTTTAGGGACTTCCTGAAATGGAGGTTGTGTTCATGCCTTGGGATTTAATGACGTAAATAATTGCTGGACATTAACAGCATTTAAGATTTCAGAAACCGAAACAAGTAAAAAAAAATAATTTGTCTCTGTTCAGTTTCTTACCTTTTACAATTATGTTTGCATTCTGACATTCTTGCTTTCATAAGTAAGGATGAAACTAAGGATTAGAGGAGGAGGTGTTTCCAGTAGAGTTGTCTGCCTAATAAGAGTAGAAAATATTTGTAGCAACCTTGATATTTTTGCAGAAAAATAAAAAAAGTATAACATTTTCTGCCATTACAACCAGTCTCTCTCATTGTAAATGTATGGATTTGAACTTCGTATGCTCATGATTGAGTATTTTCTTAACTGCTCTTCTCTTTCTTTATCTAGGCTGTTTATACTCTGGTTGATGGAGAATGACAGTGGAGCTATATAAAAATATTTTCTATCCTTCTCTGCCTGCTTTACCTATTAATCTCAGTGGTGGTGAATCACGGGTTTTGGTTTTTTATGACAATTTCTTCAGGGTTCTGTTATCTCTGTTGTTAAGAATTGTGTCTCTCAGGAAACACTGTCAGAATGTACTTACTTGTGTAAAATGCCAGTTCTGGTAGCTTTTGATCACTGTACATAGATTAACAACAGGAGGAGAAAGGGAATCACATAATGGCTCAGGTTGGAAGGGACCACAATGGGTCATCTGGTCCAACCTCCCTGTTCAAGCAGCGTCATTCTAGAGAACATGGCACAGGATTGTGTCCAGGGGATTATTGAATATTCCCAGTAAGGGAGATTCCACATTGTGTCTGCACAATCTGTCCCATTGCATGGTCACTGCACCATAAAGTTCTTCCTCATATTCAGATGGAACTTCCATGCATCAGGTTCTGTCCATTGTCTCTTATCCTATTACTCAGCACCATCGAGAAGAGCCAGGATTGTCTTCTTGGCACCTTCCCTTCAGATGCTTACAGACATTGATGAGGTCCCCTGGCAGACGTCTCTTCTCAAGGCTGAACAGACTCAGCTCCCTCAGCTCCTGTCCTTTAACCTCCATTGCTCCCTGCTGGGCCTGCTCCAGGAGCTCCCTGTCTCTCTTGTCCTGAGGAGCTCAGAACTGGACACAGCACTCGTGATGTGGCCTCACCAGGACTGAGTAAAGGGACAGGATCACCTCCCTTACCTGGTGCCAGTGATCCTTCCTAAAGCATCCCAGGATACCATTGACCTTGGCCACAGTAAATAAAACATGGCTGCACCCAGTATTGAACCGTGTGGGACACCACAAAGCTTCCAGCTAGACCCTCTGCCACTGATTACAACCCACCTCACTGTCTGTTCACCCAGTCCCTCCTTCCTTCCTTCCTTCCTTCCGTCCTTCCTTCCTTCCTTCCTTCCTTCCTTCCTTCCTTCCTTCCACCACTTCCGCCACTTCCATCCGCCACTTCCTTCCGCCACTTCCTTCCCCTATCTCTCTTTCTCTCTCTCAGATAAAAACTGCCATTATTTTGGATGTTGATGATGGTTCATAAATGGAGGAGCAGGAACTGGTAAAAATAAATTAAAATGGACCTTAAAAAAAGGTCTTTGGGAAAATATAACACCTTATATGCCAAACAAAAATACTTGCTACTATGCAAACACTTATTTCTGAAGTAGTAAATGGCAGTTTTTTCTTGAGTGGGATTGTTCACATGCATATAATAGTGTAGTAATGTGAGTATGGATACATAAAATCTGTCAATTGTTTGGGGGTGAAAAAAAGTTGGGGTTTTTAACTTTTTTTTTATCCTGACCAACTCACCTTGCCTGACCTCATCATGCTAGAGGCTGCATACGTGGGGCGCTAAAGGATTAATGAATCCAAGGATACTTTTGTCATTGTTTGAAGTCAATTATCAATGCAAATTAACAACAAGACAGCTATGAATGTGGAACACACTAGATATGCTTGTAGGTGACAATGCACATATTAATTTTGATAGAAAAGAAAGTAGAGATGTTGTGGATGCCCACAGGTTGTTTCCTCCTTTTGTGGCAGTTGAAACAAGAGCATGGAAGTGTCTGTGGGTAACATTCAGGGTGGCATTTTTAGTGAAGGAAAGGATGACACTTGATAAACAATGGAGAATATTAAGCTGGGTAGAAAGAAAGTGTGATGAAGATGTTTGAACTGACTGTAGTGGATGGTACTGAGGTTCCAAGCTAAGTCTGGCCTGAGTAATTGCTCACTTTTCCCTTTCCCTTGAAACAATACACTTCCATGAAGAAGGTCTTTCTGATAGAAGTATAGTTGTGTTCATTTTCCCAGTGGTTGCCCTGTGGGGCCTATTTATAATATATATAGTTTTAGCTGTGACAGTGCAATGTGCTCCACTTTGTGCAGTTATAAATGTGTGTGTGGTCTCCAGCATAACTGGAAATGATAATGTCTGTTAAAGCAGTTTTCTTATATGTCTTTAAATCAGGAAATCACCTAGGATAATATCACTGAAACAGGCAGGCAGACAGTGCAAGTGGGAAATAAGGATGAAAAGATAAATAGTCCTTAACTCATTCTAAAGGGATTCTGTTTATCCAGACTCTCTTTAATAACTTCACAGATTAAGTGGAGAAACCTTCTCTCTGTCTCAGTATGGAAGCGATGACTAATAATAGATAATTCAACTTTTAACAAAGCATTTAAATGAGTTTCTGTTTCTGAATATTTCTTCAAAATCCAAGTTTTAGCTAAGCTTTACTATGGATGTGTTAAATTCTGAATTGCCTTTAGGAAGTCCTCAGAGTTTACTGTTTTTTTCTGTATGGTGAAATGAAAAACTAAATAAAACTACCCCTCAGCTATCAACATGACATTCACATCCAGCAAATTGTGGTTTCTTCCAGTGGCCTACAGGAGCTGCTGAGGGACTTGTGTTTAATGGCAGTGACTTAAAAAAACTGCCTTCACTCAATTACTGCCCATGGTGACCAGTGGGATGGGGCAGGGCTTAAATCCATAGCCAAGATGGTTCCTTGCAAATTTCCTCCCATTAAACAGGAATCCCTTGACCACCCAAAGTTTGTTTTCAGATAAAGCTCTTGATATGCAGAGCTGCAAACTTTTTCCTGCTGATCCAGAAAAATACACATTATTGAATGGCATATTTTCTGAACAATGCATTACCTAGTTTAGTGTGTAACCTTCCTTGGAAAGGAATAATTTACACATTGACAAAATGGAAAAGGTATTAACTGTGGATTCTTTTGCTTATAAAAGAAGTCAGTGAGTCGTGATCTGAGTCTGATTTGTAGCTGCTCTATGTAATAATATTTTCATTGAAGTAAATGCTACTACAGTGGTTGGGAAACTGCATATAATCTTAGTTAATCAGACCATTATAATGTCTCTTAAACAGCCAAGGTCATTCTAATGCAAAGAGATAAATAGTTCTAGGTTTAATAAATAGTTATTGCAGCAGACAAAAATACAAGTGAAAGAGAAAGATATGTATGTGTTGGTGGGTTTTCTTTGGGGTTTTTTGTTTGGTTTTTTTTTAATAAATAAAGTGGAGGGACCAACCTCAGTCCAGGTAATGCTTTACAATGCTTCTTATATGAGTAGTTTTATTTCAGTAAAGTCCTGTTTTTTGAGACTTCTTTAAGTTTTTCATTTGAAGTCTGCTAGAAAGTTTCAGACCCTAAAGGGGAATAAATTCACTCATTTCCTAACCTAGTTAGAGGGCTGGAAATAGTGTTTAAAACAGAATTTTAAAATAAATGGCTGTAATTCATGCACTCCCTAATAAGTAAAATTCATGAATTGGGACAACTAGTACTCTGAAAATAACATAAAAATAGAGATAGTTTTATGAAATAAATGAGTACAAACCTAATTCTGTAGAAGTATACTCCATTAGGAGACCTATTTTTGGAGTTGTGTTAGAAAAATGTTGACTATTTTATTATTATAATCCAGTTCCCCTGTAAATAAAAATCCCTATAATTTGTAAGATAGTCCTAATGACATGCACATTTTCATGATCAGTGGATTAAAAAAACCTCAAACAAATCTAAACCTGAAGCAGCTGATTCTGTGCCCATATACTGCTGAATGACTGCAAAAAAAGAGAACAAAGGCTTTTTGTAACCCATCTTATCACAGAGACATTTCTTGCGTCATGTTTTTACCTTTTTTCTTCCTGTATTGCAGAAGTCTCGTGCATAGAAAACATGATATTTGCTTTCTTGTTTCTTCTCTGATTTTATTTTTACAAGTAAGGTCATTCAGAATATCATTATGAATACAAATTCTTCTAAGCTCTTTGAAAAGGACAAGAATGGCGGGATGTGCCAGAAATAATGAATGTCAAATGTTTCCTGTAGCTAAAATAATTTTTGGTTCCTCTGCAGTTTAGGGTTATAGCTTTGTAGAACCTATTCAGTTCATAAACTTTTCTGTGTCCAAAAATTCATCTCCAATCAGGAAGATTTCATCTAAGTTTTGTATACATATGTATACATATTATATATCTATACCACAGATTTGATAATTTTTTCCCCTGCTTTTAGATTTCTCCAAATAAATAGCAGATTAGGAAATACTAAAAATTTTAAATTGAAGGAAAGGAAATACTTATAAAGAATATTGTTGCATCAGTCTTGACTCCACACCAAATCAAGCTTTTAAAAAATCAGGCAATATTTGAGGTTAAGGATGTATAAGGATGTCCTGTAAAAATATACATTCAGGCAGAATTCTAGATAAACCTATTCCCCCTTGAAATACCTTATTTCTTAAACATCAAATTACATTGTGCTAAATATGAAACACCAAGAATCACAAGAAACATGTTTGTTTATTTCCAGTAGACATTATGAAATATTATGAAAAACAAATACTTTGAATATCCAGTTCCTAATGTACTTTGCTAATTCCCATTTGACCTGTAGTATGAGGTGACTTTTACACATCTTACTCACAATAGTAGTTCTCATTTAGAGTTTATCCAGTGCTCCTGATAAACGAAAAACCTTCAATGAGCACTCTGTGAAATACTCCTGTTTTGGACCTAAGGGCAAGTAGATATTAAAGATGAGGTGGAACAAGATGATACATCTGGAATAAAGGAGATATCCCCTTTCCTTCTCTCTCCAATTGACCTCACTTTATCCCAGACAAAGTTTGTCATTCTGTCTAAAGGACAGCAGAACACAGTGACATGAGCTCAAAATATCATGTTCTTTTTCTATAGTTTAACATTATTTCTTCTCTGTGAATCATATATATTAAAAAAAACCCAAAACCTTTACTTGCCTTTAATTTTTGAAGTATTTTTATATTGATGAAAATGTATATTTTGATATTTCTTGCAAAAGACAAAACCCAAAACAAAACAAAGGAGAGTGCTATGCTCTTATAAGAATTGACCTTTTAGATAAAGTAGAAAGAGAAGATGAAATTCTATGAAGTCAAAAGAGCAAATATAAGAAATGATAGAAAGAACGAAACTAGAAAGAGCTCACAGTGGAAACAATTGAGTGCAAACAATTTGTAAGAAACTGAGAAATTGTTACTAATAGAAGCAAAATATTAATTCAATGCTAAAAATTAAAAGCTAGCATATCACATTGCAAAACATATGAAGGAATCGTTAAATGCCTAACCAGAAAAAAGGGGCTTAATGCTCTTAAACATTAAAAAATCTCTGATTAGGGGGAGTTATTCACAAGATTTTAAAGCAGTTGGATGTGTTCATTCAATTAATGAAAATCCTGTATGATTTGTATTTCTGGAGTTTTTTTTAATTGTCATGTGTCCCTCAATTCCCACTCATTCTTTCCTCCCTACTACCTTCAGCAAATTCAATTAACTTAGAAAAAGGAGATCTCCTTTTCCCATGTCCTAACTTTCCTGGTCTGTTTGGACATGTTTGCTAAACTAAAAAGGTGAGTCTTTTGACCTGTGCTTTGAACTAAATGTGAGAAAGTAATTTTCAGTCTTAGACAACTGAGTAGAGTGAAGGTAAAAGTAAAAAAGGTCTTACTGAAGCATGCAAAAAAGAACATCCATCTTTGGATGGCTACAAACCAAATACAGACTTGCACTGGGCTGTTCTGTGTTGCTTCTCGATGTCTGCATTTTTTTTTCAGTTCCAGTTATCAGCTCTATTTGTAGGGAGCTTTATCCTCTCCTCTGCTGTGTGGAATACTGACTGTCTTTGCTGCTAATAATGTAAACCCAGGAATGCTGGTAGACACTTTTGTCTGTATTAAACTTTACTGAAGTTCGATAGAGAATTAAAACTTGTGTGTCATCCTCTTTGGGAGGATTTGGCCATCTCAGTCATACTGTTTACTGGGATTCACATGGAGGTTCCATGTTTTGTAACCAAACACAAGATTTGAACTGCATTTTTATAAGCTTTCTTAAGTTTAAATGAGCCTGGGTAATATCACCCACGTTTCTTTCCCCAGCAAACTCTCCTAGAGGTGAAATTATGTAATGCCATTTTGATGCATCTTATTCTCTTTAATCCTCCTCCTCCTTTACTGGGATCATTTTTCCCTTTCTCATGCATAAATGCACACTCCCACAGACAGTCACTCCTGCACCAAGAAAGTAGAAAACTGCTCTGAGTCATCTCATTTATTGGCCTAAGTGCCCATAGGAGGTGAAAGTAGAAGATGGAAGAGGGGGTGGTCTTCAAATTAGTCTAGCACTAATGTCATTTAAGCTGAAAGAAACTGTTGAAAAATGGTCACATAAAAGCTGGAGAAACCCCTTTGACTGGAGTCATAGGGGTTTTTTTATTGCTCTTGGTGGTGGGTTTTTTTCTTTTATTGTATGAAGCAACTGTAATATAAACTTTTGAGACTTCCTCTGAAGAAATTGCCTGCATTCAATTGCAAGGTAGCAAAAAAATTCTGAAATTAATGTCAGAAATTTCTTTAAAATGTGAGAGAAAGATCAGCCCTGTGTAGAGTTTTCTGTATCCAAGCTGCAGCTGAAGTTACATCATTTTCTTTCAGAAAGTGAATAGCTTGTTCCTAAAAATGAAATTTACTTTTTTTATATACAAAGTATTTTCATAATAAAAAACAAATTGGATCATTTAGTCTCTATCCATGCTTTAAACATACCAAAAGTCATGTAATTCAAACATAAGTTGATAAAACATGATGAGAAAATAGTTATAAAAAGCAAGGCCATAAACTTTCTCTAGCCAAGACATATCACTCTTATGTTCTAAAACCTTGGGCTTCCCTTATGAAAAGTAGGAAATTTTCATTTGACATAGGATTATTTTTAGGTAATATTATGTATTTTGTTCAGCAAGTGCCTTGAACATGATGGCGAGTAACCATAAAACAGTTCTTAGGTATACCTTCATCTTTATTTTTATTTTTTTGTTGTTGTTGTAGTTAAAATCATGACATATATTAATTACTTACCTTATCATTAGCAGTGATCTCAGTGACTTCAAGTTGTTTCAGGGCAGCTAAAAAGTTGAATCTAGTGTCAGTCTCTTCGGGCCTCTGTGTGTTGCCCATCTTTGTGCAGAAAAGAGAGAAGACTCCTCTTGTCTGAAAGACAATGTTCTCAGTAGGGATGGGTATGCATTGTGTTTGTGGGCCTGACAAAAAGGACAGGGCAGAGGATTAAGGTAGCTCAGGGTTTTCTGCTTCCCTGCAGAATAATGCCTTCTTGTCTACCAAACAATTCAGTTCCATTACCTTGGTAGGACAAAACCACTCTTTCTCTCTGTGCAAAGTTTGGTCTAGCTAGACAACAAAAAAAAAGGTTATTTTCTTTCTCAAATATTCCTTAACTTTAGAAGAATCATGTGCTGAGCAAGCTAATTCCACATTAACACACAATTAGACTCAGGTAATATGTTGCAACTCATTTAGAGATGGCTGTGAAAATCTGAAGACAATATTAAGCTGGACATGTTTTCCCCATGCCTCATTTAAAAAAAAAAAAAAAAAGAAAAATTTCTTTGAAAATAAATAAATTCTATTTCATTACCCTGTGGCAATACTGAAACCTTGCATTCAAAACAGTAAAAAATAAAACTACTAAAATGTACAAAAGGCTCTTTGTCATGTCCTTTTCCCCTTGAGCCTATGCAAGCAGTAATCATAGAATCATAGCATAATCCTCAAGCTGTGAGGGACCCATAAAGATCATTGAGTCCAACTCCTCTGCTACTCTCAGACTTACCCAGAGCTAAACCATATGACTGACAGCATCATCCAGATGCTGCTGGAACAGTGAACAGCCTTTTCCTACATTCCAGTCTGAACTTCCCCTGGTGCAGCTTCATTCTTCTCTCCTGTGTCCTATTCCAGGTCACCAGAGAGAAGAGATCACCACCTTTCCTCCACTGTTCCCCTCAGTCTTCTCCAAGCTGAGTAAGATAAATTATCAGGGGGAAGAGTGGCACACAGGCCAAAGAGTATGGGACTCATGCATGTTATGTTTCCAGTGTTAGGAGCCTCTTTCAAATGTTTGCCTTCTTGAGACTTGGAAGTTTGACCATTGCGTGTATTTCTGATGGTGCACAGTATATTTTAATAAAATTGCTGACTAATCTGAATTTACTCAAATACTACAACTATTACAGCACAGAATTCTTCAGTCCATAATGGCTTACATAAAAATCATGATTAAAAAACTCTGGCTTATAGCAATGTGTCTTTTCTTATCTACATGAATTTGAATAGCTGTTATACATATTTCTGACTCATCCCACTTCATTAAAAGCTCGATTACATGCAGCACCTCTGGGAATAAGGGCCTTTATCATAAATGTAAGAAAGCATAAGCCAGGGGGTGTCATAACAGTTATACTGGGTCAGAACATGCTGCTCCCTTAAAGGTTACCATTCCATTGCTAACATATTGTCATTATTGTAATTCAGCTGATTTATTGCATCTGACACTTGTCATGGTTACCTTAATATTTTTCATGCCAAATCAAATATTAACAAAGATAATTCCTTTAATTTTCTGTACAAAAAAAAAAAAAGAGGATATATATTATTAAAGTGAGGGGCTTTTAGATACTAAAAATAGAGAAGCAGCTAATTGAGTTTGTATTGTAATTTAGATACCAATTCTTAACCATTGATTAATGGAAGTAATTTATTCAAGACATTCTCAATGACTGGACTCCAAAACTCTCTCCTGCAATTTAAAATGTCAGCAGCATATACCTAATGTTCCACATCCACTCCCTTTACAGTTTCTCTATGAAAATGCACGGGTTTTTTTTTCCTGTCTTTTTCACAAAAGCTACAAAGCTCTCAATTTCTGAGAATAATTTACAAACTGCTTTATTGTGTGAGCTCTATATTAGCTGGTGAAAAATACCCTGTGCCCAGCTATTATCTAGTTATATTGAGAAAAGGCTCCAGGATAGGTTGAATAGAGACCTTTGTGGCTAGCAAAATGCAAGGATAAACTCTCCAGAATTAATGTTTTTCAAAATGAAAATTGTGACTACATAGAAATACTTTGAATTTGAGATTTTACCCCCTTATTATGAAAGTTTCACACTTAAAATAGTTAAGATTTTTTTTTTTTTTGGACAAAACCTGACAATATCTGCAGTAATTGTTGCTAAGCAGAAAATGATATGCAAGAAGCACAAAGTTAGCGACAAATGTGTTCTCAGATTCCTTTTAGAGTTTATTGCAGGAACCTGTTCTAAAATTAAATATTTTAAACTTGCATTTAAAGTCTTTTCCCTGACTTGTCTTTCTGACTTATATGCAACCACTACTCCACTGGTGCTGCTGAGGAGTCAGCTTGAACATCAACTGTCCCATCTCCAGATGACCTAGTTTGTTTTTGCTTTTGTTTAAACTACAGGTGAAAAAGAAGCATATTTTATGACTTCATTTTCAAATGTCTTCCACCATTTTACAGGGAAAATGCCATTGCAACACTTTTAAGAATTGTTCCTATTGTTCATTGAGAACTTATAGGACTGATAATTAGATGAAGGCTAACCTCTTCAACCTTTTATTTGCAAATCTCATCCTAATTAAGGGGAAGGTAGTTTCTAGTGGCACTGTCACTTGAGATGTTGCAGTGCTTGCAGAACAGGAGTATGAACTTATCTACATTCTAATATTAAGATAAAGACCAGAGTACCTTATTCTGCTTCTGTACTGGAGAAAACAGTTAGTTGTAAGGATTTCCTAAATGATGTTATGCTTTTTTAAATAATCTTTATTAAATTTTTTCAAACTCAGGATTTCTTCAGAGACTAAGCCAAGCAACTCATTGTGTTGTGGGTGTTGTGATACAGGCTCTTGCTTATCAGAGTAAGCAAAGAGTTTACAGACATCCTTCAGGACATATATAATCAAGCTGCAGAGGCTGATGGAATCTGCAGGACTTATTTGTGATGGGTCCCATAAAGCACAATGTTTTTCTCCTATCAGTGTTTAAGTACAGAAATATTTGTAGAAAAAGCATGCAGGGTTTTTTCACCTGAACAACTACAGGACCTTTTACAAGGTTACAAAAATAGGTTGAAATTCATTAATTTTGAGATACTTAGCTGTAATATTGCTTTGTGTAATTTGATGTGGTATTTGTTTCTACAAGTAACTGCTTAACACTTTGCTGGTTAAAGCATGTGTGTAGTAGCTGGTGCTAAATTGGGTAGATAAACTTTAGACAGGAAGTTTTACCAAGAGTGACTATTCTATTTTTTCCCCTAAATACGGTTATATCTTCCAAATGAATGATTGAAATTTGGATTGTTTCCTCCTTCTATGCAAAACAAAATCAGAGCTGTCTTTTCCTTGAAGACTTTGAGAAAAAGTGGCATATTCTAAATACTGTCAGTTATGTTGCCACTACAGTCACACCTTCAGGGACAGGACTGATGCAATGCTCAATGAGGCACAGATACACAGTGACACTTTTTGAAACATGTAGTGACTTTTAAGGGACATTCAGGCTGTCCAAAATCAACACCTGAAGTTATGGGTGGTATTATTGCTCAGATGCAGAATTTCATTGGCAGTTACAGGGAGGAGTTTTCTTTATGTGCATTTTCCTAGGTGTAGGTTTAACAGAAATACAACTCTGAATATTTTATTGTATCTTTTTCTTCTTTTCTTTTGAAAAGAAATAGGAAAATGAGTTTTCTAAATGCATCAGGTTTCTTTCATTTTTATTTCTGCTAGTAACTTTAGTGACTATGTCTAATAGCAATTCTGATATTCAACTTTTATTTCCTCTGTGCATCACTTGTTTCATTAGCATAAGATGTTCATCCTGGAAAGATATAGCCAGCCTGAGGCAAAACTTTCATGTTGCTATTTTGTCACAGAGGTCTTCTTAGCTATTTTAAGAAAATGATGTGTTCAAAAGTTGAGCTTGATCATTACCTCAACAGTATGTTTTTAATCAATGGGCAAATCAATGGTGTATTTAGCCTTTTTTTCAACCTTCAAATATTAGCCAGAGGGTGACCTTAGGCAGGTACATGTGTTAGGAATCTGAGTGTCATTTCAGATGTTGCAAGGTTTTTTATATCACATCCTAGATCTACATCTCTCAACTTGTGAGTAATTTGTCAAATAACTGCAAAAACGGTGATGTCAGTACTTTTCTCTGTTCAGATGTGCAGCTGGGATCTCAAAGCAGTCCACCCATCACTGCATACCTGACTAGCTCAGTTGTACAGAGGTGTTGCTATTTATGCATGAAAACTGTGTAAATAGCTAGAGAAGTCATTCATTAGAGACAGTTACACTGTTTAGTGAAGTTTTTTAAGTTTTCTTCTTTTTGTTTCATTTAGCAGAAAATGACAGTGGAACTGCACTAATTCAAAATTCCATATGATCAGCCATGTCTATACTATGTACATGCACACACATATTTACTGGATATGGATATACAGATGTTGATATACTGAAAATTACATTAAAACATAATTTATTTCACAAAATAATCTATAATAAACTATATTGATCAGCAATAAATATTTCTTCCAACCATGTTTTTTGCATAGGCATACATAGGCATGTAAGAAAATGCTTTGTTGTTCTTGTGTTCCTGATTGTATCCTAATCATATTGTGGCACTAAAAGATTATCACTGACATTTAAAAAATATATACCTGGTAAGAGTAAAATGATTGTGGCTTCTGCTGATATCTCTGCAAACTGCTTTCTTCTCTTTCAAAGAAAAGTTGTGAAACAGGGTGTTTGGAATGAAACGTTCTCCTTAATGAGAGTAATTTCCAGCAAAGGTGTTGCGGAGTTGCCTCAATTTAATCACATTTTAAAATACACTGAAGTTTGCATGAAATTCCTGTGATTGTCCAGACCTTGATCCATATAAGTAGTTTGTGTGTACCTGAGTTTCTGCAGTCAATGCTTGGCAGCTGACTTGGGCAGAAACTGGAAGGTTGAATCATTGTCTTTTACACAGAGGGCACTAAGGTTTCTTGATACATTTATAATCAGACAAGCCAATGGCCAGTCAAAGAATATCCATGTGCTTTTAACTTAAAAATGTTTAGTCTGCCTCTGAGACCAAGTGCATAAGGAGGGAGCTCACTAGTTCTTCTAAGCTGCAGACAAATTTTTGTTTCAAATATTGTGAAATTTTCTTTACACACATTCCACATTATCTTCTTTGGTTGTTATGACAACAGTGCAAGAATACACACTTTGGCAGTTTAACTGCTTATATAGTCTTTTAGTTCAGAATATCATTGTACTAGTATGTCTGTTGGCTGTCAAACTTACAAGTTAGATTTTCTTATGTTTCTTCAGCAAGATTTATTTTTATTAGAAAGAACTAAATCTTATTATCCCATATGGATTTATTTAGGAAAAAAATTGTTTAAATGAGGGACAATCATAACAATAAGTTCTTATGATATGGGGAAGTATTTATTTCCATTAATACGTATAAGAGAAAACCAAAATAGTCCTTGATGACAAAAAATTAACAGGACAAAATATTTTTTTTGCATGGTAAAATAAAATTGTGCAAAAAGAAAGTCTTGACTTTCCTTTTTCTTTGACTTTATAGATCTGCTCAGAAGTATAAACACTAACCCACTGTTGAATTTATTGCATATATTACAGTTTTTTCTTTATTAATTTTTTTTTCCATGTATGCTGTACATTCTCTGAAGAAAGTGAATAGTAATTTTTTCATGTAGGACACCTTTTAGAGGTGTCTGAGAAGCAAGACTAAATTAAAAGAAGATAAGTGTTGAAGATTATGAAGGAAAAGGTCAGGAAAGCTGTTTTCTTCACCTGGAGATGGTTGAAAGACATGCTTCCATGAACACTATTATTTCATTTTGCTCTGAATGATTCCAAGTTTGGACTTTAGGAGTTCAAAGTAGGACAAAGAATTACACAGACTTCATAGATCTGGTCTTTTGTCAGATAATGCCCTAATGAAAAAAACAAATCCATTGTGTCTGAGGGTAGTAAATAGTACAGAACCCACCTATAAATACAGCTAGGAACACTTGAAAATATGTTGTAATTTGAAGCCCAGGAGTTGGCATTTCCCCCAGTGGTTGACTGTTCAGATTTTAGAAACTGATAAAGAGTAATTTATTGACTAATTACGTTGCTCTTTCTGCTCCAGTCTAAACACTGAAATGATAAATCCCAAATTGTGGACTTTATTCAGCTTTCATCCCACAGCACAAGTCTTTGGACGGATGCCATAGTTTTTCTGTCAGGTCCCTGCTCAGCATCTTTGCTAAATGAGATCTGTGTAATACTTAGGTATAATGATACTGTTTTCCTGTCATCTTGATTCAGGCAAATATTCAAACGGAATAGATTTAAAAATTATTTGAAGAAGTTTACAAGACATAGTCTAAAAAATTTTTATTTCTAGTCTGTGGGACTGATAATTTAAAGTGTTTATCTTAGTTGAGTATTGTGTCTGGGAGAATAATGGGCCTGTCAGCAACCCTCACTCAGAGCTGTTGATCTGAAGGTCATGGAATATTTTTCTTTGGAATCCTGATTCTCCCTCCACTATGCACTAGCATTAATATAAGTAGATATAGTCCAAAGTATCAAAAGAGTTGCCTTATGCATTCATTTCCTGACATGTTGTATATTCATGGGAAACCAGAGGGCACAGGAATTAATATTTCTAAAACATCGATGCAACAAAAAATAGGCACTTTTATCTAAAGCTTCATTCATATTTGACTAAAACTGTTGATATATGTACGAAGTAGTCTGTTCTCCCATTTTCCCAGAATTTTCCCTGTATGTAAATGGACCTCAAACATCTTTGTTACAGAAATTTGTAGTTATATTTACTTTTTGTGTTTACCCATGTCAAGATATTCTTTCCTAAACATCAGATCTAAAAATAAAAAGATCTGTGACACTGTTTTACAAGTTGAAACTGAAAAATGAGATAAATTTACACTTAGATAAAATTTTTGACACATGTTGAAAAATATAAACAAGATTAAGTAGTGACTTAAACAAAGATCCTGGAGCTTCTGTTAAAAACATGTAATTGTTTGCTTTAGTTAAGGAATGTGTAGTAAGGAATGTGTATATCAATACCACAATTAAAATGTTCATGACAATTCCTCCCTTCCCACTTTTGCTAATCAAGAATATAGTGGGAATGTCATCTGAAAATATTATTAAGTGTTCCGATGGGCAAATTCTGAAAGTTGAATATGTCTGTCAATAAAGTCGAGTTATTAAAAATTAGTAATTATTAACATGTTTTAAATCATCATTTAGCTGAGAATAAATTAAGAAATTGGTTATCAGGAGATAATGTTAAATCAAGATTACCTTAAATAATTTAGAGTCATTAAGTAGAAAAAGACACTGATGAGTATCTCCAAGGAAGACATCATTAGCTGGTGATAATTAGTGTGTCTATGGAAATACAGGCTGACATCTCCCACCTACATTAAATTAGTAAAGGAAGCTTTGCCTGTAGCTACAGTTGTCCTTTATCTGTATCCTCTCAGGAAGGAGAATTTTGAGCAGCCTGTCTACTCTGATCTTTCAGCTGTTCGTTTCTTTGGTGTTTAAAAAGTATAGAGATACTGTGCAATTAACATTGCACCAAATTACAAAAATATTCTGTGTGAGTAATGTCTAATATTAATTTGGTAGATTTCTGGTGCTTTTGAACTTCAGATATGCTTGCATTTTAACAGAATCACAGAATTAGCTAGATTGGAAAAGACGTTTGAGTTCAGGCAGTCCCACCTATGACCTAACACCACCTTGTCAATGATGATGTTATGAGCAATATAGATAAACCAATCATTATTCAAAGTGCAAACTTTATAAACTGAATTCATGCGTATCACTGCACACAAAGTGATAAAAAGCCTTTGTCAAAGATAGGAGCGTACATTTTGTAGTGTTTGACTTTTAGGTAATGAAATTGAGGGGAAAAGGAAAAACAATTTTATAAACTCAGCATGATCTGAGATTTATATTACCTTACACCTGGATTGTAGATCATTTTATTGCTGGTCAGAGGTGCAACCAAGGACTAAGATTTAAAACAAAATTAATTTCATCCAAGGTGCATCAATTTTAGCATGGCTTACTTTGAAGACACATTTTAAGTCTATAAATGAGAAGCTGGTTCCCAACATGAAAAATATCTAAAGGCCAAACTTCTAAAAGTATTTGAGTAGTAACTCAAAATGGTTGGATGTACTTTGTAAACAAGAATATAAACACCTCTGGTTTAATCACAAGACATTATATGAACATTTATGAGACTCTGGATTCTGACAATTTTGAAAATCCAGACACTAATCTTCTGATTGTAGTAGATGATTTCCATAAAATTAAGTAATTTCAGAAGAAATAGGCCACCCACCTATCTTTATGTTTATGGTAAAATGGAAAAGATGGCTACATTTATACTAAAGATATTTTAGGAGCTTCTAATATGTTGGTGTTTTAATGTGCTTGGGAGGAAAAAAGAATAGAGGGGAATACAATTTTGACTATTCAAGTCTTTGGAGCTCCATATCAGTAAAAATGTTTGCTTACCCACAAATATGCCTATGAAATATGAAGTTTTTCTTCAACAAGCAGTCTTGAACAATGCACATAAAAAGCTGAAGTGCTTAGGCACGGATAGAGATGCATCAAGACTGAGGCACTGTGTCTTCAGGGCACAAGGGGAAATGCACATCTTCTATGCTGTGCCAAAAATCCAGCATCTGCCCCCATATGACAGCAATCCCTTTGAAATAACTTTGAGCCATCCTCACACATTAAATAGTCATTAGATGAAGTTCTTAAAAAACCATGAGATGGAATACAGTAATAACCTGTGTCAGATTTTCATTTCTCCTTTTATGCTTCTAGGGATTAATTTAATTTTTCACTATGAGCAACTTGAAGATTATCCTATAATTGCTCAACATCAGTTGAGTAACTCTGTGTAGTCTTTTAAAGCAGCTGGGCTTCTAAAAGGTTTGATTCTGCTTTTGACTAATATATTTGCCAGCATGAAGCCATCCAATGGACTTAATTTTTCCTTGTTCATTTTAAAATAATAAAATAACACGAATTAAAATCATGTTAAAGAGAAAGAAGAAACAGGGAAAGGCTTTCAGGTATTTCTTTAACAGACATGATTGCACAGAATCTTTACTGGGAATGACCAAACTTAGCAATATTCAGGTTCTCCTTTCACATGTTGCTTGCGTAGCAGTGGCACACTTCTGAGTAGAGGTGGGGTAAGCCCTCGGAGACTGAATCCTATGCATCTTCCTTCTGTGGTCTGGGTGGGCCAAAGAGGCCCTGTCAAGACTGGATTTTTGAGGCTATGTCCTCTCCTCAGGGAGAAAGGTGGAGGAAGACAGACCAGTGTGTCAACAGGGAGGATTTCTGATCAGCTGGAGGGGCAGCAGGTGCAGCAGGCAGTGACTGTGTTCAGTAGATCTGCCCTATACCTGGACCTCTTTCCTAGGATAATAGCCCCAGCTTCAAATAGGTAACTGTTTTCAGATCATCACAGGTTTGCATAAAAGGATTTCAAAGTGATTGCACTGCTGTAAACAATTTGAAATCATGACTTTGTCAGTAGAATTACTTTTTTTTCTCTTCCATTGTTATTTGGCTTTAAATACATTTTAGTTGCTATTATTCTAGGATTAAATTTTTAATTTTTATTTGTATTTTTTTTTGTTTGAATAGAAACATTAAATTCCCCCTTACCCCTTCTTTAAAAAAATAGATGTGATTTCTTTTAATTTTTTTTTGTAAATAAAATCTGTACACCCAGACTGTGCCTCTGTGGTCTGTCTAGTGGGTAGTCCAAAACCAAATCCGTTCAATAAAGGCTCTGATGGATTGTGGAGGATAATACAATCTTTTAACTAAATCATGACATAAAAATGCCCCACCTAGACTGGGGCAACCCCCAATATCAATACAGGCTGGGGGGATAAACTGATTAGGAGGAGCCCTAAGGGGAAGGACTTGGGGGTGGTGGTGGATGAGAAGCTGGACATGACCTAGCAATGTGAACTCACAGCCCAGAAAGCCAATTGCATCTTGGGCTGCCTCCAAAGCAGTGTGACCAGCAGGGCAAAGGAGGGGATCCCACCCCTCTGCTCTGGTGAGACCCATCTCCAATGCTTCAACCACATCTGGGGTTCCCAACATCAAGTTGATTAGAGATGGAGCAGCTCTTACTAGGAAAGGCTGAGAAAATTTGGATTGTTCAGCCTGGCAAAGACAAAGCTTTGAGGCAATCTAATGGTGGCCACCTGTATTGGAAGGGAGCCTACAAGAAAGGCAATTTTTGAGGGGGTATGTGTATATATATGGCTTTAAACTGAAAGAGAGTAGGTTTAGACTAGATATCAGTAAGAAATTTTTTACTGTGAAGGTGATGAAGCACTGGAACTGGTTGCCCAGAGAAGTCATGGATGCCCCATCCCTAAAAGGTCTCAAGTTCAGGTTGGACAGATGTCTGAGCAACCTGGTGTAGTAGAAGGTGTCTTTGTCCCTGGCAGCAGGATTAAAACTAGATCATCTTAAAGGTCCCTTCTAACCCAAGCCATTCTACGGAATATGTATTCTCCTTGTCAGTTTCTGCAATATTATGTAGGACTTGTTTAATACTTAGATATAACTGGAATATAGCAAGGATATATTTATACATTTGAAGGAGAGAAATTCAGACTTTGAGTGGCAACTAGATTTTGGTAGACTAAATGACAGTTCAGTGGCTTGAAGCATCAGTTTGAAAAGAGAGCTGCTTCCAGGATGAAAGAAAAGAATTGCTTTGCTTTTATAGTAACTGTAAGGCTTTCTATGAGAGAGGCTCTTAGCTTCCTTACTGGTCACTGCAGTCTGAATGGTCTGATCCAGCGTTACAGCCTCTTGGGCTGTTAGACCCAAGATCTTTCTAACACATTGAATTAGGAGACTTGTTCCATTACCTATCTCATATCTTGCTGTCTGTCAACCTATACCTTCATACCTTTATGCTTTTACAGTATTTTCACCTTGGTTGTATTTTAGACCATGCTTACTTGGGCTCCCTGTGTTATGAAGAAACATATTTACTGAAAAGTAATGTAACAATAATTCATTACTTGGATTAAACTTTTATTTTTTAAATTTTTTTATTAAGACTTGTAACTCATAAGCAAATTTCTTATTGAGTTTGTCCACGCTGAAGTATAATTACGCTGTGACCTCTCTGACAGTAAAACATTGCATGTTAAAATTTAATTTCAATAAAGTGTTTCAAAGTGTAAATCCAAGGAAATAGAACATGTTTGTGTTAAATAAATATAGCCCAGTATATTAGTATTCGCTAACAATTAGTTCCTAAAAATTTGTTACAGTCATACTGTAATGATTGATGAGAAAAGAGAGCCTTTAGAGGAAGCAAAATGAGCCACCATGGCTAAACAGAAAGTACAGGATTACAGAGTTAAAGAATTAAAATAACCCCTCAAAAAGCTAAATTTAAGCCCAAATGAAAAAAAGCATAAAATATCAGGAACCATTACAGATTAAATGCAAATATATAAAGCATGACAGAAAGAGTTTGAAGAGTCACTTAGGAAAAGCATTAAAAACTTGTAATAAATCCCTTTTACAGATGCAGCAGAGCATGGTGTTTTCAAGATGGCCTTTGGGGACCAAAAGAATTTTTCATAGAAGATCAGGCTATAACAATGATATAAGTTAATTTTTTCCATCCATCTGTGAAGGATGTTGAGTTTGTTGGAGCTCCTTGCAACGAGTGTGTGCTCCTCAAACTTAGAGCACAGTTGGGAAAAGCAATAACAGAGCAAATGGGCCATAGGAATAGGAACAAACTGGCAGGCTGAGCTGGTGCCCAGTAAAGGATTCTACAGGATATCGAGGACTGAGCACTCAGACCACTCATTTTGCTATGCAATCTTTTAATAGTTTTTCAGTAACAAAAGCTTGAAATTAGGCTGAAATTTTTAAAAAGAATTCCAGATATCTGGAAAAACATTAAAAAATCTGGGGAAGTTCTAACTGATAAAACTGATAGTCATTGCAGGTATGACCCTAGAAATGAATAGCAATATATGCTCAAAGGACCCAGTTGCTATTCTCAGTGAACTGAGAAAAGCAGTCATGCAATTTCTAAATTCAAGAAGTATCAAAAATGCTTTTCAGATTTGCTCTCCTAATAAAGGAATTTTTCAGTCTTGAAAATTTTTTAATTGTAAGAAAACTTATGTGACATTCAGATATTGCACAGATGCTGGCATATGGCATCTATAAAAACAAAAGGTTGACAAGGTTCTGTCTTCTAAAAGGAGGCCCATCGCATCACTTCTCTGCTTCCTGTTCCATTCATATCCATCACTAAACGTCTGTGTTTGATGAAGAATTGAAATATGATTTGTATATAAAGGTATGTAATATTCTCATATAGACATGAAAAGCGCAAACTATTTCTGCAATGGTTGCATTACAATTGTTAAAATAAAACCATCTTTTCTTTCCATCGTGAGTTCCTTGGCTTCTGTTTTGATGGGCCTATGCAGCATATTTGTGGCTCACCACAAGGTTTTCCTTAAAGTAGCCTGAGGTGTCTATTGTTCTAACAATGTCCATAGTAGATTTCAAGACTGATTGGCTTTATGACACCTGACAGGGTGGCTTGTCTAGTAGCTGTAGTAAGTGAGGGAAACCAAAGCATATTCCATCTTTTGCAAGTTTCCACCAAAGATGGTCTTGGAATTTCTGCTAAAAGATAAGAAATGTGGAGTTCCTGCAGAAGTTAAGAAAAGCTCTCTTTATAATTAATAAGGAAATTTAAGAGGGGGTAACACAGTTACTTTATTTCATATCCTGGCCTTCTGATAGGGTTAATAATTTATATTTCTCCAAAATATTGACGCCTCTGCTAGAAAATATACCCATACTAAACAGAAAACTGAAATAAAGGATATTTCTGTCCCTGAGAACTCTCCAGTGTATCTATGGTAGAGTTTAATCAGGCATCCTAATTTGGGCTAATGTAGAAATTTGTGTTAGGTAACCTTAACATTAAAGCTCAGCATAACTTGATGCTGCATAGTAACTCAATCCTTGAGTTTCCCTCTTTCATGCAATATTTTATAATTCAGTGTACATAATTATTCACTAAATACTTGATTATA
Source organism: Petroica traversi (assembly GCA_025920805.1). Lineage (NCBI taxonomy): Eukaryota > Metazoa > Chordata > Aves > Passeriformes > Petroicidae > Petroica > Petroica traversi. The sequence continues at coordinate 4,306,772 of JAHLSL010000015.1, forward strand.
AAACAAGGTTAAAAACTAGTTGTCATTCTGGAACGAGTTTTTGTTCTAAGTAAATAGGTAATTAATTTTGTAGGAGCAGAAGCCTCTTTTGATCTAGCTAGTCTGGCATGAAGTGCCTTCCAGAGTGCAGTCTGAGTATTCTTGATCAGAAGAAATAAATATGATTAGCTTGTAGAACTGTTTTAATTTTCCAACCTACTTCTTAGCTGCCTATATTAACTTCTGTGCTAGTAGATATAAACCATATTACTTTAAAAAGAACATCCTAATTGAAAAGTTTTAATTTATGATCTCTGTTTTCCAGACTATGAAGCATTTCAGACTCACAGAATCTTTTTGGTTGGGAAAGACCTCGGACCTCTGAAAGACCATCAAGTCCAACCTTTGATCACCATCTTGTCAACTGGACCACAGCACTAAATGGCCACATCCTGCAGTTTCTTTAACACCTCCAGAGGATGACTTCACCACCTCTCTGGGCAGTCCATTCCAATGCTTAACAACTCCTTCCCTAAAGAAATTCCTCCTGATGTTCAGTGTGAACACCTCCTGGTGTAGCTTGAGGCTTTGTCCTCTTGTTTTGTCACTGGTTGCCTGGAAGAAGAGACTGACCCCCCACCTTGCTAACAACCTCCTTTCAGATCATTGTAGAAAGCAAGAGGATCACCCTTGAGCCTCCTCTTGTTCTATACTCTGCGTCTTCATCTGTGGATACATTTTTCTAGATAAAAAACCCTGATTATGCTGCAAGGGTAATTTTTATATATCTTCATTTTTGAAAATTTTTCTATAGATGGTGTATGAAATATTATAGGATTAATCTCATTCTATTTCAGATTGATGTCTTCATATCTTATTTATTTAAACTTGACCTTATTTAAAAAGTTAAGTGAAAACCAATTTATGCATGCACTTAGTCTAGCCTAAGCAGACAATCAGTTTACATTTAAAAGTTTATAGTCATACTCCTCATTGTAGTAAATGTTAACAGAATGCAACAAAACTAAGTGAGAGTTCTCTGACTTTTCAGGTAATTAATTAATTACCTCTGTATACAGACAGAGAAATTAGAGCTGCTCTTTCCAGGAAGGAAATTCTCAACACCCTAAATACACCATATGTTCAAATCAGGCTATTTTTACTTGTAAGGTCTGATATGTTAAATAAACCAGTGCTGATAAAATAATAAAAAAAAAATGTTTTGAAGATAGAATTTTTGTATTTGAACAAAGAAGTAAATATATACACCTTAAGACTCTGGAGCTTTATTCGAGGGCAACTATATCGTGCTCTTGCATAAAATTTATACCATAATCACCAGGAACAAGGCTGAAGAACAAAATTATCTTTAGATGATCCTAACCCTGACTGTGAAATGTGACAGCTGAAGTTCTGAAGTTAACCTTGTGTGTATCCACCTAAGCAAAAATAAGAGCATTTTGTCCCATGGAGAGAACTGTACTCCAGATTCATGACATATTGATAAATACAGATAAGCCCCTTGACCAGAAGTGAGATTATATTCTTGCCTAGTCTGCTGCATGGCCCTATTTATGGTCATTGCATGGATTATTTGGTTTGCTGCTTGTAATCATTGATCTAAATGCACCCTAGGAAAACTCTTCCTCTATCTGATCCCTAAATTTCTCTGGGACATTAAACTTAGCTGGTTAAGCTGAAATAAGGCACAGCTTGCTTTTAAATACCAGTGTGAGTGCAATATTAGAAAGTACTGACAGTGAGATATTGTGCAGGCCTCTCTGTCTTTAAAATATTGCTTGACAGTAGAACAAGAAGAGCAAGGAGCATTCCAGGTGGCATGGTGTTTGTCCATATGGTTTTCAAATTTAGTCTGGAACTACAGCCAGAAACAGAGAATATTGCTGCTCTGAAAAGTTTGCTTAAAATATTGTCACTCAGAGATAAGTGACCCCGCATATTTTGTGGAGTTATGACTCATTGTGTTGGTTTGGTGGCGGTGGTGGCTTTGCATTGTTTGGTTTTGTGGGGTTTTTCGTTCTGTTTTTTGTTTGTTTGTTTGTTTTTTCCTGGTGTATACTTTTAATATTTAGGCTTACTGTGATGTCTGCTTTGGTCTTTTGAGTGGCTGTTGTTTAAAGATAACATAGATGCAAATATGGCTGTAAAAATGTAGCCTACAACCATAAGCTAAAACTGTATCCCAAAAATGCTGTAATAATTTGAATTTCAAGGATTTGCCAAGAGGCAAAGTAATTTTAAATAAGTGTATTAATATGAAGTAGCACATCTTAAAATTTAGCAGGTCTTTTATGGGCTGTAAGAAACACATGTGAGCTTGCAGGAAAATCAGATATTTTATGTGTTGCTATATTGATATTCTTTTTTCAGTAGTCTCATGAATGCACTTCCCATCTCTCAAATGTTTTGATATATTATTTAGTAGTAACTAATTTTCCCTCTAAAATTAGTCTGAGAGCCAAACTCACCATCTTGCTATATAGAACAACTAAAAGGAGTAATTCAGCTCTAAAATTATAGGCTAAAATTCCAACTTTACAGGGACCTAGTACTTAGATTACTTAACTAAGAAACAGTATTGTAATATATTTTCTCCCAAGCTACAATTTTGTGAGACATTCTTTAAGATTTTTCTACAAGAAAACCCTCCTGAATTTAAATTTGTAAAATTGTATTTGCTTTTCTATCTGGTTCTGTGGGTAATATTCATATAATTTAAATGTCTCCATAGTAGACTGAATCGGACTTTGAAAAAAGAAAGCACCTACTCTTCTACTTAAAATTGTGCTTGCACTGAAATCTGAAGATTATTTTCTTTCAATTCTATTTTTGACTGAAACAATTGCTAAAAACTAGATTTAAAGGAGATTTTGGAAAAAGAACAAAGCCAATAAAAGATTCCAAAAAAATGTGATCAGGAACTGAGGAAAAAACTTATTGTGCACTAGGATAAGTGTGCACTAGATGTGCACTAGAATAAAGAGTACAATGAGTTTTCGAAGTGTCTAAAGATAGTTGCTTTCTATTCTCAAAACACCAAATATTTAACCAATTCCGTGTCGCAAATCTTTCTACATGTTGCTATATATTTGAGGTTAAATCAGCTTTTCCAAGAAGTACACTCTAAAAATGGTGTCAGGCAATACTCACAGTTTCACAATTGGCAATTAATAGCCATTTAGAAAATAAAATTTTAGTCTATATGATTAAGGGTTTGTTTTGTTTTCATCAAGTTCTAACTGTCTAATAAAATACAAGGGGCTTCATTCCATTTCGTCTTGGTAGAGGTGAATTGATTAGAGCGGACCATTAATCAGAACACAAAGATTAGAAAGGGTCTGCACTGAAAGGGACTTGTTGCTTTTTTAAAAATGCACACTTATGACTGCAGAAAAATATTCTGGATATCGGGGATAATATTTTTCATATATAATTTAGGAAGAGAGGTGGTGGTAAAATATATAGCCTGTGCAGAATAGCATGAGATGTTAGAGGAGATACAACTGCATGGCTGACTGGAGAATATCTTGAGCAGCTGAAGAATTTGCTCAGTCAGAAACTGAGCCAAACCAAACTTTGCACCTCCTCAACAAACTCTGCACGTCTTATTACTGAAGCTGACATTTCACTCTGCTTCAGGTAATGTGAAAAGACCATGAAATGCAGCAGATGCCTGGAATTGCAAAGTCAGAAAAGTAGTCAAAACAGCCCTAAATATGTAAATCTGAATTTAAGTTATTCAAACCAATTTGATACAAGTCTCACTGAATACACCAATTAGCACCATTCCAGCCAGCCCTGATACAAGTACATGTAACGTTGTCCACCTGTAAAGGCAATGTGAAAAACCTGTGTATTTACCAAACATTTAGAAAATCTTCAGTTCTCTATTCATGCAAAAGTTTTTAAAAATATTAATTTTCCATGAAACAATATGCAATCACAAATTCAATTATATTTAGACATCTGCCTAGATTCTTGTCTTTGCAGTTATCATTCAAATATGAACATTTTCCTACAGAGTCAAGTAATTCCATGAAATCTTATGCGGTAAATGTAACAAAAAATCAAGATAGAACAGGAGCACAGAATCAGCATTATGTTCATAGCTCTTCAGCACATATTAAAATTCCTGTAATATGGGTGATGTCATTTCAGATCAGACTTTTCTCAAAGTTTGCTTACATTCTTCACATTAATTTTAGTAATGTAGCTGGCTGATAAAATTAGAGGCCAGCAAATTTTCCTGGAGTGAGAGAGAGAAGGAAGCAGTTGCATTTTGCAGAGAAACATAAAGAGTCAGAAAAAACTGACAGCAGTAAAAAGAACAAATGGAATGGGAGAAGGAAAGGAGAGTAGTCTAGAGAGGGCCAAGGCAGAACTAGGAAAGCTTATTTGGCAGAGAAAACTTCCCAGTTACATACGAATATGCTTATTTTCATGGGACAGGGAAAGGTGATTGGGAAATATTGACTTACTTGCCCTCTGCATATCTCATGGCTGGTCAGAGACTTGGAAGGTCTAGTGAAAGGTTACTTTGCCCCTGATTAAAATTTGAACAATCAGTTCAAGAGTCCATGGAGGGGTTGAACCCTGATTTTCAGTGTTGAAGTTGTCAAAAACTGTACAGAGTGATAGAAATTCCTTCATAATACCAGATTTCATACGCAAAGCTAATGTATTCAGTTTAGGTTTTTTTCCATCTCTGTATGTGTGTATCAAATGAAAAAAGGACCACCAAGATGGTGGCTACTAGAGAGAGGGTACCAAAGATATTCTATAAATCCAGTGTAATGTAATAGTTTAAAATGCTTTCCTTGCAACAGGTGCAATTTTGATTGGTTAGGAAAAAATATTGCACGCTCATTCAGAAAATGTCTTTTGACAAGAATGTATATTAAAAGAAAATCTAAACTACTTCAGAATTTTATACTTGGTAAAACTGCTATCAATTCTACCCTACAATACATATGTCACATTAGCGAATTAATTTGCTGCTTTGTCATTGTTTTCTAGATCTCACTTAACATTTGAAAAGTAAGAGTCCATAGAATCATGGGCTCATTGAGGTTGGAAAAGATCTCTAAGATGTTTAAGTACAACCATTAACCTAACACTGATACATCCACTACTTAATCATGTCCTTATGCACCGCATTTATACATTTTCTGAACACTTCCAGGGATGGTGATCCCACCACTTGCCCCACTTCATTTCAGTGAAGAATTTTTTCCTAATATCTAATCTAACCCTCCAGTGGTGCAACTTGAGGCCTAATGCTTGTTACCCGGGAGAAGAGACTAACCCCCACCTTGAGAAAATATCCTTTCAGGTAGTTGTAGGAAGCAAGAAGGTCCTCCCTCAATCTCCTTTTCTCCAGGTTAAAAAACCCCAGCTCCCTCAAGCCTCAGAGGTGCTAAACCTTATTTTTTGGTAATATTTTATCTTCATTTTTATACACTTTTGGCCCAAGGGCCTGTTGTTTGATTGTTGCTTCAGTAATTTAGTGTCATTTATAGAACTGTGCTATTTTGAGTAGCATTTTTCTCCTAGAAACTGCCATCCTAATCATGTTTGACAGTTAATTTAAGGACAAGAATTTATCTTTTGAAGTTTTTAAAAATAATATATAAAAAAATCCACCTATACATATAATTTTAAACTTAGAAAGTAATGCTGGCTATTTGTGGTTAATAATTGAATTCTTCTGTTTAGACTGGAATAAATTCTCTTTTCATTGACTTCCAAGCCTGAGAGAAGGAAGATACATTGGCCCAGAATGTTACTCATTCTTCGAAGTACACAAACTTATTTTCATAGAAAAAGCTGCCAAAAACCCAACAGTAGTAGAGTCATGACTGGTGAGGAATTTAATACATATTCACTGGTTTCTTGGTCATCTCCAAGGGATTGAATCAGGAAAACAAACTCAGCTCTAATTTCAAGCTTGGTCCTTGCTGTTGGTATGGTCAAATGATGGTATAAGAGTGGAAACTTCAAGATGGTGCATGAGTTCTGTAGCTGAAGAAATCAAAAGGAGCAAAATATAATCAAGTACACCAAGACAAAAAATCAAAACAAAACAAATAACCTTAAAGCCCTTGCAAATCAATTATTTATTTTTAAACATAAATGTCATGTTTTTCCTTAGATATTGATATTTGAGAATTTCAGCTTTCTTTAGAAACAAGAAAAAAACTCAGTTTCACTCATGATTACAGAGAAATATTGAAGATATGCAATCATAAAGGCCCAAAAACCAGATCACCTAATCTATGAGAAATGCTCTCTCTCCAGATAAACTTTGTTTCATAATCTTAAATGATCACAACAAAAGCAATACTATGCTTAAACTCAACATCTTCTTCATAACTGCCACAAAATTTTGGCTTAGGAAACAGACTGCTCAGTATTGAAGATGTGAACAGCGTTGCCTTGGAGCTGCGACCAACTGATAAGATTAATGCGCAGGTTAATTTCTGTGGTTCCATCCCCTGCCCAGCATCTTTTGAAAACGGTTGCAATAAGGGATCTCATTAGAACTGAAAGCGAAGAATTGAAACAAGTCTCTACTCAGAAAATTTGCAGTAGCACATTGTGTCTTCCAAGCTGTGACCCAAGTAGATGAATTTGAAAACTAAATGCTCCAAGTTAAGATTGCTCCACTTCCGTCATTACACAGGTGACCTGATGTCTAAAAGAGGACTTTCCTGAAGGCATAACTTGGCACACAAAGACTTTGGCAAGTGTTAGGTGTATTGCTCCTGTTAAATATTGACTGCATCCAATGTTTATATGGTGAGAGTCGAACATGAAGAAATGCCTCCCAATTTGTTTTGGAACAACCGAATCCCCATTGTACAAACTCCAAAAAATAGCTGGTTGAAATAGCTTCCAACAAAGCTCTAAATATATTTTTAATTAAACCCAGGGCTACTCACTAGAACACTGTGTTTTCTCTTCAAGCTCTTTTACCCTGCCAGTGCCTTTATCCAGTGACCAGTTTGCAAACACATCCCTGCAAACTGAAGTCTGTGTTCAGTGAAAAGACTCTCGCAGTTTAAGTATTCAAGTGTTAGGAGAGGCAACTGCCTAGAAATGATGGATAAGTCGTGTAACTTAAAATTTAATGTTTCTCTTTCTGTCACTTATTTGTTCAGTTTGGTAGGTTCAATGTTTTCATTATCTACTGTTTAGAGCATGAAATAAAAGACACATTCAAGAAATAAACATGATATTGTTAAGTGAATAGAGCAGCGCCTGAAACCTAGAATAACCCTCTAATTTATTTACAAAACCTGTTAGAACATTTGTACCTTTGTGGTTGACAGCTGGCGACAATATGCACAATTCCGGAATTCAAGAACTGAATACATTTCCAAGTATTCCTGCTTTGTTAACTGAAACACTATGATGTCCAGGACATTGAAGCCTCCTGAAACAGGTTTTAGCAAAATTATTTTTGTGGCATAATTGATAAGCATCCATGTGACAGGACCAAGGACTATACAGATTTCTGTAATTACCCAGTTGATTCTTCTTCCCTAATGGTGGAGGAAAATAGTTAATTATGTAAAAAAAAAATTGAGAAATCCTGTCACCTGACATTTGTGAATAATAGTAGAAATCTCTGAAACATATGTTTTGAAATGTTAGAGAATGACAGTACTGTCATGTGTGGCTCTTTAATGTCATGCTGCTAATGTACTTGAACATGTGTCAGGATTCCAAAAGACATGCAGGCTTTCCCTGACCTGAAATTCTTACAAGGACTGCTGTTACCCTGTTGTGAATCTGACTGTTCTTAAACAAGTGTTTCACAGTTTCCCTTGGGGAATTTATCAGCAATCAAGCATTACACTAAGAATCAAATACCTAAGGCTGCCCTTTACATCTTTTATCAGTTTTCTATTCTACATGAGGAGTTCCTTATGAAGTTAAGCTCATTAAATAAGGACATCAAAATGATCGAGGCATCCTGTTTTTAGATGAAAAAATGGTGAAGGTAGGCTGACTCTATATGACTTGGAACAGGGTCTCCCATACCACAGGATGGAATTTTAACCCATGTTTAGAGACAGGCATTTGCTGCTGTTCAGGTCTTTATGGAAAACACAGAGCTTTGAATATATATCCAGACAATTGCCATCACCTGCAGCTAGGGGCACTTGCCTACATTATGAAGGCCAGAACCAGCTACTTTTTCCATTTTAGAGAAGCACAATAATCTTGAACTTTCAGCACCACAGAAACATTTACTGGCCTTTGCATATGTCTCTTGCTAATCATAAATTCAATTAAAGAACCATTTTTATATAGAAAACATAGTTTTTACATTGGTCTTTCTGATGGACTAGAAAGGTTCATAGCAAAACTGTTAACAAGCTCCAATCCTTGTAACTGAAGATTTGCATATTGATGCTTCCTCGTTTTAATATTATGTAGGCACTTTGTAAGTTATACATTTTAATTTACTTCTTTAATGATAATTTAAGCTAATTTTCTAGTAATTTTAACATTTGCTATTGCGTCAACTCTAATTTTGCATCACTCATTGCCACTTCTTCAAAATGTTAAAAGACCATTACATCTTGCCGTTTTCAAAGTCAGTAATTACTTTACTCTGCTTGAAAGTAAAGTATGGTAATATTTCTGATAGTACCACTTCATTCGCATATGACAACTTTGCTTTTACAGCTGAACATGGTTTACCAAATGGTCTGGTTTATGTTCCTCTTAACACTACTTGACCAAGATCCACAGCAACAGTTTCATTTTGGAATTTGTCAATACACCGTGTTTTTAAACATGCAGAAGACCTGTTCCAAATTAATTGTTTTACTGGGGTTTGCCTGTATTCTAAACTTAGAGAAGAAAACAAACCATTTCAAAGCTTGGCTTTGATACAGGGAAGTGCTCAGTACTTCTGGGTAGGAGAGAACAGAACACACTTGGTCTGGCAGCGGGGGCCAAAAGAGATGGATCCAGCTCTCTGAAGTTCATTAAGTAAATTGCTAGAGTATGAAACATGTAGAACTCATAACTTTTTTATTCACTGATTATTTTAAAATATCAATTAAAATAATAAGAAATTATTTGCAGACTACACAGGCAGCAAATTTTATGTGTTCCACACGGAGCCATAAAATTTTACAAGAAAAAGAAGTTTAAAAACTGAATGGCCATATTGGAAGCCTGTAGGAAATGTTTGAGTAGGAGTCAGAAAATGCTTGAGCAGGAGTTAGAAAACTAAGATGTAATCTATACATAGTGAAAAGTGTAATGAAATAATTTACCTGACACAGAGACACAGAATATTTGCATGAATTGTCTCTTGGATGCACAGTTTGTTTTCTTACCTATTCAAACAGCAGAACACCAGAAATTGCCTCATCAGACTTCATAAAGAACATTTTAAGAGATTTTTAAGAGATTTTAAATTGATTTTAACGTTAAGAAGAAAAACATTTTTCAGAAAAGTTAAATCTTTTCAGTTTGTTTAGCCTCTTTCAATAACTGCCTGGCCATTGAATTATGCAATGTGTTTACCAGAATTTTTTTTTTTAATGCCACCAAAAATATCCTGTATAGTCTTTGTAAAATGCAAACCTTGGTTATATCAAGCATAGGTTGATATACAAGGCCAAAAGAAATTTCTTTCTCATATTCTCTCAAAGAAATCTTTTCCTTTTTAGGAGTAGATGATGCATTTCAAAGAATTCAAGTAACACTTCTGAAATGCTAGATTTGAAACTTTGGTAGCTCTAAGATGTTTGAACCAAAGTAACACTTTTTCTTCAGAAGAGTCACTCCTTGCACTGTTTTTGTGATTGATCTCGTACAGGCTCTATTTATACAGTCATATTCTCAAGGGGTTTTATTTTTTTTCTTTTCAGTCTTTTGTTCACTTATTTCTTGCTCAGTCTCTCTCCACTCAGGATGCAGTTGCAATTCTGAGGTGATACTATGTTGGTGTGAAATTCGTGGCTGGAATACCCTGCAGTAATGTCCCTTATTCAGGTTATATTTCCTACTTAAGAAACAAATATTTCTTTATATTAACTAGGAAATATTTGATTTCCAGGGTTCCCTCGAGTTCGTTGAACAGAGTGTAAGAAGGATAAGGTTTTCTGGTTCATGGGAATATTGTGATCTTGCAATTTGCATTAGATCAAGCACCAATTTCTGGAATCAAGTAATTGAAAATAAAACCAGTGATTAGGGTTATCACACTTAGATTTGGCTGGCTATAGCTTTTAAAGTTGTTGCTCGCTCTTTGCAAACAGCTGAAAATGATGCAGTCTTTAGAGTCCCTACTGCTATGGATAGAGATGTCAGATGCAGATCTAGGCTGCATATTTCCAAGTTGTGACTGAGCCATCGCATATTTGCTTTTGTGTGCCATTCCTAAAATTATGCACATATTCTGTTCAGTTGAGAGTATTCAGTTTTATGATACCTGTGAGTCTGTTCCTTTTTGAGAACTTGTCCTTATAACAAACACCTCATATAGGTTCTAACTTCATTTTAGAATGAAATGAGTGGGTGTTGTAAAGTTTTCTAAGAGTCAACACACCCAGCTCATGTTTTAGATATTTCCATTTGAGCTGCTTTGGGCTGCCACAGAATGTGTCTGCTCTGTGGTACTGTATAATGAGTACTTGTATTCGTACTTTTGCTTCCATTTTGTAAAACTGTAGCTCCTAGTACTGGTTAATTGCATGATATCCCCTGTCAATTTAAAATAAATGAATGATTGAATAAAGAGTCTAAACATAGAAAAGCTGAAAATGTAAGGCAAATACTACCTATAGACTCAAAAGCGGAAGGCACATGAAAATCACAAAATATTTACAGGTCTTATAAAATGAAGCAGGCATTACGTCTCCATCTAGATAACTCGTTTGCCATGAAAAAAATCATGGAAATCCAATTTTCCACTCAGAAAGGGGTATTTCATGTTGTGTCTTTTTGTAAAAATTTGAAAATATTTTTTTCTCTTAACAACTATTTATTATCTATAATTTAGTTAATGTAATCAGTTCTTCAAACACAGAAGATACTTGTTCCATCTCATGATAATCATGTCTGATTTTAGTACTGGAGAGTTTTCCAGCCGGGATGAGTCTAGTGGACTGTCCTCAAGTCATGTAGTGACTCTGTAGTGCATAAGTCTATTTTCATATTAATAGATGATTCAACTCAATAAGCATAAATTTTCAGAAGAACTCTGTTCTGATAACTCAACGTTTTGTTTTACAGATAGGCCTATTTCAATCTAGCTCTTTTCCTGTGAACTGAATGCCCCTTAGTGGTTGGAGAGCATCTGGTTTACTCCTGGAGTGCACCCTCCAGTTTCATTTCATCTGGAAAGAATCTACTTCCTTATAATTTGTCTGCTCTGCAAAGTGAACCAAAATATCGCAAACAGGAACAACTGGGAAATTCAATTTGTGTGGGGGAGTATTGTTGATGTGAGCTGAAGTGCTCATAGAGATGCTCGTAGAGATGCTCATAATCTGCACTTGTGGCAGATTATAGGTATGGCTCAAGAGTGCCTTGATTATGAGCTGATTTTAGAAGTTACTAGCTGCTAAAAGATGCATTTGATGTGGAAAAAAATCCCAGTATTGCAGTTCCTGAATTTTTTCTTTTAAGTCTTCAAAAATCCCCCCTCATTCTCTCAAATTCCAAATCATATGGTTCTGTGTGCATGAGAATGAGGGCATTTTTCTGAATTAACCACATTTCAGTATTTTGAGAAATTAATTAGAAGTAATTTTTACAGCCATTTGCATGACTAAGTTGTTTGCACAAAGATCCCAGCTCAATAAGAGATATTTGCCTCAGGTTTTTTAATTTTGTGTGGATGTGGATATAATTCAGGGAATCGTGCCTGTTACTTCTAGTTGTACAAATAGCATGGACTTTTCAGGTTCATGTTTGAGTATAATACTATCCTTTTTGATCACAATCCTATCCATTAAAATGTTTGTAGGGTTACCTAGATAGACTTAATTGTTTTTAAACTGTATGCTTTTAATACTCCTTTTCTTTGTGCAGCTTTCATGTGTTTTGTGACCATGTTATGTTTCCATAACATGTTACCATAGCATGATAAACAAACAAACAAACAAACAAACAAACAAATAAATAAAGGTTTAATGTCCCATAAGGAGTGGAATTGTAACTTCCCTCTTCCTGCAGAAGCATAAAGACCATTTGGTCAGGGGACTAACTGCAACTAATACTTTGCCTAATGGATTAAAGTAAAATCAACTGGAAAACATGGCAACACCTCTATAAAACCCCATGATCAGTACATGTGTGTATTTTGAGAGGGGTACTGCTACTTTCCTTAGGAAAAGCCATCCAAGAACTCAAATATCTGTTGAAATTTGACTAAGACAATGCAAGTAAAAGGACTATTTACAGATGGACATAAAGCAGCCCTAAATGCATTGCCCGGTTTGGTGCTATGAACTTGCTCTGCCTGCTGTTTTAGTGTTTTGTGCTAAATGTTTTCCTCCACTCTCAATCATCTAAAACACACTGCCCCTATGTCCTCTTGAGTTAGAAAGAGTGTATAATTTCTGGAGTTTTCATGGAACCAGAGAAGTTCGAAGCAAAGCCCACCTCACATTCCCTCTCCCACACACCATTGGTAGCAATCAATTCCCCAGGAAAATGCTGCAGGGTCACTGGTGGACAGGTAATGTGTTGGGTAGGACAATCTATCCCTAGAGGAGCAGGAGAAAATGACAAGTTCCAGAGACACCTTCCAATTTTATCCTGTGTCCTGGGGTGTGGTGCCCTGAGGACGTGGAAGTTTCTTCTTGTTTCATGAGATGGGGACAACCAACAAAAAAAAGTGCTTGATTAAAAAAAAGGCACAGACTCCATTCAGCCTTGTCCGAAGCCGTGATGGTGTCACAGCACTTTGTGAGCCCACAATACTTTTATTAGGTATTCAGATTGTGAAACACACATGTCTGTGCAACCTTACTTCTCCAGATGGAGATGATTAAAGGTTTTTTGCTTAATGAAAGAAAGAAAAAGGTCTTTGATCTGAAAAGACAGAATGCAAGACTGTCTGTCACTTATTATACCTTTAAAAGTGTATATGATAACAGTGAAGCAACTCTATTCTATTTATTCCACCATTTCTCATACTTATACTAGACTAAATAAATTACTGCCAACTTCAAGCATAAAAAATCATGACTCAGGTCTTTATAAATGCCATGAACTTCAAAGGGTATATTTTCTTTTCCTTATGTTCTTGAGCCATCAGAGATCACATTTTCAAACTTTTCTCCATAAGTAAAAGAACAAGAATTATATATTTCTTGTTTTGTTTTTAAAAGGTTTAATGCAACCCTTACCACCACCAAGTAATGTGACACTTGATGAAATTTTGAGGGTTTCCAGTGCTTCAAGGAACTGTGGTTTTTCAGTACCGCAGACTTATTACTACTATAATATTTATGCTGAATAAAACTGGGGGGCTGTTGCAAAATACAGCTTTTATTTTATCTGCCTTCCCTTTTGCTGCCTTGCAGCAGGGAAAGTATGTTGGTGCATCATTCAGAGTGAAAACTGTAAATCCAGTTTTCAGGCACCTGGCGGGGACTGTTGTGCTCTGACCCAAACCAAAGAATTGTTTGGAAATCAGCCTCAAGCTTTCATGTCAGATCTCCTAGAGCTTTGTCAGGAGCCTAATCCAGGCTGCCACTTTCTCCTTATATCCAGAATTTTGGGAGGCAAGTGAATGGTAAGGAACTTTCTCTTTTTTCACAGGGAGAAAACAAGAATAAAGGCCCCAACCTGAGAAACCTAAAGGAGTTATGCAGTCATAGAAACAAAATCCATAATGCAACTGACAGAAATCTTATTAAAAATTTTGTATTGTTATCAGTCATTAAAATGTTTAAGAATCTTAAACTTTTGGCACGTTTTGTCGAGTTCTAATTTGAAGGGAAGAGAATACTAGCTTTGTTTACGTTTTGCTTTACTCAAATCCCAATCGGTAGAGCACTGTGTTTGTCTCCAGCACTCAAGCTTTAGAAATCACTGGAATGTTATCCTCTTTTCTTATAGTTGCTCTTTTTTGTCTCACAGGTTGAAGCCCCATCTCAGTTTAATTTTGCATATGACAGAAAGTGAAGCCAGTATCTCTTAATCATTTTTGAAAAAGGTCATATGAAATTGTCTCGCACCTCGTGAAAAGCTGTGTTGCACTGTTAGATAAACGGAGTTTCTGTTACCAAAACCAACTCTTCAGTTACCATTTTTAGAATCAGTTTCATAAGTAGCATTCATTCCTATTTAATTTTAAAATTTTTATTTCACAAGGATTTGTGACAAGAACTTTTTGGTTTCAGGCCACAGAACAGCACACTCCAAATTTTGCCTTCAGGGCTGTTTTTTTCAACGTCTCTTCCTTATTGAAATAAATCAGCAGTGACTGACATTATTTTGGATTTCAATTTGGATTTCTCATTTGAGTTACTGCAGGCTTCGTGTCTGGATTAAAAACGTGATACCAGCAATTATTTATTGTTTTGAGGATTATTTGTGCTGGGCCAACTCATGGTGAGTGAACAGCTCTACTTTGGTCCAATGCCTGTAGTATTTGTAGGCAAAAGAAAAGTGCATATGCCCCTTATGGACAGGATGAGAGAAAATGGCCTCAAGTTGAACCAGGGGAGGTTTAGATAGATATTAGGAAAAATTTCTTCACAGAAAGGTAATTCAGGCATTATAACAAACTGCCCAGGGAAGTGGTGCAGTCACTGTCCCTGGAACTGCTCAAAAAAATGTGTGGATATGGCACTTGAGGACATGATTAGTGATAAACATGATGATGGAATGTCACTGGTGATGGTGGGACTTTTGGGCAAAGTTTATTAGAGAAGCCCTGCCACAGAGCCATGAGGTGCAGAAAGGACCCCTCATGTTCTAAACTCCTTGTCAGAGAGGAGCCTAGGGGCAGCTGGATACAGTCTTGTCTTCAGAATGTCAACAGTTTCAGTAATTTTGTCTTGAAGAACTAAAGAAGGCAAATAATTAAAGAAGGCAAAACAGATATATTTATATAAAATTAATTATTTATTATGACAAACGATTAGACAAAAGGTCTCAAATAGAATTATTTACTAAACAGTATAAAAGCTGAAACTACTAGTAGCATATGTTATAGTACACTATATAGAAGAAATTATATCAAAGCAATTATATTGAAACTAACAAAAAGAAATAATTGTTAAGAACAGACTCACCCATACCAATGCTTGTGGACAGATCTCTTTCACTCATCATCAAGAAGTGAGGGGTGTTCCTATATCAAGGGAGGAAACTTCATACACACAGTCCAAGAAGGAATATGTTAGGGGCACCTACTGTATGAAAGCAGTCTGGACTTTTATAGTGCGAAGTGATATGACTGCCAGTGATATATCTTCAGGTCAGTTTATAGTTTATCTACCAAATCTTTGTCTTACTATCAGGATGTTAATAGGAGGCTGATGAACCAGATTGGTTTTAACATAATTCAAACCCAAAAGCAGCATATCACATTTCTGCTCTGCCCACCACTGCTAGTTTGAAAAATATTGCATTTTTTGAGTTGTTTGACCACATTCCAAGGGTGGGTGAGAGTCCTGCTACCAGGTACTGGATCACTGGTTCCACTTGAAGATCTCAGAGGTCTTTCCCGACTTTAAAAGTTCTATACAAAAGGTCCACATACCTGTGGAGATTTCACTATTTAAACTAGGAGATACTTTATGCATTAATTCTGCAATTTCGAGTTTTCACCTTTTCTTTCACCCAACAAAAAAACATGGTTTGTTTTCTTTCTGGTGTAGATTAGGCCAATATTTCTTGGTCCAAGATAGAGTTTTCTTTCAAGCAGCATCTTTTAACTGTAAAATATGGATAGAAATCTTTTTAATATTATTCTGAAACTCATATGTATAAAAATCCAATATAATTTATAATGTTTTAAATTTTTTTACAACAGTACTTTTTATGCTGTTATTTTTTAATACCAGCAGTTTTAAAGTAATATCATATGCAAAATACACGAGGTGTTCTACTCAAGCTACTGCAGCTTTCCAGTCCTGACAAACGATCTCTTTGTCAAGCTCTATCAGGGTGTTTTGGTAAAAGGAGATTTTGCCTCAGTGATTGCTGGAATCAAGGGAGTAGTTACAGGGAGGGAAGAAATTATGAAGGAGGAAACTGATTTCTTTAGCAGACCTGTTACGTTTCAGTGTTTAGCAATTGATGTGATAAGACCTGATACTATTTCTCATGAGTTTTCACAAATAGAAAGAGAAAACAATATATTCTTGTAATATTTTTATCTTTTTTTCAGTTACTCATAGCTCAGTCTCAGAATAGCACTAGCATTTACTCTGAGTCTTAATGGGTAAATATATCCGGTTTAGTTGATTTTTTTAAGTAGATGTTTGTTCTTCCGATGGCCACATGTGTTGACAATATGTTCTAATCATAAAAGAAGTTTTAATAGGCCAGAGCTAAAAGACAGCCTTTTAATTAATTTTGGTGGACTGACTGTTCAAAGAAAAATGAGAATAAAATCACTTCAGTAGTTTTAGAATATTTAGAATACTTCTGAACATAGACGTTGTAAAACAGACTGAATCTTCTGAAAACTATGTCTTCTACAGTATTTAGTACCTAGTTGTATTGCTCTTTATCATACAGGTAATCTACTTTGTCATTGCATACCTATGAGCTTGTAGAAAGCCTCTGTCCCGTAAGGATATAAATATTTGAATCTTGTGTATGACACATAGATTGTGAAAAACTGCACTGCAGAATGAGTTGGACTTTAAAGACATAAATAGAACTGCTTGAAATATCAACTGTCAGACTTGCTTTGCCAAAGTTTAATGTTACAATAGATCAGTTTGCTGACAGATTGTCTCACTTATGGCTAGTATTACCTCTCTTAAAGAGCATCCTACCACAAAAACCTTATTAAGGAAGAATAAGCTTTTAAAATTGCATCACTCTTAAGTCTTCACATGCTGATGTGAGACTCATGCACCTGTCTCATTGTCTACATTTGTGCATTTTCAGCAGTCAAAATACAATAAGAGAGTCAGTCCTTGCATGGGATAGACCATGGTGGTGAGCTTCTATTGGAAAGAGTATTATCTAGTAAAGCTCCTTTAAGAGTCTCCAATTTGATATGGGAAACAAGTAATCAGGCAATTCTGCAATGCTCCAGCATATTTTAAAGTTATTCAGATTTGCAGTTTAAGTATCTTCTATTTAACTATCCATTAAAAATGAGTTGTTTTTACTTCAGCAGTACTGAGACTCCCAGGCAGATGCTTTCACTCTATTTTGGGATACATAATCAAAACATCATCTCTGCCATAAACAGAAATATATTTGAGGTCCTTAATTATTCTGTTAATGAGGAAACATAAAATTTCTTTCAAGTGAAGTATGCCCAATATAGATCCAAGAAGAAAATGAAAGCATGCAGAAAACGAAAGCTTGCTAAAAATAAATGCTACTACTAATGATTTGCTGAATCACCTAAAATGCTAGGCATTAATTCACAGTGTAATGTGTAGATATTAATATTTTTATCATTCAGTCAGCAGTCACATTCTGCTGTGAATTTTATGCATGATCTATGAATGAATGAAAGCACTGACAGCCTGATAGATGTTTGAACTATAGATAATAACAATAGTTTATCTAATCAGAATTGCCGTTTTAAATACCTGCTTTATAAAATTGTTCTGGTTGTCCAGCTACTACTTTCAGATACTGTTTCACTGGGATAAAACTTGAGGGACAAATGAAGGAAGCAAGTATCTGTTTTGAAGAAATTAATTTAGAAATTGTTTCATGTGCTTACTACTCTGTGCTAACAACATTTTAAAGCTATTATCAGTGGCTTGAGAGGTATTCCATGCAGCTTTTAAATAACTTTTTTCCACCTTAAGGAATGAAAGAAAGATGCCATTATCAGTTACGTAGCCTATCTCACATAAGAAAAACATTATCTAAGAAAAACATAGCTTGTAAACATGAAATAATGTGGTACTCAAGGCTGTTATTGACCAGAATTCGCTTGTGATTAGGAAATCACTTTAGTTTTTCAAACAGGTTTAGCTAACCCTGTTGCCGTATAACTCTTTGTGTTCTGAGTATCTTCTCACATTTGGCACACTGAGTGCTGCTATATACAAACTGTTTGCAGGGACTGAGTTCTTCTGTGTTTCCAGAGTGAATATTGAACCGCTGTGGTTTGAGCCCAGCTGGAAATCAAGCACTGCACACCCCTCACTCCACCCCTTTCTCTTCCTCTACCTCTACCCTGGTGGAATGGAGAGGATAATCAAAATAAAATCTTATGCTGAGGTAGAAAATAAATGAAAATAAAGTAAAATACAGTCATAAAGGTAAATTGTAATATTAAGGTAAATGAAAAGGGAAAACTAAGTGGTGCACCATGCAATTGCTCACCACCCAGTGACCGATGCCAGACCCCTTTCCTGAACCCAGATTTTCTCCCCTTCTGGGTAACTCCCCCCAGTTTATTACTGGGAAGGATGTTCTACGGTGAGGAATATCCCTTTGGTCTGTTCAGGTCACCTGTCCCACCTATGCTCCCTCTTGTTTCCCTTCGAGTACTTCTCCACTGGCAGAGAATAAGACTTAGGATAAACATGACTTAGGAAAAAACCAAAACATCAGAGTGATATCACCACTCTCATTCCAAATTCAAAACACCTTTCTCATTCTGATTCCAAAACATAACACTGTAACAGCTACTGCGAAAAAACTGATTCTACCCTACCTGAAACCAGGATAGGACTGACAGCTGTAGAACTTTTAAGGGATGTTTAAAACCGGTTATAAATCTATTAACTTAGAATTTTTATGTGCACCTCTAATATATTTGTGTTGTTAGCATTGATAAGAAAAACCAAGGGGAGAGGCGACTTCAGGTCAGGAGAGAGGTAATTTAGGTTATTGGGAAACCTAACTATGAGTTTATTTAGCTTATATTTAAGGGAACCCACCCCACCCCCCAACCAAAACAACTAAAACCTCATTGTTTTGATTTCTAACTTTTTTAACAGTTTCGACTGTATGCTGATGAAAAACTGGAGCTTCACAGAAACTGACAGAATAAGACGGGATTCAATGAAAAAATAATGGGATTACTGAGGCTGACTTGTATCAAACAGAAATAACTGATTTTCCTAAAAAAGAAAGAGCATTTTTGATGCATTACCCAGGTGTTGCTAAGTATGGCACAGGTTCATTCAAGAAACAATAAAGTTAGAAAGATGAAGGAATGGGAAAAATTGAAGCAACAGTGGGTCAAGCAGAAATGTTATTGCTCTGAACTAAATTACTAAATGAATTTTGGGGGTTGGGATCTGATCTGTTTGCAGTAAGAGGGTATTAATGCTTTTGTAGGCAGGATGGTGAAAATGTCATGAAACTCTCTGGATAATACTGTTCTGCTGACTTGAAGAAAGACAAACTCAGAACAGGTTCTCACCTGAAGACATTTTAAGGTAATCAGGTTCCAGAAGGAGTGTTAAATACATCTGGGAACTACAAGAGCTTGACTTCCTTAGTTTAACAAAATTAAGCTGGAAGAGATTCCATAAGTACTCACTGTGTACATGCAAAGGAGAAGGGAGAGGTATTCAACCAGAAAAAAAACCCCAATCCTGACAGTGGGGAAGCATATTGGTATGGGCTATGATTAATAGAACAACTGAAAATATATATGAAGAAAGATTTGAAGCAGCTTTCCAACAGAATGTTCTTCTCAAACATCAAGATTATTTTTAAGATAATTTGAGAATTGTTTGAGGTATGATATGGTATGAAGGCTTGCTAGAGGTTTACCCAAATGGCTTCTCATGGCACTGTGCCTAATTTGTTGAATGCATGAATTTTTTTACCTTCCAAGGCTATTCTCTCCAGTCTTATTCAATAGATTTATGAAGTTTATGTAGACTGAAGTGTATGACTAATAGTAGTATGTGGCACTTAATAGTTCAGTACAGTGATGGACATAGTTGAGTCTCATAGTATGTCTTACTTTTTATTAGCTGTTTCAGCTAATCTCATAAAAGAAATAACATCTGTACAAACTTTTCCTCTCCTGCCTAAACGCAAGGGATATAAATCTATACTTATATAAATATATGTTTACTCTGCAGTTGTATTTTGCAGCAGAAGAAAACCTACATTGCTAATGGTCATGCCATGATTTGTTTTGTCAGTAAATAGAAATTCATTCTTGTGCTCTCAGTCTGATGAAAGGCATGAACGCTAAGCACATTGCAAATTTTTAAAAAATATAGTTAGCTATGGTGCACTACTTACTGTAATTAATGCTCTCCTGCCAGTGTGGAAATCCCCAAGTTCCTCCAAGATAACACTAAATGTTTCTAATTCTGTCTGGCATTGCAATAATATTTTTGAGCCTGAGATCTAATTAAAATATGTGTGCTCTTTGATATGAAACAGATCAAAGTTAAATTTGGTATTCTTAGCATCCAGTTTTTTTCTCCCTCGGAATGCACTCTTCTACTGTCTGAAACTCCTTTGCAGAAGTTCAGCAGACTGTTACCTTCTGTGTTTGAAGATTTTTTTTCTGCATCATTTGAAGTCTCTGACTTTGATAGGCTCAGTGGAATAGATAATATGTATGCACTGGGATTTATGCATAGATAGAGTAAGAAACAGGATGAAGCATATCCTCAGTTAATTTAAATCAACAGTGAAACACCGCAGTTAGAGTGATTAATAACTGCTGAAACTATTGCCTAATGGTTTTTGTATAGGAAAACTCATACACAATGATAAGCAATCTTTTCCATTTAGAAGGACTAAATAAAAGATAATATAGGTGAAAGTGTGCTTATATAACCTAAGACAGTCAATCTTTACTACTAGCAGCTCGAAAAACTATTCAGAAATAAATTTTCAAAGCATCCAACTGTGGGAAATGCTGTCCTTTGCCTGAAATTCTATTTCAGCCTTCAGTATAGTTGAAAATATTGATGCTTCAATGAATCAAGATCTCTTTTTTCTTATCATGGCTACTAGATACGATCTGTATTTGACTGTGCTCAGGCATTGTGAAAGATCTTTTCTGCCTAGTTTAAAATAGAGTGGAACAGGCAGATAGGGAACTTGTATTTTAGTGTTCATTTCAATGAGGAATTTTTTCCAAAGTATATGCCAAAGTAGGGCATCTGATTAAAAAAAATTTAAAAAATTAAATCATTAAAATGTTTATATCCTGCACATCGAACATGGAGAGAAGATAAAGATGGTTTTTCTACTAAATGTTTCTATTCCCAGTGTTTCTGTTGCTAAATTAGACACCTAGCATGAAGTGATGCTCCGTAGCTAATGGGGATCATGGTACTTTGAGCACAATTTCAGTTTCAAGAGCAGTAGAATCCAAGATGTGTGCTTCTTGTTTACAGAAATAAAACAAAAGCACATGACAAGATCCCATGCCCCAGATTATTCTCAAGGGGTAGGATTAGTGATCAATCTTTTTGTTCTTGTCAGGGTTGTTATTTCTATACTCTCTTGCAGGTAGAAACTACAATAAGTTTCAATATCTTCCTAAGTTTCAGAGTCTCCATATATAAATGAATCTGCCTCCTTTCTTCTTACCCTTTTCTCTACCACCTCACCCCTGAGAGAAAACCTTCCCAGAAGCCAAACTCAGCACGTGTAGCAGCCTTAGAGACTTGGTCAAGGCCAGACTTGCCAGACTGCCTGAGGCCAGCTGCATATGCTGTACATCAAAACGGTAAATTTGTAGCAGATTTGGTTGCTTGGTCTGATTTACTGTAATTCTGTATTGGTTGAAAACCAAGCAAGGACCAGTCTTTCTACTGCTATAATACTCCAGGAAGTAAAAACAACTTTTTGAAGCAGTTGAGAGCTATGCCTCTTCCTACAAGGTTTTTCCTGAGCAAGTTAAATACAACCTGAATGCTGCGGTATTTGGTGCTGCAGTACCTCACTTGCAGATGCTCTGCTGCTCAGTTTAGTCCATAGTCAAGAGTTGAATGACAAGGCAGAGCACAGATTCTGAGACAGGGATCTGAAAAAATATTATGTTTGCCATGAAAAAAGGCACCTTTCCTTGGCAAATGCTCAGTGGGAGATGTTTGTCATGACTCCTCTTAACCGTTTTGACTCTATTGTGGGTCTCCACACTTCAGTCAAAATTTACAACTCTGATCCCATATTGAAAATGGAGCCCTCAGTGTGCAGAAGAAACAGTCCCTGTGACTGATTTTTGTGCCATAAAAGTATGGGTTTTTTTACAAATTTATTTTGTTCTTTTCTTACATATTATGCAGGAATTTAAGGCTTCGAGATCTAAGACGTATTGGCATTTAACACGCCCTGATTGCACTTTTCCCTTGGTTAGAGATGCAGATAGCTTGTAGCAGCTTCTGAGATTGGGGAGACTCTTCTTTAGCCATGATGGAAACACTTCTATGCCAGTGGGGTGTGTGTTCTTCAAGACAGAGCCCAGACTGATCAGACACCATCAGACTGTACTCTTGATTGGTAACAGAATAATGTAATTGATTTAAATACATAGATGAAGAGGAAGAATGAGCTTAACAGCTCACCAATGTCTTTAATGTCAGCAAATTCAACTGCTTGCAGACATTTTACTCATTCAGTTGTTTCCTGGCAAAGCTAAGTACCCTGGCAATGGCATGGACACAGAAAAGAGGTGTCCCTTAGGGGTCTGTACTGGGACCAAGGCTATTTAATATTTTCATTAACAGCATAGATGAAGGGATCAAATTTGATCCAATGACAGCAAGTTGCGTGGTGCTGTTGACACACCTGGTGGAAGGGATGCCATCCAGAGGGACCTGAACAAGCTCCAGAAGTGGGGCCATGGAATTTCATGAGGTTTAATAAGATCAGGTGCCAGGTTCTGCATGCATATCAGGGCAACTCCCAGTATGAGCATAGGCTGGGGTAGAACAGATCGAGATAACACCTGCTGAGAAGGGCTTGGGGTGCCAGCAGATGAGAAGCTGCACAGAACCCTGCAATGTGCACTTGTGGCCAAGAAAGCCAAACATGTCCTGGTCTGGATCCAAGCAGTGTGGCAGCAGGGCAAGGGAGGGGATTCTACCCCTCTGTTCTGCTCTGGTGAGGTCCCACCTGGAATGCTGCATTTAACTCTGGGGTCCCCAGAACAGGAAGGACATCAATTTATTGCACCAAGTCTAGAGGAGGACTACCAAGTTAATTAGCGATATGAAGCACATCTACCACTAGGAAAGGCTAAGAGAATTGGGATTTTTCAGCCTGGAAAAGACAAGGCTTTGGTGAGACCTGATTGCAGCCTTCTAGTACCTCAAGGGAATCTACAAGAAAGAGAGAGAGAGATTTTTTTTAAGGGCATGCAGTGACAGAAATAAGGGAAATGGTTTCAAACTGGAGCAGAGTAGGTTTAGATTAGGTATTAGGAAAGAAATCTTTACTTTGAGGGTGGTGAGGCACTGGAACAGGTTTCCCAGAGAAGTTGTGGATGCCTCATCCCTGGGAATATTCAAGAGCAGGCTGGCTGGGGCTCTGAGCAACATGGTAGTGGAAGACATCCATGCCCATAGCAGCAGGGTTGAAGCTAGATGAACTTTAAGGTCTCTTCCAACTCAAACCATCCTATGATTCTATGAAAAGTTGTAAGTAGCAGCAATGGTCAGGATGCAGAAAGGTTGGAAACCAGCTGCAAGATGAGCTCATGGACATATATTCATAGTTTTATTTTCAACGTTAGATGTACAAGTTCTTGTCTCTTTGACTCTAAGGCCAATGGAAAATGACTTATTTCACTGTTGTGGATTCAATTATAAATGATGCAAAGCCAGAGACGAAACCATTTCGAAGAGATAGTTAATTATAAAGTGGTAATTACCTGGTAGCAGAACCTAAGCTTAGATGATATATTGCTGCCAAAGTAATTAACTTGGTGGAAGTGAGAGCCATTACATTTACACTGCAGGATCGTGGTGCCAAGTTCTCCATGGCTCTTACAGAAACCACATTCAAAGAAACCCAGAGTCTTCTTTCCACACTGATGTAAAAATGTTCAGAACAAAGACTAAAGGCTCAGAGAGAAGGTTTCTAAGACTGTTCTCTCATTCATTAATTGTACTATTTTAAATTTTTTTTCTCTCATCAGCAGTGTATGCACTCCTCAGAGAAATGGAAAGAGAAGCGTGGCTTGTGGTAAAGCATTAATTAACTGGGGGTGCAGATGGGGAAATAAGTAAAACAAATTAGAGTTGTAGTAAAAAAATTTCTTTTTGACCATCTGAGGCTTATAGGTGCTCTGTCAGATGCCACTCATAATTTATTTTAGCAAGAAATCATTGTCTAGGTTGAACACTGCATGTGTCTAAAAACATGAGAATTTAGACTGAGGTGATCACATTTGAGTGAATACCAAATCCACCCATAAACCCTAACAGTTGTAGATATATTAAGTCTATATGACTACAGACTATTCAGGATTTTTGTTGGCTTGCTTTACGTTGGTTTTAAATACTCAGATACATATTTGTGAGATGTTGAGTCAATGCCTATTTTGTCATGTAATAAACCAATGACAAATCAGTGGAGTTCTGAGAAAAGTGAGGACTGTGGGGGGGTTGGGTTTTATTTTGTTTGTTTATTTGGGGAGCGGAGTTGTGTGTGGGTTCTTTTCTCCCTAGGAAACATGTCACATTGAGATGGAATATAGTATTATTTCCTTCCATGAATTCCTTGCCACATCTTGACAGTGGCAGAGTAAACTTTTTTTTTCGTCTTTGTTCTAGATGGAAGAAATTACCTTTCAGAACACAAAGCAAGTTCATGTCTTTCACATCCTCCTTTCTCTCCAACTGCTAATGTAGTGTCAATGATATGTGTACATTACATGAGTTTTGGTTTATTGAGAGCAATTTTATTTAGCGAATAGTAATGAGGTTACCAGTCTTTTCCAAGTACAACTTTTCTCTCTCTCCCACCTAGATTTTAATGGACATTGTTGGATTGCAGCATGAATAGACTCCTTACTTTCTACATTTCTACTGAACACTACTGTCAACTCCTCATCAAGTCCAAAATTTGGACCATTTTTTGTGGAGTGTTTACTCACATAAAAAAGTTCAGCTTTCTTAACAAGAAGCCCAAGCACCCTACAATCTAGTCTGTAGTTAAGCTGCAGATTAAAT
This sequence comes from Petroica traversi, assembly GCA_025920805.1. Classification (NCBI taxonomy): domain Eukaryota; kingdom Metazoa; phylum Chordata; class Aves; order Passeriformes; family Petroicidae; genus Petroica; species Petroica traversi. The sequence continues at coordinate 4,332,073 of JAHLSL010000015.1, forward strand.
CTCTCCAGGCTTTCAAGCACTCAAAAATGTGAAAGAAGTCCCATTTTACCAAATTGTTCTACACAACCAATCCCTCAACAGTGACACAGACATTAACCTCTCCAGACGATAATTGATGTGTGTTCACATTAACAAGGATGGTAAATAGTATCTGTAAAACCAGAAATTTGTCTATTCTTACATATCTCATCTTACTAAACAGAAATAATGTATTTGGAAGACTAATTAATGTTACCAAACTGTAGTCTGAATATTGGCATACCATACAACCCCAGCTGTTGTAAATTCTACTTAGACTTTCTACAGTTTTCTTCTCAAATGTCTCAAAGGTATTACTGAAGCAAAGTTTAAGCAGGGTGTTAAAGAAGGGATGAAACAAAAGCCCTCTTTTTGACTTGAAATGTAAGCTAACAATGAAAGCTGAGCAAGAACGGAGAACAGCAGCCAACCTGTATCACCACAGAGAAGTCATGTTGTAATTCACTTGTTCATATTATATTTTCTGGGGCTCATTCTAACCACTTTAAAATCACCATAACTCAGTTTCTTCATGGTGGCTTCTGAGTTATACAAATACAGGGATAGGGAACCAAAGTAATTGATATAGGCTCCAGAAGACTTGATTAAATATATTTTCCTGAATTTTACTTATGTTGCTGTCATTTAGGCCTCCCTTTGCTTTGCAGGTTGAGTCATTTTATCTGTAGTCTTAATTTTTAATTCATAATGTGGCAAAAACTTTGATCACCACCCCCACATAAATACTGTTTTACATAATTTATTTTTAATTTATGTTTTACATAAATAATTTAACATTATTTTTCTGAATGAAAATAAGAATATAGTGAATGGTTTTTAAAAATTGATGCTACTAACAACTAACAATATTCAGTTGTGATATGGGATCATTCTGTGTCTTCTACAGAAAGATTTTTCTCCTACAGAAAGATTTAAGGATTCAATGATAAACAAATCTATACAGACTTTCTCTCAAAAGTAATGAGCTAAATTTCTCTCTTTTTTCTCCCCATCAATAATGGATTGTTCTTATTGCGAATACACACTTATTTAAAGATAATTCAAATTTGGAAGGAAAATGTGTCAGGGGCTAAGCTTATATCTTGCAGAACGCAAGTTTAGTAAGGGAAAGGTGCTTGCCTTCTGATTGTTTGGTATAATTAAGTTTAGAGAGGTGACTTTTCAGGGTAATGTTCCTTGCAAATAATATATTGTTCAGTTGGTAGTGGAAAGTTACACAAATTATTATGTGAAACGAAAAGTAGAGATTAGCATAGATGGACAGCACCCATAATTAATGTCTTTCTATCTGTGATAGAAAAGATGCATCTATATGAAATTGGGTAATGGAAGGATGGGAGATCATAACAAATTGCTCTCTTCTTTCTCTTGAAGGCTACCTATTTTAACTTATGTTATAATCCAATGTGGTTCAATAATTTCTTCAAGATTGGATGGTCTATAGCCACTGGCATTCCAAATGCCGCAACAGATCTCATAGTGCTAGTTAATTAGAGATTACTGAGTTTTAGCCAAAGTTTGAACTTCTAATATCCTACATGTTTTTATTGATCTTCCTTGGGACCTGAGTTTAGAAAACCAGCCAGTTCCTAAACCCTATTTTTCAGCTACTCTTTCATTTTTTTCTTTTTACTAACTGCCCACAAACATAGATCTTCTAGTCATCATCCCATTTAAGTCCAGAAAATCACCTGAAACAGACTCTATTGCGAAATTCAGGGTGTATATTTTTCTTACATTTTTTACCTCAAGTTTGCTAAATAGATACATGTATAAAGGTTTTGTTCCCTCTATTTATGAAGAGAAGTTGATGAATAGCTAATACTATTAGTGAGTGAGGGGGGAAAAGAGGCTGATAGGTCAGAGTAATAGCGTTGGGATTGCTCAGCCTGTAGAAGAGAAGGTTTTGGTGAGACTTAATTGCAGCCTTCCAGTACCTGAAGGGAACCTGCTAAAAAGTTGAAGAGGGACTTTATAAAAAAGAGAGGATAAAGGGGAACTTGGGAGGTTTCAAACTGAGTGGAGGTTTGGTTTAGATATTAGGAAAAAAATGTTTACTTTGAGGTGGAGTGGAAGGGGTCCCTGCTCTTGGCAGAGGGGGTTGTAACTAGATGATCTTTTAAGGTCCCTTCCAATCCAAGAAATTCAATGATCTGCTGCAGCAAGCATTCATCCTCTCTACTGTCTGTCTTCAGTTATTGACTGCCAGTAAACCTGCTGCTGACTCTCTTAGCTCAGCTATTTCTTCACTCTGAGTCCAGTGTTATTTCAGTGTTATAACGAGTAATTAGATGAACTAGAAAACAGAAAGACTTGTGGTATAAATTTTCAAGGAAAACATGAGGATATTCCCTTTTGTAAATTTTAGGGTTTGTAATTATAAAAAGCAGTGAACTCTGCATTTCTTAGAGCAGTCCTCAGTACATCAGTGGTGTTTTCCACATCTACTGAGATTCCAACATTACAGTTCACCACTGAATGCACAGCTCTTTTAAAATAATATATTCTATTGATTATTGTGGGGTTTGCTGTACACTTCCTTGAAAAACAAAGAAATGTTGTAGTAATTGATGGCAGATGATTACATCTAGAAAAATTACATGCTCAAGGTGGTTATGACAACCATGTTTCTTGGCAAAGTCATACTGTGAAATTTTATCCATCATATGACCTGAAACACATGAGGACAAATCTTCTATAAATCCACCATATCTATCATCTATAGCTATATATTTATTCCATAGCTTTTCAAGTCATCTATATATTTATTCCATGGTTTTTTAAGTACTACCTGCCTGTCTAGGTCATGTAACTGAAGAGTAGCATTCAGGAAAGTTAAAAGATCCTCATGTTGAGCTGCAAAATTATTACAGATCTCCACATATTTAATCTTAATGTGTAGCAATGTGAACTATTTGGTATTGCTTTTTAGGTAGTAAATAAACAAAAAGTAGTTCCCATATTACGACATAATTTTGTACCCAGTGGCATGATTCAGTGTTCTGAAAATAAGGGATGCAAATTAGTGTCTCACATTTCAGCCTGAGAAAAAAGAAAAAAATTCTGTACAAATAGAAGTCTAGAATGCAATGCATAAGATTTCACTGATCAAAAATGTTAACAAACCCCAACAATAACATAGCCTGTAGCTCAAAAACTGATGACAAAGCAAACCTTCAAAATTATATTTCAATAATAATAATAATTAAAGTTAATTTCAGGCATAGAGAGTAAAAAAGGATGGGGGAAAAGAAAGATGTGGCCGGTGGCGAGGGCCGGACAGCTGACCACAGGGACGGCCGGCGGCTCGGCGGCTTGTTCTGAGAGCTTCCTCTTCGTTAAGTCAGCTTCAGCTAGGGACTTCTTTTCCCCTCACTGCGAGCCGGGCTTCCCTGGGATGGTGGCCGCTGTCCTAAAAACCGGAGAGGTGCTGAGAGAGAGAGTGTTCCTTTGCCCGGAGCCCCAAATCAGACACAAGACACGAGGGTCCACTCTGCTTGGGCTCAGGGGCAAAAGACCCAGAATCGCCCAACATTCAGACTTTTATTCTGAGGGTTACAACTTATCTCATAACGGTACAGGGGAGGACATGGAGAAGGGTCGAAGGTCAGGATGCAGTCAGGAAGGAGGAAGGGAGGAAAGAGTGAGACACAAGATACTATTGTTAACTCAGGGGCAGGCAGGGGGGGGTTTGACTCCCTTTCCAAGGCCAAACTTAACTCTATCTTCAGAGGGGCCTCACTTTCTAGGCTCCCAGAAATTCTTCAGGGGATATGTCATTCTCTGAGCTTGAACTACCGCTACAGAAAGAAAGGAGAAAAGACAGCATTTTTTTTGCTTTTTGTGGTATTTTGTACATTGAAAACAGAATCACTACTACAGAAAATATCATTCAGGAAAAACACATTGGACCATATTTTTTTTTTCTAAATTTGTTATCAAAATATATTACTAACTTGATACATGTTTTTATTTGTTCTCAAGGTACTCTCTTTTTTAAGCACATTTTTACCTAGCCTTGGGAAGTTCTTGTTACTTCTAAACTAGTCTCTTTCTGTGTTCCCTCCAACAAGCTGCATATAAAAATGATTGTGTAATTTATTTTGTTTTCCAACTGAATAGTTGAATGAAAAATCATTGAATTTTAATCTTGAGAACTTTTATTGTATCTACCTCTAGTTTCTCTTATTGTAAAAATAAAAGAGGCAGCTAGACACATCCTGTTGCAGTTGAAATCGGCTTTTCTCATTCAGAAATGCTAATGAAATAAGCCTTTCCACAGCATTGCAGAAATAGTGTTATTCATTTGTCTTTATGAAACAAGAAGGTGCAGTTTCACTGGTGTATCTTCAACGTCCTTGTAGCTGCAAGCAGACAGAACAGCACTACTGCTTTCGAACTCACCTGTTTTCCTTAGATATCCTATAGTTGCTACTTTTGATGTCTTGGATAGTCAGAGGTTTCTTGTTTGGTATTGGGGTGTACATTTTGGTGCTGCAGAGTTTGATGTCATTTGAGGGACGTAGGGCTGTGTACATTCTCTTCTACTTGACAGAATGGTCTAAAAATCATTGACTTTTCAGCTCTCAAATGCTAAAATTTATTTTCCAGAAATATCTAGGAAAGGCTGGATTTGCATACAAAAGCATATGTAAAATGCATGAGGAATTTAAATGGCTTAATACATCTTTCATAATGAAAATTAATACCATTCTCAAGGTTAAGGTTATGCAAAACTTAATTTAGCTTATGGCCAATCAAAATCAGAGTAGGATAATAACAAATAAGAATTAATCTAAACCCTCCAGCTTCCCACTGCTCTCTTCTTCCTGGGCTCAACTCCATTTGCAATTTCTCTACCTCCTGCCCTGACCCAGTGGCACAGAAGGATGGGGAATGGGAAGTGTGGTCATCTCATAACACTGTGATTCTGCCATTCCTTCCTCCTCATGGTGCTCCCCTGCTCCATTGTGGGGTTCCACCCACAAGACACCATCCTTCTCCAAAATGAATCCTTCCCATAGCCCACATTTCTTCATGAATTATCCCCATGTCATATAACCTTTAAGGAACTAACTGCTCCATTGGATATCTGATCCATCATGGAATTTGGTGGGCTGCAGTGGCACAGCCTTCCTCACCATGGTCTTCATCTCAGGCTGCACAGGAATCTCAGCTCCAGCACTTAGAGCACCTGCACCACCCCACTTATGCACTGACCTTGATGTCTGCAGAGCTGCTGTTCTCACAAGTCCTCACTCATTTCTCCCAGCTGCTGTTTCTCAGTGTTTTTAACCTCTTGCCAAATATCTTATTTCAGAGGCACTACCATTGCTGCTGATGGTCTTGCCTTGGCCAGAAGCCGGTCCATCCTGTAGCTGGCTAGAACTCTCTGAGTTCTGCATGGGAGTAGCTCTGGCATCTTCTCCAATAATACATCCCTGCAGCACCCCACTGCCAAAGCTTTGCCACACAAACACAATGCAAGCCGTTAGGATGTTTTCAGAATGCACATCAATACATTCTCTATGATTATTTTTGTAAATTACACCAGAGTGAGAGTACCCAAGGTGATTTCATATTGTGAGGCATGGAATTAGAGAAGTGTTTTTCATTCTGTATGTTTTTCAAGGAAGATGATTGTGCATAAGACTAAGGGCTCGGCACAGTGATATGATGTTCCTCAAAGCTCTCTGCCCATGAGTTTTCTTAGATACCACTTCTTACAGTGAACATGGAAAATGATGAAATATATAAATACAAGGAAAGATCATAGACTTGAGCACCCAATTACTATTCTCCTGAGAGATAATTTTGCATAAGGCTACTCTTGGAAACCAACTTTTCAAATGTGAAGTTGAATTTCTCTCTTTCTGCTGCAATAAATTCTAATGCCAGTTTTATATTTGGTGCTTATGTGTACTGAGTGATGAGTACTGTAGATATTGCAGAGATAATCTTAATGGGAAGAATAAGAGGAAAACAACAAAATGTTTAAATCTGTCTCCACATTGTGACAAGTTAGATTAGTGTAGTGGGAAACAGTCAGAGTGGTCATATTAAAACAGTCTGTGGGTTGTTTTTCTTTTCCTCAGAAAAATGAAAGGCAGCAGCCTTCATCTTGAGTATGATTTGTGATTGCTGCAATGCAAAAGAGTAAGCAAAAGCTGTTGCTACCTCCCTGTTCCTGAGCCTGATTGAGGAGAATTGTAAAGCCAGCATTTGGAGCCAGAACTCTGAATGGAAGAGAGAGAAAAGGGATAGATATTAGAAAATTATGTTTAAGAATTATCTTCACTATGAATGAGGTATTAGCTAGACAATTTAGACTATTCAACTGTTAAAAGATAAATTGGACTAACAATGGGTTCCTAGCTCCATATGTATGTTTCCTTTCACTGATATCTTGGCATTGTTTATCTAGCCCTTTTCCAGTTGAAATTATACATTTTTTGTATGTCCCAACCCTAGTTTTAGGCAGTCACTTGGACAAGTCAACCCTTGGTTTAAAAAAAAATCCTCCATAGAGAAATTTTAACTGCCCTTAGTTTCTTTTTCCTTATTCTCTTCTGACCTACTCAAACTATAAGTAAGGATTTTATTTTTCTTTAAAATTTAACCCTAGGCCTAGGCTGAGTCAATGGAAAATGGACAAAAAAAAAATACCAGAAGAAACTAAATTCTACTCATAGAAGAGCTTTGCCATCATTCCCAAATTTTATTGGGAAGATATGTATTTTCTGTATGTGCAATATGGGTGATACTCCAAATTTCACCTGAAGAACACTCAACCTCTGAACAGAGAAAGGTCCCTACATCTGGTATTATATCCATCTTAAGGGAAATATTAAAATTTGAAATATTCAAGGCAGTTGAGTTTGGTGAATTTCTGCTTTCTCCTGATAAAAAAATGGCTCCAGTACTTCCTTTTAGGTTTATATTTCCCAGTTACAGAAAGTTACCATAGCAAGAATTCTTGATACACATGCATACTGCAGTCACTTCTCTTCCTAATTAAAATAAAATGTTTGAAAATTTTTATTTAAGTATTTCTTTTAAGATATTCTGCAGAACTGGCTGCAAACCCTTATGCAGGGATAGCACAAAATGACAGGAGAAAAAAATAACTGTGGAACAGGTGGGAGCCTTTCACTTTCTGAAATCTTTTCAACATTCAACTGTTTAAGAAAGAGGGTTTGATGGATCCTGCATAAAAACGAAAGACAACAACAACAAAAAAAAATGCAAGCAGGGGACAGTGACTGCAGTTGCTGGAAGCCTTACAGTCCAGGAGATAGAACATTAAAAAATAATTTGTTGATCAGGTCTGTATGTGCAGGGAAAGAGATGCATCACTGGGCATGGCAGATGGGTCAAATTGTCGCTCAAACTGCTGAATGCTTATTCTCCTAAAGGGTTTGATCTGATTCTTGAAAGGTAGGTCCTTCTTCCTGAGGGGCAGTCAGTGCCACTTTCAAATAAGGTATTTATTAGGAATTAGTTTCAAAAAGCAATATAAAATTTCGCCATTCAATTTTTATTTTTGTTTTTTGATGCAGTTGTCCTGAAACCAATTTTTTAAAGTAAAATGACAGAGAAGACACAAAGAAGAGTAATTGAAAAGAAGACATAATTTCTTCAAAAGGGTAATTTAACAAAAATATGCCAGTGTCATCTCTCACCAGTTCAGGGCATCTTTCTCTGTCCTTCTGTCACACTGATCTCCCATCACACCTGACTTCTTGTCTTCACTTAATTTTCCTCAGAAACATAAAATTTCCCCCATCAGCTGCACTGATTTGTGCGCTACATGACAGAAAAGAGCAAGACTGTGGTTGGGACAAAATTTCTGCAGGTGTCTGATGTCTTGCTTTGAGGGCAGGACCCTGCTGAGAAGCAGTTGAGCCTCTGTAACTGTCACGCTGCACAGAAGCTTCTCTGATTTATTTAATTTTTATAGGCCAACTAGAATCACAGGAGGCGATCCATCAGTTTATTCTGCAGAGGTCTGATAACACTTGGAGATGTAGCATGACACAGGAGATGGACAAAGGTAATAATTTCGTGACATTATCAGAAATTTGACAATTATGACTGTGGGTTTGTGCAAGAGAAGAGAGATCTCTAGGGCAGTGTAAGAGAAGTTATGTTCCAAAATGACCAAAAATACATGATGAATGCAGGTGAGCAATGCTGAAGCAAAGAGTGGATTTAGAAATTATACCTGAGCTGTTTTCTGCATCTTGGAATGCAAGTGAAACTCAGGGAGATTGCACAAATCTCAGGCAAAAAGTGAGGAATGTCACATAGCAGACTGGAGGCTTCCTTGCTTGAAGATCCTGGAATACTTTTAATAACTCTGGTGCTTCAAATGAGAGAATTTTGTTGATGTTTCAAGCAGATAAAGAAGGGCACAGTTTTTTGCAAGGTTAATTGCTTTTGTGGCTTACCGAGGAAGTGAGATGTGATTCTTGCTCTAAGAGATATTTCAAAAATAATTGACTAAGTTAAACCCCAGACTTTCATTTGCAGTGAGGAAATTTCCTGCTTGCACTCCACAGAAGCAAAAAGGAACAGTGATTTAATTTTCTGTTATTGCAGGGAAATACTTCTAAAAAATTATTTTGTTACAACTGAACTAAAATTGCAAGGTTATTATTTTTGTTATATAAACAACAGAAAGAAATTAGATTACAGATACTTTAATTACTCTGACTTGGTATTTTTAAAGCCTGGCAGCAATTTGTTTGTATTTACTTCATCCAATTATAATTACAGAAAGTAAAGGGTAATGATAATGCTTGAAGCCGTGCACCAAACCTCCAGGAGAGGGGATGGACTTAGGGCCTGGTCATCCGTTTAAGGAAAAGATGCAGAATTATGCCTATTAAGACAGAAATAAAAGAGAATAAAATTGTTTAAGATAAACTAAATTATTTTTATTAATAGCAAACCACTCCTTTTACAGTGGGTCCAACAATGAGAGTCTTGACTGCTGGCAGTCTTTGTTCAGGTAATGGAAAATAATCTATAGGCAATTCTGATTCTATATCGTTGCCCACTGGATCATAAAAATATCCAGAAATTGGCTTAAGGTATTGGGAGAAAGCAGTTAATCTTGTAGAAAATTTTGCAGGAGTAAAAAAAGCAAGAAATAATTTTAAAATACTTGCTGAATAGTTTCCTTGGATTTTGACCTGCAATTTATGTATTATTTCTGTTAAAACCTGGAATTGAAAATGCCAATCAGGGTCACCAAACCATTGATGAAATATATAAACTTGTTTTATTATACTTTTCAATTAATTGGCAGCTAATTAGCAAACCACCTTCATCTGCAAGAAGAGTAAAAAAAAAGCTATCTGAACTATTTATCTGGATAAAACTGAGAACTTAGTCTTTCAGAATCTATGACTTGTTAGTACCTTATAATTTTTACCACCACTTCACAGGTTATTATGATTTTTTTTTCTGTGAAAAATTCTTGGTCCTTTTATTATTTGCAAGCAGCTGATTAGAAGTATTCATTACTGGAAGTGAATTTTAGTTGAGGTTTTTAGAGCATAGAAGTAGACATTTGCTCTTGTTGGGCTCAACATCATTCTTCAAAGTAATTCCCTTCAGCAAACAATGTTATTTAAACATTTAAGTTGAACATTCTACAGCCACAAAAAAAGCTTCCAATAAATTAACAGAAAGGAAAAACAGATTTTCTTCAGTCTTTATATGGATAATCAAACTTACATTTTATGTATTAAGAAGCTCTTTTGTGTTATAGTGGTTAAAGCAGTTGTCCACAAAAGAATTTAAATTACAGATTCTAATAGTGAAAGGACGCTGAATTCAGATTATTTCTGCTTATGTGATACAGTATTTCTTAAAGAAAATATATTCCTTCAACTTCCTGTATAAGGCCATTGAGATTAAACCATAGAGGATAGGCATAAAAGGAAAAAAATTATCAAGGCATTGGTTTACAAATCAACTTGAACACAACCTTTATAGCTCTTTCAGAGGATAACAGAAATAATTTCTCCACAACAAAATGATGTTTCATACAAGATATAGAAACCCCCAAATATAATTTAATTTACCTGATTGCTGAGATATTTACTTCCTGCAGAAGACAAAATGCAGAAAGATTAATTTGGGAGATAAAAAAATCTGTTATGTTTTCAGATTTAAACTAATATTTCCTCAAACATAAAGAAAAAAATGTTTTTTTAGCAGCAGACTGAATTGTTGAATAGATAGAATAATTAAAAATAGAACTATTTTTAATCTCTCCCATTTTAATTGCAAAATATTATCTACTGGTCTTTGCTATGATGCCACCTCACAAGTAAAAAAAAATAAAAATAAAACTGTAGATTTTATTACTTAGGTTCAATATACATATTCTCGGGTAAACCACATCAATTCCTGATCGACAGGCATTTAATAGTTGTCTGATCCATCAATAGAATGATAGTTAAAATAAAACCAAACTAGGAAAACTGTGTGCAGACCTTGAGCAGCCCAAGAATCAACTATAAGAAACATACAAATCATTCTAGTTTGTATTTGAGTATGCATTGATAATTTCTGGATGTCAATTTTACTCATAGTACAATATTTTTCTTTTCTTTAGATACTGAAAAATGGACTTTGTTGAGGGTTTTGGTGGATTTTGTTGTGGTTTGGGTTTCTCTGTTTTTCTCTCATGGCTTTTTTTTCCTTGTATTTGTTGTTGCATCAGGAAGCTGTAGTAGTCAGCAGTCATGTTAAACTGAAATTTATTTCCAATATGCCAAGGCACTTGTTTTTGAGATATATTGTCTGTATCTGTATACAACTGCTTTTATATTTTTAAACGCATAGTGAAACCCAGTAATTTTTGCTGTCACCTTATATACAGGGAGAGATACCAAACCAATCTTCTCTTCACAACTTATTAAGTAACCACAGACATGGTGGGCATCCTCAGGTTCAGGAATCCTGAGAAACACTCAGAGAACTAAAAGACTGGGCTCTAAATCTAGAGTCAACTCCTCTGAAATTAATTATTACTTTGTTGTTTCTTCAAGTAACTACATGTAAATTCAATGCTACTTGTTACCTTGCTAAGTTGTTTGGTTTTTTTCCTGCCTAGTTAGGCTAGAGTTTCTGAAAGAAATACAGTGTGTGGTGTGCCAGTTACCATATTGCTGGTAGTAAAGCAGTTATTTCATCTCCCAGAAGAATCGTATTCATGAGCAGAATATGAAAGGTCCCAAGCAACAATTTCTTAATCATATTATGATGCCTTAGTTAGAAAATATATCAAATAGATAAATGCAGCTTAATATATTAACCAGAGTAAGAAGTTTATTAATTCCATGACACGCTTTGGATAAAAAATATATTAATCCTTTCATTAGGATTTTATAGCATAAAATGTGTAACATAGATAATTCTATTATGAAATTGTAACTTAATATTTCTCTGATTAGCAAGCATCCCAGAAACAGCAATATAACAACATAGCAGCAGAGGTCATGTTTTCACTTACCTTGTTGACTAAAAAGAAGGTCACCTTAACCTTTCTTGATAAGAGCATGACCACAGTACAACCCACTCTGACTCGAAAAATGCAACAAAGAAGTTGCATGAGCTGGGCTGGCAGAGGGAAATGGGAATTTTTGGGCATCAGAATAGATGAACTGTGTCTTTAGGCTGTGAGAAAACAACTGTAATTGTTATAACAAACATGTGTGTAGTGCTAGGAGCTGGACTGGGAGACACTGAAAAACAGCAAGAGAACAACCATTCGGTTTGCCACTATTGTGTGTTACATTCATAATTGAAGAAAGACCCTGCTATATTCAAAAGTAGAAGGAAAAAGATCCGTGAAGAAAATAGTGAGCAAATAATCTTATTAAAATACTGACTTAAATGCTTTCAATATTTATCATCAGAATATTGGTATCTATAAAGTGTTAACACGATTTTTGTTATGTTTTCAATGCAAAAAAAAGAGCAAGCATTACTTGTACACTGGCTTCCAGAAGATGTAAATGTCAAACATTCTTCTAAAATAAAGTTTCACAATTCTATGACCAAAAAGTTTCTATGGATCACATATGATTTCCCAAGAGTTCATCCATCATATTCAGAGACAAAATTGAGTCAATTAAGGCTTAATTGAACACCTATTTTTTGCTGAGCATGAATCTCAGAACTGCTGAGAAGAAAAATTGTGGCAATTATAGAACTCTGAAAATTGAAAATTAACATTGACTTCTTTCTTCTCATTTTCCTATTTTTCTGTAAATACCAGAAGTGCTTATTTTTCTTAATTTTATGAACACTTTGATACAAAAATTTAAAATGTTGTACTGTGTGAGTTGTATGAGACTGATGAGTGGTTTGGAAATAGATGAATTATGTTTAACATATCTCAGTAACTGCAGTTTTAATAAGCCTCAGTAGCTGCATCTATAAAGAAAGAATAGAAAAAAAAATAAACTTGAGATAATATATCAAATGAACACAGACATAATGGAATGCTGAGACATATAATTGAGAACACTTGGCAAAATAACTAAAATAAAGCCAGAATATGAGGAATAAATAAGGCCAACCCATCATTCTAGGTAAAGGGTAATTCCAGCAGTGGATAATTGAAGAAACCCCCAACCCAGTCTGAGAAGAAACTGAGCATGTAGACTAATTATCAGAAGAAGTGAGAGAGTAATTTAACCAATAGAAGATAGAATACTATTTAATGAGAGAAATATGTAAGTTATAATCAAAGAACATTAATGCCTGTGTTTGCTAAAATATAAATAGTGATGTTCAGATAATCACCGTGTTAGCTCTGTGGATTTGCCAACAAGAGATGTTTTCTGCAAAGTACTCTAAATAAACCAAATACCTTGACTCTCTGTGTAGATTGTTCTCTTGCATGCTGGGTGAAAGAAACCATTTCAGGGCAAAAAGACCATGGCAGTTTTGTGTGTTCCCAGGCAAGAGGTTTTGAAGTAAGGCCAACAAAGTATTTCAGTGTCAAAATGTCTTTCTATACAGAGCAATTAATATTTTAGGACTGGGAAATCTTCACATATGAACTTCAAAACAAGAAACTTCGAAAGGATGAAGTGCAAAATGAAGACTGACTAAAGAAAATTCTTAATTTAAAGCTCAGTAAGCAATATTAGTGTAATTGCTCGCAACAAAGTTATTTGCTGAATTATTTTTTATCTTCCATGCTGTTATCTTTGCAATCCACAAAAATAAAATGAGAGCAACTGGGAAACTGCTGATTGACAAGGATCACTTTGGATTTTGTTCTGCAAGGAGGCTTTGTACCTTCAGCTGTGGAGCTTCAGAGGAAAAGAGGATGCTTAGTACTACAGTAATTATTTCTTTTTCATGCTGTTAATAGAACCAACAAAACCTGGTGTGAAGTGAAAGGGAAGACTGGGAGAAAAATGGTGCACTAACTATCAACTAAATCTTTTATACTGCAGTATTAGATAATGTGTGCACATTTCTGGAATACATAGTAATTTTCTCAACAGGAAAAGTGGTTGCTGAAGTAAAAACATGAACAGTCACTGCAGGGAAGACAAAGCTTCTGACCTTGTAATTTTTTGCATTACTTTTCTACTTTGTTATTGTGTTTTCTCTTTTCAATGACTTGACTAGAATTAGATTTACTCTTGTTGCTCTCCTAACCTTCACCAAACCTAAACAGCCCACAGTTCCATCCTAAGACAATCAGTTCTGGTTTCTGATAGCTTTTGGATATGGAGTTGAATACACTTTCTGTGACTCAGTCACCACCATCAGTACGCCAAAGTCCACTGAGTCATGAGCATGATTTTGCTTAAGTTTGTCTCCTGATAAAGCCCAATTGCCTTTTACTTTGGAAAGGAAGTGGAGAGAGGCGGGAGAGAGAGGAGAAAGGAAAGAAGATTAAGAGGCGTCAATGTCACTGAGAATAATACCTTAAAGAAAAAAGAAGAAAAAGCTTCTTTTTGCTCCTAGGTGCTTCTCCTTACAAACCTTTCTTTACTTTTCTTTTCTCATCTCTTATTTTTTCAAGTATTATAGGATCCTTTCCTCTCAACCCACTTCCTACTTCAAGAAAGAGTGCAGTTCCCACAGGTTCCATGTGAGAGAATGTTTGTCTTCACTCTTCCCTTTCCCAATAGGACCACCATGATACTTTACAAAAACAGAAGGGAAGGGGTTTTTGTGAAAATGCAGAAACCTAGCTGAATTATTTTTTTTTTCCATATTTTGTTATATGAAGTCAGAAAATATGTTAGCTCTACAAAATCTGCGTGTTAAAACAGGGTAACAAAGGTACATGACAAAAAGATACATTAAACTCACCATGACATATGTATAAGCTAAAGTGTGTTTAGCTTTAGGGATGTTGACATGTGAGTTATTTGAAACTTTGACATTAATGAGGGATTTAAAAAAAATTTAAATTCTAATATCTGTACGCATAAAGGCTTATTCTTCACTGAAAGAAAAAGAAATTAAAAAACCTCAAACAAACCCCTACAAAATCAGGAAATTAGAAAACTTTTGTGCATATACAGGTGAGCTTTGGTAGGGTTGCTTGTGAAAAAAAAAATATAAAATCTTGTTATTATTTTAACCAGCTTGCATCATCTCTAACCTTTTAGGGTATATTCAGAGTCTCTAAAAGAAATGCCCATCTGCCAGCAGCAAACCCAGTAAAAGCATCACGTTAACATCTCTAATAACTATTAGAGGTACTGCAGTGTGTCAAGTCAGTGTAGATAATAACATCTGAAGAATGAAAGTCTTCCCAAAGTCAGTGATGGAAAACTCTTATTTACTTTTTTTTTTAAATAAAGCATCAGTTTTCTACTGTTTTATAGCCTAGATACTGAGGAATGTCTGCCAGCGCCTTAACCTACAGGCACATTCCATTGCTAACAAGTCCAGTAATAACTGTCAGGTGCTGAAAATTATCTTCTCATTCCTACCTAAAATTGTCAGAATTTATAAGCACCTTGGCAGATTATTCTCCTGAATAGGTATTGTTACTTTCTTCTTCAAGGAATAGGCAGTTTTGGATTTTTTTTTTATTTTTTTTTGTGACTTGTAGGTTAACATATTTAAAACTTGAAATTCCTTCATCACAGTTTCCAGCACTTCAGTTTTAGATGAGAACCTGTTACTCTCTTTGCTTTCAAGTAAACTACTAATTAGATAATTTTTCTTATATAAATACAGGAGAAAGAGGTAATCTGAAAGGGATTGTCTAAAAAAACTATATAACTATAAATAAAATTGAAGAATTGGTTCTTTTCTATTTGAATTTGTGTAATTAAAGTGACTTTAAAAACTTCAGTATTTTTTCAGTATGTTCACGACTTGAAATATAGTTACTGATTATCAGTGAAAAGAGTCTAACATATCTTTGTTTCTTAATTTTCATTCTTAGACCGAGCAAGAGTCTAAATAGAACAGCAGACTAATTCTCAGCAAATCTGGATGTGTCTTTACTTAATGTCTTTTGTAATCAACTGAAAATTTTATTTATTTATTTATTTATTAAAAATAAAATTACTTTGCATTTGAAAGACAATGGACTACAACATCAGTGCAAGTTATGTTTGTTTTAATTTCAGGAGTGAAATATAAGAAACTCCAAAGAGTATAATTCCATAAATGTTTAGTAATAATGATTTAGATGAATATTTTTAACATTCAACAGCACTGTATTTGGGCAGATTTTGTCTGAGAAACCACAAACTGTCAGAGTAGCAATGGTCTACTTGCCCTAGAATCATCAAAATTTAGCCTTTTGTGCTAATCTTTGAGCATGAATGCTAATATTAAGTATAGATTGTTAGATGGGAATCTGAAGAAACTACTGTGATTTTTAAAAATTTGTCTTCCAAATTTGAAGCCATCCATGGATAAATAATAAAGTGTTGTTTGATACTTGTTTGGGGTTTTGTTTTGTTTTTTTTTTCTGTGTATGTTTGGAGAATAGTGTATCACAGCTAAGTAATATGACACATTGATTATATATAATATTTTACAGAGAGTTAGAATATACAGTCCTGGATGTAGGAAAAAAAACCTCCTGGAAAATCTGTTTGAAGTGTTACAGTAACTTACTGAAGTTATTGACAGCACCTACAATCTACCTGTCTGAGTGGTTCTCATTTAGCATAACACAAACCACATCCTGTAAGAATTGCTGAAGCATATGCCCCTCATGGCATCCTATGTCACTTTATATTTAGGACATAGATGATCCTTATATTTTTTCCCAAAAAGATAAAGTTGTGGAACTGCAACCTTAAATGAAATGTGCTATCCAGTAGATGAAGCCCTAAATTTAGTATTTTACCTGAGAACAACTGAGATGGTAGGATAAGGAAAGATCCATGCAGCTTTTGTATCTCCTAAAGAGAATAATTCCTTGTCCTTGAGGATAAACACTGCTTCTGTGATAATACGACAGCAGTGGAGGTTGTTGAAGCTTCAGACAAAAAGAAGAACAGAGCATTCTGGCAGCTGTTGCATTACTTAGGAGGAGAGGAGAGTGGAGAGTCAGTAAAATCCCTTTTCCCATGTGAGAGTGGTCACAAGGCGTAGGACTTTTGCTCTGTCCTCTCACTGCCTCCTAAACAGTCACTCTGCCAGCTCCTTTTCAAATCTCATCAGATCAACACACTAAGGCAGGTATTTTTAAGAGTATTTTACTCTTAAAAATAGTGACAGCAGACAAAATTAGCCATCTGCATTTGGTAGGACTAGTACACCGGAGGCCTAGAAAAAGGAGAAACAGATGGCTCAGAAAAATATATATGGGGGAGGGGGGAAAGATGAAAGAACTATAATAGGAGAACGAGTGAAGAAATAGTGTCAGCTAGGTGTTGAGGTACTAGATTTTGGTGAGAATGATGGAATTGAGAAATGGTATCATAAAATGGATAAGCAACGAAGGAATACTGTAGAGCTGAACTGACATCCTTCGTGAAGAGTGAATAAGAAGGAAAAGGCATAAAGGGTAACATTAGAAAACCACAATTGAGCAAAACGGTTAATTAACTGCATAAATCATCTAGTCTATTTCTTTTATTTTAAAAATGTTCAAAATTGATTTGAACACTGTCAGAAAAAAAAACCCCTATTTTTTTCACAATAAAAAACCCTGAAGCAGACTGAAAAATCTAGTACTGTTCAGTGCTAATGCTTGTTAAACAAGTTAACAAGGTATACACAAGCTAAATACTTGTTTTTGAAGTATTCTGCTACCTGATAGTATTCACTATCTGCTTTCATTTTATTCACTCTGCAATAGTCTTTGGCTGTTGGATCACTGCTGTTGTTCCTTGTAGCCTATTTTTCTTGTAGTACACCCTAGAAGTAATTGTTTTTCTGTATGGAGCATTGGCTCATAATATTCTCAAGAACAGTTTTCAATAATGTGTTCCAGAAAATCTTAAATTTATTGTGAGTTAAAAAATGTTCTGTGTTTTATGAACACTGAAGAAGGAAAATTAGATATTTCTCCTGAAAATTATTTTTTTTTCTAATCAATGACAAACCAAAGGTCTTCAGAGAAAACAAATGAACAGAACTTGTTTCTGCACACTTCATACATCATGTGTATAAACAGATAGGAAGATCTTCACAGGTAAAAAAACCCAGGGACTGAATGACATTAAAAAGAATAAATAGGAGTATTCTACACAAAGAAAGTGGACAGATCTCAGGTCTACTAGAGCTTCACTTCAGCATTCTTGTTTAAAAAAGGTTATGTTAGATGTATACAGGGGATGTTGAGGCAGAGCTATCAGTATGTTCCAAATTTCAAATATCTGTTTAGTGCAATTTAACCTCAGAAGTCACCTGTAATAAGGATGCATACTTGTTACCTAACCTGAAAGTAGTCCATCCAATCTTGCTCCAAACTCTCTGAACTGAAATTAAAGTTTATTTGTTTGACTGCTAGTAAAGTAGGACACCACAACTCCTTGTTACATTTGTGTAGGTTTGGATATTACCTTTCAAACTAGTGACTAGCACTTTTCAGGCTAGTCTTTACTGTGTGGGGAAAAAAAATAAAGGAGAGCATTCTAAAATATTTCTGAAGCACCGAAATAATTTCTTACTGATTTCCTACTGATATAAAGTCCATATTTCTTTAGAAATGTTTTGTGA
Source organism: Petroica traversi (assembly GCA_025920805.1). NCBI lineage: Eukaryota > Metazoa > Chordata > Aves > Passeriformes > Petroicidae > Petroica > Petroica traversi. The sequence continues at coordinate 4,350,301 of JAHLSL010000015.1, forward strand.
TAAATTCTATTCTTTTGATCAAGGATTGAGACATGTAATTTGCATTGACATTATAATGCTGATTTATAAGAAATAAATCTTCATTTTAACCTGAAATTCAAGCTTGGGAGAGAGCAATACATTTTTAATTTCCTCTCTTTTTCCCCTTCAGCTTTAATAAATTAGAGTGCATATGAATCAAAATAGTGGAAGTAGTCTTAAATGTTTGGGGTTTATGGCTCACTACAAATCAGAACAGTAACTGATGTTCATGTGTTTGCTACTCCATGGGCTTCAGATTCATCACTTCATTAGATTTAACAGCAAAGTAAACATGATACAGAGGAAGTACCATGAAAATAGAAGTTTTCTATTCTATTCGATTCTCTATTTCTGAGAATCACAGAATCTCATCATATTCTGTGATAGAAGGCACCCACAAGGATCACTGGGTCCAGCTCTTAAGTGAATGGCCTGTAGAGGGGTTAAGCCCTCAACTGTGGTGTTATTAGCACCCTGCTCTAACCAACTGAGCTATGAGATATTATTAATAGGTTCTCCTAATACTCTCTTAGGTCAGTGCTTAAAACACCTCTTCTGAAGTATTCACAAGGGCTGCAGCAAGCTGCACTCATGCTGGAGTTAAGGATGAGATCACTTCTATAATTCCTGTGATTCACTGCAGGGCTTATCCTTGTTACACCAGCAAGGGCAAAAGCTTGTGGGGGACCATCATTATGGGATTAAATTGAGCCATTTCTTAATGGTGTACATCAGTATCCAGGCAAGCACTGGAACTTAGGGAAAGGGAAAAACCCTTTTCAAAGCACCATCCTTCCACACCACAGCCCTTCCTGCTTCCAAATGAAAGAGCAGCACAGGCCTCATTTGAATAAAAGATTACTTAAAATATCTGAAGCTACAGTGGCAAAAAGAATTACACATCATCTTTTTGTCTTCCAGCTATTGCTAATAAGCAGAGGCTGGCTGAGCAGCAGAAATCTTAGAATAAACTCAGAAATCTTCTACATGTTTTCAAAGATAGAGTTTAGCTTGTGGTCAAATACCAAACCAGTATCTTCCCTTTCAAAAGATGAGTTTGTAGTTATATCTTTCTGTATCAAGAACCTTGAAATCTGCTGAAAGTCCTACAGGATGTGAGGCAGTGATCCAGAAAATTAGTGTCACTTTTTTGGGTCCTACAACTCTCAAAATATGATAATTCTCTGTTTGAAAATAATTACTCAATAATTGGTCAAGTAAACTACAAAGGAATTACACAAGATGTATTTCTTGTTACTTGTGATACCATGTCTGAAAATTTGCAACTTTAAACTACTTAATGCAAAGATGTTTCTATGACAGCAGTCCTACTATTTTGACCCAGGGACCAGAAGCGTAGGCATCACATCTTTTGTACAAACTACATGGGAAAAGGCAGTTTATCAGAAGACCTTCATGGGAGGAGAGAACATCTGATGTCAGTCATTGTTACTTCTTGAAATATTTCTCTTCCATAACTATTCTGCTGTACCAGTTAATCTCATGGTTCACTTGGGGTTTTTTTTTCCCTCTGGCTCCAGCTCACTGAAATGGATGTATTCCTTTTCATTAAGAATGGCTTGGTGTTGAAAATTTCTAAGAACTAGCAAGTAGGGGAGATTATTAAGAAGTGGACATTCACCTGCAAGACTTAAAGTTATGTGGTTTTGCCTAGATCAATCATATAAATATTATTCCTGACTGTATATCAGTCCTTAAAATTTTTGTCTGTGGTCTATGGTGAAATATTTTCTGCTTTTGCATTTTATCTTTCTTTTGTTTCTTTATTTCTGATTTCCTGCTGTGTTGTTGACAGTAAGCATAGTAAGCGATATTTTTCTCTTGATGGTTAGTTGGGGTTTTTTGTCTCTGATGAACAACTTATATTTCATTCTTTTAATTGTAGCTGGAGTTGAACACATTCTACCAGAAACTTCCATTTCTACAAAATGATTGAAGGCTGTAACCATTTCCAAGTAAAAAGGAGCTAGCCTTTGAGAGATTTATAGGAAAGAATGCACACAACTCACTGCAGAAATGAAAAAAGTGGCACACATATACCTAGCAGATCAATGTCTGCTATCCTGCCATAATGTATTGGACTGAACTATTCCTTACCATGTTTGCTCCGAAAGTCGGGAAAAGGTCTTAAAAGAAAGTATGAGACAACATAAGTATTCCTCTCCTGCTCCTTATCTTTCTTGTGCCACATATTATTAGCAACATCTGCACCAGAATAGAATGAGAACCAACTACTTCCCCAAAGATAAAGGTAAAATCTGTGTTAATATACACCAAGAAGCAGGTTTAGGATCCAAAAGACTGTGGTAAAAGATATGCTTTTCCTACAAATGTGGAGTTTTTCCTCTGAGTAAAAATATTGACATTGTTCATAACAGAATATGTCATTAAAAAGTTACATTTAATCTTTAATTGTAGCCATAATCCATGAGGATGTGACAGTTACTTTAAAATATGTCTGAAAAACAATTTGCAGATATTTCCAAATGGCTGATTTCTGTATTATTCAGTAAAATGGGAAGATTGTTAATCCTTACTCTAAGGACACTATCAATCTTTATATACATAGAGTTGTAAAAGATATATATATACACCAACTGAAGAACAAACGAGGTTTATTTCAATATCACCTGAATAACTGCAGAGCTCAAGGAAAGTTTAGGCTTTGCTACAAACAGAAATGTCATCATCAACTGATTACTCCAGAGGAAATGAAAAATTATGCCAAAACAAGAAAATTATCTTCAAAAATAAATTCAAAGAAAGGTCAGCCCAGTAAACCAGAATTCAGTTTAATGACTGCTATACTTAGAAAAGCATCTGTTCTCCAATAGCACATATGGTGGAATGAAGGAGAGAAAATGTGTGCTAGTTATAGTTTTTAGCTATATAGGTGTGGTATATTTAATCTCCTCTTCCAGTCTAGATCTGTAAAGCATGTCAACTACTTTTGTTTCCAAGTTGAAATCTATACTAGGTTATGCTGGGAGATGAAGGTTACCTTTCTTTGTTCTCCAGATGAAGTAAGTTAGCCACCACACACTAGAGGCATTAATACCTGCTTTGTAACAGACACTGGACTACCAGATCACCTGCAAACATTACTTCATTGTCAGAAACCTCACAATTCAGAAGCAAACTTCTCAGGGAGCTTTCATGCCAAATAATATGAGATGGACCTCGAAGTTGTGTGTCTGTGGTACTTGTTTTCACATAATGTGTGTGACTTTAAAAACAGCATGAAATGGTCACTCTTTCACTAGATATGTACATTTCTGGATGAAAAAATAAATTTTTCTTTATAAATACTAAACCATCAAAGGTTGAATTTGGTGATTCTAGATAAGATCTTTAGCCTTGGTTTTAATTTTCACAGAAAACACAGGAACAAACAAACAAACAAACTGCAAATGTTTTGAGATAAAACTAAACAAAATTGTGAATAAAACAAAACCGTTGATAAAATAAACTGAAAACAGGCACAATTGGTTGTTTTTCCCCTATCACTCGGTCATCATGGTCTGAAACACCTACATAACCCCAGAGTATTACAGAAAAATAGTCTCTGATTACGGGGTTACCTCTCCTTCCATGGGAGTGGCGATTTCCCTGCAGTAAATGCTGACATTGTGTACTAATCACTGTAATGGGTACAGGGAAAGGCTGTTGACACTCAGCACAGTGAGTGTCTCTTCTACATGACCCAAATTTCTCCTCTGGAGGAGCCTGGGCAGAGTGAGAAAACAGAGCAGTTCCTTGTCACCCTATACAATCCTTCTTGGTCTGTCTAAACAGACAGAAGTAGGCTGCAAAGAAAAAAATAAGCTCTTGAGAATTGCCTTTAATAAATAAATTGACTGTTTGACTTGGTACCAGTGCAGATCCTGTGGTTAGAAATGGAATTTGGTCTCATTCTAGTTTAAAATATTCTAATCTGAAAATTTTGCTATATGTAAAGGACATATGTAAAGATCTGTTTCTTTCACACTTTTCTGATGAAAATCCTCAGTCACAGTAGGCATTTTAGAAATTTTCTGTGAGAAGAAACATCCTTCATTTCTCTAAAGGAGCCCCAGAATTTTCCATAACTCATTGACAATTTCAAAACAGATGTGTCTCGCAGGGCCTGTTCTAACGCCTATTGTAGTTACTGAGAGTTTAATAGATATATTTGCATTATTCTGATGAGATATACTTCTTTTGTTAAAGTGTTTAAATTAACAGAAATTTCCAAGATCTTTATGAACAGAGTTTATATACTTGCCTCACATAATCATAGGACTACTGCCACTCCAATTCTCTGAAAAAACACAAAACTATGGTGATGCTGTGGTGGTTATCTTCACAAGAACATTTGTGAAAATGTTTAAACATTTAAATTTTTTATACCACTTTTCTAATTACTATTAATTTCTCTTCTTCAGACCATTAATCAAATATTTACTGATTCCTAGTTTTTGTAAGTGTAGTTTTGACATCTTAACGGATTCTAAATTGCAGGATCATCAGACTATCAATCTTCCTTAAGTATTCCATATTTGGGCTTCTTCTTGTACAGAATTTTCCTTGAATTCAATAAGCAAAAAATTCTTCTGTCCAAATTAGGCAGACAGAAAGGAAAGTCATCTGCTTTTTTGTACAGGCATTGAAACCCAGACTTTTAGCGCAGTTCAAGAGCTTTGATGTTCCTTGTCAAAAGTCAATCGTATTTGTTTTTTCCTCCAATACATTTCCTCTTCATGGTTTGAACTTACTCTATGAAGCTGATGATTGTAGGTAAAAGGAGAGTTGCAAAAAAAAAAAAAAAAGAAAAAATTATCAACAGGACTTTAGGCATCTGAATGAAGAAACAGTAATCTTAAATAAAGCTCAAATTTTGTATATCTTTTCAAGGTTATTTAATGTGCTTGTTGTTTGACAATATTTTTCAGACTTTTATAGAGATTTATGTCTATTCCTTACACCTCCTCAGCTCAGTCAGGATCTCCTTTCTTGGAGAAGGTTGGAGCCTAGAAACCAGAGGAACGCCAGTTTAAGGGACTACAGAGATCAATCCTTTGCTGCTGTATTTAATCCCCTCATGAGTTGACATGCACAGAAAACTTCATAGGAAACATCTTCAGTATCCTTTGATAATTGTGTGAGTATGCATTGTGGGGTCAGAACCTATATCTTCTCACTCAGTTATTCACCTTCAGAGCATCTTTTGTACAAATATCTTAGTCTATTGTGGTCTAAAGATAAATCATACACCCACAAGTATTTCCACAGGAACAAACTCTCAGACTTTTTGCAAACCCTAATGCATTCAGCCCTTTCTCCTCAGCTATAGTAGCTGGGGAATCAACCAAGCAAGCTGTTTCAGACATCATTTCATTAAATATTTACCCAATTCCAAAAACACCCTAATTTCCCCTAGCCATTATTTCTTTCCATGTACTCATGATGCTATTTTCATATGAAGAGCCAGAGTGCTGTTAGTGAAACCTAATTATTCTGCCTCTTTCCTTTATGTCCAGAAGCAAATATGAAGAGCCAGGAAGTCCACCACTTTCATGGTTAAAATGTATTTGTGTTCTAACATTTGGGAATAAAATATATCAAGCTAAGTGCATTTAGGAGGAAGAAAAATTATAGGTATTTTTTAATGTTGACTGAGAAATGTGATCAATTTTTTATAATATTTGGAAGAATTATTTTTTTATCTGTTCAACATGCATTTTCAGATGGAAATAAAACATTTTTCTTGCATTGTGAAATGACAATATTTCATCACTAATTGTAGATTAGACATTATTTGTCAGCTCTTCTTTCATTGGAAAAAAGAGATTATTTTTAACCACCAGGTGTTTTAAATTCCAGTCTAAATTAGTTGTCAATTATATGTCTGTAGAGCTATTATGCTAATAAAATGTGTCATCATCATATCCGTTCTGTTCCTTGGATTGCTGAGAAAAGCAAAGAATCATAACGGATTTTGATCAGTGAAAGTTTTGTTACTTAAACTCAACAGGAAGTAAGACAGACATGTAATGATTTTGGAAAAGACTGCATTTGAGAGATTTCTCTACTCATTTAGTCTTTTTCTGAAATCGAGGCTTCCATGAATGCATTATTAACATTTGTCAAATTAATTTCTACATGTCTACTACTGGTTTTTCTATTACGCAAATTGAAGTTATTGCTTTCAGAAGCACAATCTGTCTTCCTCAGAGGCTGTTTTCTTTATGATTGTCTTTGGGCAATATTAGAAAAAGACTCTCCATCTTCATGAAGTCTGTTTGGAAGACGAGGATGACAATGAGGGGAAGTCTGGTGCAGGAGTTTCTACAGCTCATTTCAAGAGTTCCTAGTGAACCATTTTCATGAGTCAGTCTTTTGTGCCTTGTTCCAAGTTAACAATAATCCTTCAGCTTTCTTTTCACCCTAACACTTCTTACATCTATGAATGAAATATTTCTTACAAAGAAATGTTATATTTGGAAAGTCTATTTAACTTTCAAGAAACCCTGGATATAGTCAGACTTAGGTGGTGATTTTTCATTGTTAATCCCAATATTTTTGCAGCTTTTGAAGAGGGGATAGAATAGAAATGAGACTATATTATATCTCTGGAGAAGGATAAATAGAAATATTTCTAAGGTTTACCTTCATAATGTAGTTTTGAGACATAAAAGACATACTCTTTAAAATAAATTAATAATTTTTACTTTACTAGCCATATAGGGTGTTCTTATGAACAATTCCACATTTTTCCCATTAATGTGAACAGAAACCTTCTGGTCTAAAATTGATTTCTAAAATTATTTCAAGGGAATAAAATTTTATAGTGTAAACTCCTCATCATGGAAATTTCATGGGTTTTTTTTAATGTTTTGATGATTACTTGGAATAGGACAATATTTTATTCTTAGGTTAAATGGAATTCCTTTGTATTTTTATTAAATATGGGCAACAAAGGAAATAGAATGCTAAGATGAAGAAACCAATCTGCTATTTAGAAAATAAACAGTGCTAAATGAAAAATACCTAAGAAGACTCAAAATTGCTATACTTTATCTTTAAACTGCATAATATATATTTATTCTGTATGGAAATCATTTGACACACACAGGAATTCAAATCTAATGAAAATCAGGCTCTCCTGTAAAATAGCCATCAATGCTCACTGTATGGAACCAGCTCTGTAGAACTAAGTTACAGCTAGTTCAGGACATAAGTGTTAAGTACTAATTCTTCTGTCCATGTGCAAATTGTCACTGAAAATGATTTAGAACTGGGCACTTGGCAATGTGTTTTCTTAATGAATACAAAATCCAGCTGATGTGTTTTGGAGTTTGAAACTAGTGTGACTTATCAGTCTTCAAGCACAATCTATAGACTTACAGATATTTGTTTGCTGTGCTATATAAGTATTTATTCAACAGATGGATATACAGCTGTAAAGAGCACCTTGGCTTCCAAAGTCCACTGTCAGAGCATGGTGCAGATGGCTCCTCCCTGGGAAACTGGTATCCTCAGACAGCTGAAGGGCCTCACCAGCCATGGCTCATTCCACCTCATCCTCAATAAACCACAAGCTGCCACACCATTTGCAAAGATTATTTAACAAAAAGTAGACAACAATATGATAGAGCAATTGACACTGAAATGTGACAGGAAACCAGACTGTGGGGATGAGAACATAACTTTTAAGGCCAGTTTGTCTCAGGTAATCTGCATGAATGAGTATCTGGATCATGACAAATATCATCTGTCCAACAAAGGGATGGAAAACAGTACACAAAATTATCACTCTGTTACCTGTGGAAAAGAATGTTTCCTGACTGAATAAGGAGTCTTATTCAGTGTGTAAAAACATTACAACAGATATAGTGTTTCAAAACTCTCCCCTTGTACCAAGAAACTAGAATTTGAGAACAGGAAATTGGAATATAGTCAACTTCTTTTTGGTTTTGGTTAAGGGTTTTAGAAATCAGTAAAAGTTACTATGGTGACTGATAGTATGAGAGAGTGAACAACCATACCTTATAAGCACACAGCAACACAGGTGCAAACATAGCCTTGGATATTAGCAAATATTTAGGGAAAATAGAATTTTCCTTAAGGCACTGGAATTATTCCTATACTTAACAAAATGTTTTGAGAGTTCTCATTGAATCCTCAGATTCTAACCTCTCTCATTATGAGTTTGTGACTCTGTTGCAAACATTGTAATTTAGTTTCTAAGGGAATTGTATGCTTAAACAAAATTAAATTAATATGATATTTTTCACAACCATGCTCTGCAAAAATTTTTAACAATATATGTGTATGATAGAATTTTTATCTTAAGAGAGTGTTTGCTTTGGTCAAGCAATGACTTAAACAATTTCCCCCTATTTATGTAGAACTAAAGCCAATAAATGTCCTAGATTATCAGTGTAAATCAAATAAAGTCCACAAAAATGAAGAATTTTATCACTTAAGGTACATAACATCCCATGATTATGACTCAGATTTTTTTGAAAGGTTGGAGGACTGTGCTGGGTTGTTTTTTTTCTGAGATTCATTTGGTTTTCACATGAGAGCCGGCACTGTCCACACATTCGAGTGCTCAATGAAAGTGCCTCTTAAATTTTAATGTGTTACTGCTAACAAAGATTGGTTTAATTGAGAGGCTATACAGGCTTTTCAAAATCCTTGCTTGGGGCTGCCTTTCTAGGACAAAGTTTACTGAATCCTACCAAATAATGGCTGAAGCATTTTGTCACATTTCTTAACAAACCCACAATTTTCAACAAATTCTCTCAAAAATCTTTCATTGCCTGATTTTTGTATCTCACATATTAATCTCTCATATAAAGAGCAGCCCAGGCTATTGTAAAAGTATGAATTACACTACTCTATATTTTTGAAACAAAAAATTGATTTACACTAAGAAGATAAGTATGATTTGGTTTTTCCTTTCAAAAGCAGCATGGCCAGCAGGTCAAGGGAGGTGATTCCACTTTTCTGCTCCTCTCTTGTGAGACCCCACCCAGACAGATGTTCCCAACTCTGATGTCCCTGGAACAGAAAGGACATTGGCATGTTAAAGTCCAAATAAAGGCCATGAAGATGGCCAGGTGGTACCTCTCCTATGATGACAGGCTGAGAGAGCTGGATTTGTTCAGCCTGCAGTAAAGATGCTCCAGAGAGGCCTTTCAGCACCTTCCAGGACCTAAAGGGGGCTTGCAAGAGAGCTGCAGAGGGACTTTTTGCAAGAGTGTGTAGTGAAGGGACAAGGAGAAATGGCTTTAACCTGAAAGAGGTCAGGTTTAGGTTGGTTATTAGGAACCAAATTTTCACTGTGAGGTTGGTTTGGCACTGGAACCTGCTTCCCACAGAAGTTGTGGATGCCCTATACCTGGAACTGAGCAACTTGGTTTGGCTGAAGGTGTCCCTGCCCATGGCAAGGGGGAAGGAATTAAATGGTGTTTAAGGTTTCCTCTAACCCAAACCACTCTATGATTCTGGGATTTCAAGCAGAAAAATAAAGTACATATATGTATATAGTAAAATATAATATATATATTTATATATCTCAGTATATGAGTCTATAGACCTTTCTGAATTGTACATTCCAAAAACTCAATGATTTTGAATTTAAAAAATATTAAGATTGGAGATGAGTTATAAGGCTTATAAGTTAGAAAACAATTGGTGGACTAGTAGTTTTAACAGTGTAAGTACAATTTACTTCTCAAGGATTCATGTTTTATTGAGTGCCTGGAATAAATTAATCTAATTAGGTTTTCTCTTTCCAAACTATAGTTTGGATGGCAAATTATTTATTTCCTCATAGGTATTTGATATCCTCAAAATAATGCAGTTTCTTACAGATTTTAATAGTTTATTTTCTAAGTACTTCCATACAACTGATACATAATCTTCATACTTCTCTGGTGAAGCATTGGCATCCTACAGATTAGTGGCAAATTTAGAAAATTGTCAAATTATCTGGTATTTTAATAAACCAAGAAAATATATTTTTTTCAAAGTGTACTAGCTCCTACAGCATTACATACGGTCCAAGGTGTCTTTGCTAAACTCATTTGCAGTGGTGAATATTTCTTATTTTTGAAAATACAGTTCCCAATCTCTTTATAAGATCAGGAATGTCTCCATAGTGCTGAAGGGAGTTCTGGTTTCACCTTGTAGCACACTCCTTCCTTCTTGTCTGCCATTTGTCTGGATATCTGTGGAAAGATGCTTAGGATTTTTTGGCCAGTTGAAGGACCAAGGGAATAAGGGAATACTGCTTTTACAACCCCTAGAAGGTGAAAGTTTTCTCAGGCAGAAACCTAGGACCTGTAAACATGTGACAACAATCACAGAGATAATTTTTCTTTTATGATCTGGGTCTGACATCTAGTTCTCTTTGGCACAACTCCTCTGGGAACAATTGAGTGTGAGTAGTGTGATTATGAGATGAATCACCAGGGTTCCACCTTCCCATGTTTCAAGCACCAATGAAAGAAACCTAAACTGATTCTCACTTTGATAAATTCTAATAGATGTAAGATTTCTGATGGATCATTCAAATTTGCATCTTCAGAAAATAATAAAAAATAAGATATTTACAAGGATTTGTGTGATCTGATATTTACCACAGAATATGTGAAGTAGGTGCTGTTTATTTGGAAACTAGTCTAGGAGCTAATACTGACTTCTAGAAATTCTTGTAGGAAAGAAGAAACAAAGCATGAAAGGTCTTTTTTTCTTGCAACATGCAAAGCTATGCCTGCCCTTGCTGATAGGCATATGTCAAAAAAGTAAAGTTTCATCAACTGGAAGGCTTTCCACTTTATTACATAGCCATATAAATATAGAGGTAAAAAACCCCAAAAAACAAACCACTTGCCTAAAGGCAACAAAGACATCAGAGACTAGCAGGTACATTGAAGATACAGTAGTTATGTGATTTGGACACTCTGCATGGACACCAGTCAAGACTCAAACTTGAAAACAAGTTTTATAAGTTTTTCCACTCATGAAGTCCAACTCATTTTTGCAGAGAAAACTCACAGCACTGAATCCCAAATCTATTACATAAACAGACCAATGATCTACAGGAAGTTTTTCTAATCCCATTTTGGCTAAATCCTTGACATTTTGTTGACCAAACTCAACAATAACCTTTCCTTTATTTTTTTTAATTGAATTATTATTTGATGAAAATGTAATCACTAGACTTACGTGTAGTGATTACATTTTCATGCATAATAATATGGAGCATGTTTAAATTCCAAATTCACATGCCCCCAATGTGCATATGTGCATTCTTCATCTGAAGAAATTTCATCCAAAATGATAGCAGCTTTTCAGGCAGATTACAGCAGTGTCATTAGAGCAGCTACAGTCTATTTAAGGTTAAGAATGGGTGAACAGCAGCAACAGCCCAAAAACTTTGAAGGTCAGAGATATAATCTAAAGGCCACTAAAAAGCTGGGGAAAAAAAGGAAAGACAACTTCAGCATAGTTATAAACAAATATGCTGGCAGAAGAGTTTGAAAATTAGCTGTCGTATGACTTGCCTCATTCATTATACAGTTTACAAATTCTGACACAGACTAACTGTGACTCCTACAAGGCAAGTTTTCTTAGTAATACTGCTCCACAGAAGACCCATTCATTCCTGGGAATTGAAGTAGGGAAGTTAGGAAACATAAATTCTATGCTCATGTCTGTTTCACAGGCAGTAAACCTGCTGAGCACTGCTACATCATATCAAATATCTACTATGTTCTGTGGCTTGATTTTCTCTGGGGAGATGGGATCAGGCTAAGAAAACTCATTGTGTTTGTGACAAAGGCAGAAGGCAATGCTCTTTGTCTTGACAACAAGAAAGTAATTGTGCAGGTTGTTCAAAGAGGTACAGTTTAAATGCATTAGTCCGTATTCATAGCTACAAGATAATTTTATTTAATCATCTATTTCCTGTGTTGTGCAAGAGTAGTCAAAAAATTTTGATGCTTGGGAAAGACTGAAAATTGTTCAGTATACAAACATTTTATTAACCAAACTCACACTTGAAAATCCCTCTGAATAAAGCACCACCATTATCTAGCCTTCCTTGAATCTGTGATCTTTCAGTCGCTCAAAGGAATGTCAAAATCACTAACGGTATGAAGGCAGCAGTTGTTCTGACATCTGAAGCATGAACTGAATCTGTCTAGTAAAATTAGCCTAATATGGTCAAATTGCTTTTGCTTTTTAACTGTATATGGGCAACAGCAAAGACTGTGTGTGTGGCTTCTACATCAATTAAGAAATTTATACTGGAATTACATAAAAATTGCTATAATCATTAATAAATAAAAGGAAAAAGAATATTTTCAATCAAAGCTGTTTTTTTTATTAACCATAGCCATCACTGAAAGCTTTCATGGTTTCATTTTTCCTTCCACCAAGAGTAATTAAACTTCTGCAGGGAATTTTATTCCTCAGTGATTTATAGGTTTAAAAAATGTTATTATGCTTTGGTTTTTGCTTATTACACTGTGGTGGTCTCAGGATTTAGCTTTGTTTGAAACCCCTCTGGTCAAGGAAATTAGTCATTTTTCTTTATTCAGCAAGTAACATGTCATGGATCCATCTTGCATATGAATGGAACAAGTAAATAACCAAAACATTTAGAAACTTGAACTAAATTCTTTCAGCTAGATTTAGACTGTCTTCAAAAAATCATGGAACTGTAAGGATTGGTTAATTTTTAATATATATATTTCTCCCTCAATATCTTCAAATGTATTTTATATAACAGGATTCTCTCAGTAATTTCCTACTTTTTTTCTGCTCTTAGTGGGTTTTTTTTACTATTTTTTCTGAGAAAATCAAGGTTTTCATACATAACTTTCATCATAAGAGAAAGGGAAAGAAAAATAAGTCGACAACACAGCTAAATTCATACATTTCAAATGAGGTAGTTGTATTAGGAATCATAAACCTCTCCTTTTTTGTCATCTCAACATCCATAGCAGGATATTCAACTACATTTCTGATTATGGAATCATAGACCAGAACCATAGAATGGTTTGGGTTGGAAGGCCAGCCTTAAAGATCTGATTCCAATCTTGCTTGCATGGGCAGGGACATATCCCACTAGACCAGCTTTCTTAGATCAGGCATCTAGCCTGATCACTTCCCAGGATGGGGCACCCACGACCTCTATGGACAATTTTTTCCAGTGTCTCACCACCATTATAGTAAAGAATTTTATCCTAATATCTAATCTAAACCTACCCTCCTTCAGCCTAAGGCAAACTTGATTGTCCAAGTTGATTCATCATAGAATCATGTAGTAGTTTGAGTTAGAAGGGACATTTAAAGGTCATCTAATAGAAGTCACCTGCAGTCAATTCAGTCAAGACCTTCAACAAGACCAGACTGCTTTGAGATCGTTCTAACTTGACCTTGAATGTTTAAAGGGATTGAACATCTCTCACCTCTCTGGGCAACCTGTTCCTGTGGTTTGATACCCACATTGGAAAATACTTCTTTATATCTAGTCTGCATCTCTCTATCTATCTCTCTATCTATCTCTCTCTCTATCTATCTATCTCTCTATCTATCTATCTGTGTCAACTACACCACTCCGCTTGGTGTCACCTTACAAAGTTGCTAGGGTGCACTCAATGCCACTGCCTATGCCATTGATGAAGACATTGAACAATACCAGCCCCATTACAGACCCCAAGGGGCACCACCCACCTCTGCTCTCTATTTGCACATTGAGTAGTTGGCCGTTACACCCTGGATTATGCCAGCCAGTCACTTTGTTATCCACCAAATATCATTCTTCAAATCCACACCTCTCCAATTCAGTGAGAGGGATGTACTCACTGCCTGTGTTAAAGGCCTTACAGATGTGCAAGAAAATGACATCTGTAGCTCTTTCCTTGTCCACTGATGTAGTCACTCCATCATAGAAGGCTACTACCAAGGACATGCCCTTGGTGAAGCCAGTAGTAGATATATTTCCAATTAGTCCAAATAGGGACTTATAAACACAGAAAATTGATTTTGCATGGCATGTTCCCTGCAAATCAGCAATCTGTATCTTCATGGTTCTATTCTGACTAAGCTGTTGCCAAAGTTGAAATACAGTAAAGGGGAAAAATCAAATGACACTGTACATGAGATGTGAACTGTTCCTTTCAAAAGATTCATGTAAATGCCCACACTTATCTAGGAGTTTACTGACCTTCATTCTGAAGGTCTCAGCAATCTTAAAGGTGATCAATAGTTATTTCCCTTTGAAAAATGGCATAGAAATTCCAATTTAGCATTTGGTATGCATCAGTGATGAACCTGGATTCCAAAACAAGTGATAAAATATAGCAGCCAAGACCAGATGGTCATAATGTAGCTATATTAATTCTAGACATACAGAAGTCTGTTAGATTTTGTAGGTAGCTGCCATTACCTTCTGAGAACCTGAGCAAATACTCAGGCTGTTAGATTTTATCAATATTCATAATGTCATAATTACAGTGATGTCAACATGTGTCTGTCGCATTTACTGCCAGTACACCTATTTACACTGCATTTGCTGTGGTGTAGACTCACTCAAAGAACAGACAAACACCATGTTGACTAAAGAACACTCTATCTACATCATCAGCAACCATCATCAATTCTCTAACTATATTTTCTGGCCATTATGTTCAATCAGAGATTAAAAATCTCTGTCTTTTTGCAAACATTAACTAATGTGAACTAAGTAACAGAACTAGATAATGGATTACAATTCATCATGACAACCCTGGAAGTTCAACAATTTTTTCTTCTTTCTTTTTGAGCACTGTCTCCAGGTTTACTACATATCAGAAGCACAGAAGACCAAATTTGATTATGTTTCACATAGATCAATAGGTAATTAATTTTCCCTCTAAAAGTGAAGAATTATCAGAGTAATGAAGAATATTGAGTCGAGTAATCACATGTCACCACTGCTGACATCCTAGACTTCTTACAATTTGCAAGGCAGTGAGTATTCTCTTTAGCTACTTTAGATAAATAACACCTTGTATCTAAGAGCCATGATGGCACAAAAATATGTTTTTCAGAAGCATAATGCTTCAGAAAGAAAACTTAATGAGAAAAATGTATAGTCATGAACATCACAGAGAGGAAACAAAGCTGCAGTGAGAGTGCCTGTGGGCTATGGGCTCAGCAACCTTAGAATAGAAAACTGTCACCGTTTCCTTCAATTTCAAGTGCTTATTATCCTCAAATTGTACTTTTCCACAGCAGAGAAGTATAATGAAGATTGCTGTTGATGAAGATGACACTATAATAATAATGTCACTTAAGCTGTGTTTATTAGATGTCAAGAACTGGCTGCAACAAATGCAAATGTTAGATGTGCATTATTGTGAACTGCCAAGGTGCTGTGAAAATTGGCATATCAGTTGTTAGAGTCTGCATATTTGGAGATTTGCTGAATTACAAATACTTTACTACATAATCAGCCTTCTGTTTTTACTCCTGAATAAAGACCATGAAATTCTTGTATGTTTCTATTTATACTGTCCCTTGGGTTTTATATCCGTCAGACGGTGAGAAGTGGCCCAAAACGGAAGTTGTTACTCCTTTAAGAACATATTCCCCTCACTCCAATGAATTTCAGTATGTATAAAGAAGGTTTATATTTCTATTACTATTTCTCTCTACCTAGAATCTTTGCTCCCACTGACTTGTCTGCTACAGCAGTAATTTGCCAAGAGTACATCTACTGATGGGAATAAAAATATGTATAATAGCACATAAAGTCAATATTGAGCAAGCTAACCTAGGCTGTCTATATCCTAATAGCTTTGTAGCTTTTCAGAGAAATTAAGCCTCAATTTTGATCTCTTTCCTTCTTGACCAAAGAAAGCAAGAATGTTGACTATGTAAAGCATATATGGGCCTGAGGAAGAACTACTTATGATAGTTGAGACACAGCTTTTTGTCATATCTCTTCTGGGCATCTATTGAATGAAAATAAAGTTGTTATATTTTCCTATGCTTTTTATTAAGATGAAATTATCACATATTGGACAAAACGTGTTTTATAGTGTTTACTTTGAAATTTCTAACATGGGAATAGATGTTGAGGTGGCAAAACATAACTGCAGAAAGTAATGAAAAATGTAGTAACACAGCCTAATATAATGGCATATTTTCTCACTTGACTTATTAATTTCAAAAGTTGTGCTAAAAAATAAGTTATAAGGTTGTGAGTTAAGGAGAAGTTTTGTAGTCTCTAGCAATAACTGCATTTCTCACATTTTCTATGAGCTGTGCTTCACTGACTTACATTATTTCAGTTATCACATAGTGAAAGGCAAAACCATAGTCTGTGGATGAGATCAGAATGCATAAAAACCTTTGCTGAAGCAGCTCTATTTATTTGCTTCACATAAATCTTAGCAGTTTTAGATATAGTAACAATATGCCTCACTTTACAATATGCCTCATTTTCTTGTCACGTTAATTCTGCACTTGTGTTTCTAGATAAAGATGATTATAGCATCAGTAGCATCAGTATCTCCCACAAGTCAGACTACTTACATAGGTTATGCATGATTTAAAGGTTAAGAAGTCCTTCATTGTGTTTCTCTCTTTTACTTCTTTCTGTTCTTCTAACTGACACAAATAATGGTTTCTGAAAAGAGAAGGAAAATAGGTTAACAATAACCTCCCAGGCAGGAATTCTAATGAGATTCCAACTTGTCCCAGTCTCATCTTCATTTCCTTTCCTGGCAGGTCTGATTGCTTATATGTTTGATGTCTTTCATGAAATGCTTCTTCAGAAATTACTTTTTATAGGGCATGACGCACACAAAAGAAAAGAGAGAGGGGAAATCTTGATTAAAAATTCTGTAGTTGCGTTCAATTTGTGCTTTATATATCTCAAGGCTGATTTCTTCACGTGAATATCCTGGATAGCTTTTGCATTTGCATGTTGTTTCAAGGCTACTAGTTTTAAATCTGAAAATCCTCATTTTGGAACAATTTAATTCCTTTCTCATGTCTGTTTCCTTTTATACATTTGTTAGTGATCAAGCGTTCTGCATTACATCAATTACCTTGTATAGATTTTTTACTTCCTAGTTTCATTGCATTGTGAGTACAATATCCTGTTACCTCTTCATACGGCACAGATGAAACGAACTGACAACAAACTTCACATTTGTAATCAGCTCTTGCAGCTGAAAAATCTGAAGTAAATGATACTAAGAACAAAGCATTTCTCTTTCTAGAGCAGCTTTTAATTTATTACTGTTAATTTTATTTTTTTGGTGGAGGTGTTATCACAAGTAATTTTAATGGTTAGCGTTATTCTTTGTAGACTTGCTGGTTCTGACAAGGATAGTCTAGGGCAGTAACAATATTATGCCTCAGTCATGATATGACAGGTGGTCTTTAAAAAAGTGACTATTAAATAATCCAAAATGCGCACTCATTATTTTTTTCCTGCTCTTATTCCAGGCTTGTACTCCACATCATAACAGGAGACATGTTACCAAAGAACAACACATCTCACAATTTGAGATCGGTGGCAAAACCAACAAGCCTCAGTTCTGAGGCCTTTACATTTCATACAAAAACTGTGTCATCTCACTGGCAATGACAATAATGTACTTGCTGGTCAATGAGGCTACAACTTTAGCCAAGAGAGATTGTGGACTTTCCCATCCCTGGAGGTGTTCAAGGCCAGGCTGGATGGGTGCCTGAGCAATCCAATCTGATGGAAGGTGTCCCCATCCACAGCAGGGGTTTGGAACTAGAACTTCCAACCCAATCCATTCAAGGATTCTAGAGTTAGGCGCCCCCTTCATTGCTGCACTGTATTAGCACTTGATAGATTCTGTGCATTTCAGAAATTGGAAATACATTCTGCATTTCTCCTGTGCATCAACAAATATCTTACTATCTCCTTGCCTCTGGTCTTCCATTGAAGAGGTCTGATTAATGGGAAGTCAAAATGCTTAAGGAACCGTGTAAAACTCATATACAATTTTTTTTTCTATTTTTCTCAACAGAGCTGATCTTTTTGCTCACAATTAACTCAAAGTAATAAATTTTCTCATATTTCTCATCTGATAAAGAATAGAACTTATATAGCATCATTGATTAGATGATCTAGGATATATAATATCCTGCAAATTTATACTGAATGAATCTGAGAAGTATTAGTAGCTAGTCGTTGCACCTCCCTTCCTAAGTTTATTAGTATTCTTAAGGGGAAAAATGATTTTTTTTCTCTGAATGGAGAACTGTTTCCTCCAGGTGCTAAGAAACATATTACAGGAAGGCATACCTTGCATTCCTCTTATTTTCTTCCAGTAGCATATGCCCAGTCCCTATTAAGGAAGCAAAGCATGCCCCAGAGCTCTCAAACCACAATCTCAAAACAACACTGTAATTGCTGTAGGCCTAGCCTGTTTACAAGCCTTCTTCAAATCTGATAAATTTGAAGTAGGAAAACTTAGAAGCTCGATACTCTTCCTGAATAAGTGCAGAGCTTTTCTAAAGCTCAGCCATTTTCTTCCAGACCATGAACAAGTGAAAGAAGAGTTTATTGAACATGGATGTCTTAGTTTGGATAGGAAGGATTGGAGGCAATGACTATTCTAAATGGCAATGTACGTGAAAATAGTGGATCAAGCTATTGCACCAGTGAGTAATAGTGGAGTGAGTTTCTCCAGGAAAACATAACAGGAGTAGTATTCCTGCTCATTCAATTTTTTTCCTGGATCTTTACTAGCAAGTCATTTGGTACCTGAGGAGATGCTTCACCTCTTACACAAAGTTCAAGTAGTGATTCTATTTTTTCTTCCTCTCTGAAGAATCACAAAATGCTTTTGACTTCCAAGAAAAACCTTTAGTGTCCTATGACATATAAGGTATCAGATAGATGCGAATATCTGGGAATTAATAAGGTAGACTCATGCACATGTAAGTTTTGGTTCACACCACAGGTAATGCAGACACTTTGCATGAGATTGGAATGATCTGTTAGCAGCTGGAGAAAAGAAGAAATTAAGAGTTGTGTCTCTGCGTACTCCTCTCTTCCTACTGCCTGTTTTCCCTATGACTACCACATAATGTGGGTCTGAAGCCAGTGACTCGCTTGGAAAGTCTTGTTAGTCACTTAAGAGGGTCATTAGGGAGATTATTTAATTTGGTAAGAAAAACTTGGTTAATAAAGCACTGATTTTATTTGTAAGTATGTGGAAAACCTTCTAACAAATGGATTTTGGGATAACGGGTGAAACAACAGTCAGCAGTAGAGACTTTTCATCAATGAAATTGAAACTTGCTCTTCTTATTTAAAATATAAGAGAAGTATTTCTGTATATTAGGTATCCATTTTTTTTCCAATATTTGTGCCTCACAGAATTAAGCATGCTTGAATTGAATTCGTAGTTCTGAAGTGGGCCACATATGTCATATAGAGTGTTTAGCTCAAGAGCAGAGGGACAGCCTTATGATACAGGACTATTTGAGTGCCCTGATATGGAATAGTGTTTGATAGGGCCATGTCCCTGGTCAGAGCCTATGACTACCAGGTTCCTATTGTGGGGTAATGTAGCTGAGAAGTCCCCATTACCTTTAGTCATTCCTGGGAGTGATCAGAATTCTCATAACCCCACACTGTAAATTCATGCCATGATCAACTTTTCAAAGAGCTCAGATGCTTTTGGAGAAAGTAAAGCTTTAGTATTTTGCCTTATGAATCAGTTGATTGTGGAAAGGTTCCATCCACAGTTTTGCTAACTGTGTGATTTGACTGAGAGATCTGATGAAAACACAGACCTTTTTTTGTTCCTTCTTCCTTGACAGCTACTTGCACAGATGAGCACAGATCTATCATATAAATATGAGCATTCCAGTTCTATCCAATGGTATTATAGTCATTCCAAGAAAAGTCGCATTTCCCTAACACCTTGGAAGAAGGCACTGATAAATAATTCCATTCATAGCCCTTGTCTCTGTTCTTCTTCTCCACTTGAACTTTACTAACTTAAATTTTTAGCCTTTTCTATTCAAATGCACCTAAAATCAGGGTCATTTCAGTCTAGTAAAAATATTAATGCTGCACTGCTGTCACTACTTTATTTTGGGGATATAATGCTGCCCTTCTCTTAACTGAGTCAGGAAAACTGGATTTCCAATGGGCAATTCTCAAACTCGAGATGATGAGGTGTATCATATAAAAAGCCCTGATCCCAGTCATGATCATGGGTTTCAGTTTAACACAGCAATGAAGTGTTTAATGGCAACTCAGTTTGTGAGGGATACACAAGGAAATATGCGGTGATGAAACACAGACGACACAGTGATTGCAACTGGGAAAAATAAATGTTACACATTTAGTATGCAGTAAGCAATTCTGCCTTATCTAACTGTCCTGCAAATTATGAGAACTTTTTCTTCAGTTTTTAATTTCACTATCCATGTGTGACAAACCAAGCTGTGGAGAACACCTATGGCTGCAAATGGATCATGTGAGCTTTTGAAAAGTAGAAAAAATGCTATTGATTCCCTTTCTGTTTTACTTTCTTTTCTGTCTCAAATCTGACTGCATAAGTCACCCCAAGGGCAGCAGGAAGAGTTGACTTGCAAGCAAAACTTGTAAGAGTTTTGGTTTCAGAAGTTGTTTTTTTTTTGATCTGTGGCTTTTTCCAACAATATCAATACTGAAGCATCAGCTTTGAAGTTAAATGTCTTCATGTGATTTACAAGTGGTTTTGCTACAATCAAGCTTTTGTAAGACTTGGATAGGCATCCTGAAGTCTTCTAAATACAGACAAAACCCAGCATAAAGATGACCTTACAAACCCTTGTTGAAAGTTTCGGTTCTGAGGAGGCATCAGTCTTTGCTCTCACTTCAGTCATAGCTCTTGGTAAGGTCTGAAATGAAGGTATTTTGGAAGCAAGTTTAGTATGTGGCAGATCTCCTCCAAGGTAGAAAGCACAAATGCCTCTTTTTTTTCAGTTTTATAGTCATCTTCTCACTATATTCAGAAAGAAAACTTAGTTATATATAAATGTTAGTTATTATTTTCATTCTTAATGGTATTATTTATTAATTTAGTCATCAGACAGATGTATTTTGATGTCCTCTAATGTGCCACTGGGACACTGCTCACCACTTAATTAAATATCAAGTTGGGTTTTTTGAGAAGTCATGACATTATTTTCCATTTTATATTCTCTTTATTATAATGTATTTACATATTTATTTGTACTTGCAAGCACATCTCTGAGATAAACAATTTTTCATCTTGCCACTTTTGTTCTGATAATTTATTTTTCTTCTCCTATTCATCCACTATATAAGCAAACACCTTTTTTTCTTTTACCCACAAAACAAAACCAAGAAAAGATGAAATTGTCAAAGGAAGCAGCAAGCTGCTGTAGTCCAGCAAAATGTGAGCTGAATATGTGATCCTACTCTTTACTTGTAACTACAAAACCAAATCAAACCAATCCCAAAAAAAAAAAAAAAGAGAAAAAAAAGAGAGAGAGAAGAAAATCCACATGTTTCTCTTTGCAATCTCATTTTACTGTGGCACAAGAGGGCACTGTTTCATAAATGCTAATCTGTCATTTGCTCACCATTGCAAAAAAGCTGGGACCAACATTCATTTAGGATTGGAATAACATCCAAAAGATTGGTGTTTAGTACAAATAACTCACTGGCAAAGAATCCTGGTTATGACAATTAGAAAGTCTTCAAGACAATACAATAATCTATTCCAAACTTGTGGAAATTTCTTAAAGACTGCTGATGTTACAAAGATATTACAACAATGAAAAATTAAATGAAAAATTATCTTCACAGAGTAAAGTAAGTATTGTTAGCTTTCTTTTGATGAGAGGGTATGAAAGGCTACACTAGGAAAGAGCCAGACAAAGAACCAATATGAGCTTTATAAAGCACATTTTTTAAAAAGTCTGTGAGTGTGTGGATGTGTGTGTGTTCTTATGCACATGCGTTTGTGCGTAGACAAATTCCCAAAAAGACACAGAGAGGGTGATATACATACAAAAACTGAAGAACACACAAGTATACAAAAGTTAATGGCAGAAGAAAATTAGGAGTCATGCATGGTCCCTTACTTTAGGAATATAATCTAAATATTTCCTTTTTTTTTTTTTTTTGGTCTCTCAGATAGTTTACAATTCCTTACCCAACTGTTTTTTGAAGTTTCCTTTCATAAGTGTCAGATGTTCTCTCTGAATCTGAGTCTGTGTATCTGATTTAAGGCAGTTACTTCCACAAGAGGAAGTTTCAGATGTATTTCAGACATCCAGGTCCTGCTTACAGAACTAAGTCCCCTGCTCAACACTCATTTTGATAAATGGTTTACTGAGCCATATCTTGACCTTGGAATCAGCAGCAACTGTCTTCAGTTTGTCCTAAAGACTCATCCTTGGCTTGAAACCATGCATTTGTTCTACACGAAAATAGATATTGGTCAACCTCTTTCACTAGTCTATGTAACAACACGAAAGCAGCTTGTATACTGCCCTTGAAGTATTAATTATTTTAAATGGATGTGTACACATATTTTCTAATAATCCATTAACATTTTTGTTCTAGCATTGATAAACTGATGACTTAAGATGCAACATATTTCCTAGATCAAGAAAAAGCATCTTCAGCTATGTCTTAATATTCAACTATCTTGAAGTAAAATTAGTCCAGTATTATAAATTATAGCTGAAAAAAGGAACTGTTTTTATCTTATAAAAAAGCAATGGATTCTTGTGCTGGCCAGTTCTCTCAGCTCCAGCATAGCTAAAGGGTAAAATAATATTTATCTATATACGACGTGAGTTGTTCCCCAACAAACCGTAGACCATGATATGAGACACGTTCCCAGACTTTGCCATGCAAAAACACAGTCTTAAGGCTATTTGTGACACTTGAGATAGAAAGGTCAGATATGTGTTCAATTTCTGAGTATCTGTAAAAGCTGCAAAATGCATCCAAGTGCTTCTATCTCTGCAACTCACAGCTGTCAGTCTGCACTTCTATCCAATGTCCACCTGCAAATTAAGAGTAGTCTGGACAAGCAAGCAAAACTTCTTGGCTAATCTCTCTATTTGCTATAAACACTTTGATAACTTTCATTCTCCAAGACAATGAGGCAGGTAATCTTTTCTATTCTGAATTACTGACATTGTACAAATCTTGAGAGTCTTCCCCATCTGCATACAGATTGCTTCTGTGAGGCAGTGTGCTCCCAGGCTGAACAGAACTACTTGGAGAAAAGAAAAGTACACAGTCCGAAGTAAAGTAAGTTAAGCAATTTTCCTCTAAAGGCATCAAGCCTAAGCCAGGGAAGCAGCCATATTTCCATACATGTCAGTAAATGTACATATGACTTTTGTCCAAATAGAAACATGGATGATTGACTGAAGATGTCCACACATGACATTATGTATCCCCAGTTTCAAAGCACTGAGATATAATGGTAACTGCTGTAGCTACTTTACATTTTGTGGACAGGCTGAAAAGGGTCAAAAGAAGAACCACAAAGATGACAGAAGAACGGGGAAACCTGCCATTCAAGGGAAGGCTGAGAGCTGGGCTTGTTAGGCCTAGAAAAGAGAAGTCTTAGGGAAGACCTTACCACCATATTATTGAATGTAAAGTGCAGCTACAGAGATGATGGAGACTTCCTTTTTCCAAGGTGTCCTATGGAGAACACGAGGGGTAATGTGTACTAGTTCCTCCTGGGGAAATTACAACTGGCCACAAGAGGAAAGTTTTCACAATGAGAACAATCAGCCACTGAAATAATCTCCCCAGGATTTGGCTCTTAAGATCCAGTGCTTTTGCCAAGTAAAGTTGGACCATGTGATCCTTGAAATCCCCTCCAACCTTGTATTCTATGATTCTCTATATGCCTGCATAGTTTTATATCCCCGGAATAATTTTAGTTAACAGTTCTACTCTATGTAGGGAATTATTTATTTTACCTTTTCTTTGAAAAAAAATGCTCATTTTGAAATCCACAGGTGGCTAAAGTATTGCAAAACATGCAGAAACAATATTGCCTCTCCTGTGCTTCAGTATTTCTCATTTCATGGTTTCATACCTATGCCTGAGAATAATCTACATTAGCTTTTTTTCTGCCTAGTTTAACATTTGGTGTTATGAATCCATGAATACCAGAAATGTATAATTTAACAGAAGAACCTCTGAGATCTCAAAATGGAAAGCTGACACAATTTTGTTTGTTTTCAAGGTATTTCAGTCACTCTCTTGATTCCTAGAATCTTTTGGGTCAACTAATTTTTTTTTTAGCACTGGACACTACCTAATTAAAGAACATTTTAAAACAGATTAACTAGCTCAGACTATTCAATTGTTCCTGTATCACTCACTATGAAAATGTGTCTAGACAGGTAATTGGCAACTCCTACCACATTGTCAAGCACCTTATCTGCCCGTAACAAATACCTTATCTTATTAGAAACATAATCCTCTTTGGTGGAAGACAATCATGTCAGAAAATATTTAAACAAATTTGCCTCATAAGTGCTAAAAGAACTGGCAGGTGTGAATAATCAATAGTCATGCCATTCTTGATTATCTTGTAAAAATCATGGCAATTGAGAGGGTGACTGAGGGCTGGAGAAAAGTCCTATTGTCTAAAATGTCAAGAAGGAGGACTAGAAAACTACAGACAAACTACAGTCAGTGTCACCTTGATTCCTGGAAGGGGAGGGAGCACCTAATCCTGGGAACGATTTCCAGACATGAGGGACAAGGAAGTCATTGTGAGAAGTCAGCCACAAGTCACCAAGAGGACCACCTGAGAGAAGTGAAGCTGTTCAGCCAAGTGTAGAGAACACTCAGGGGAGGTCTCTAAAACATACGTAAATAGTTGGAAAAAAAGGGTGTAAAAACTTTGAAGCCAGACACTTTTCAGAGGTGCTCGGTGAAAGGACCAGAGGCAATGAGCACAAACAGAAACACAGGAGCTCTTGTCTAAAGGAAAAAAAAACCCCATCCCCTGTGAGGGTAGCAATTAGCTGTACCCAGAGGGTGTGGACTTTCCATCCTTGGAGATAGTCAAAGGCCATCTAGACATGGTCCTTGGCAACTGGCTGTTGGTGACCCTGGTGACTCTCCTTGGACAGGAGAGTTAGATCAAATAATCTCCAGAAGTGCCTGCCAACCTCACCCATTCTCTGGTTCTGTGATTTTGTAAGCCTACAACTGCATTTTATAGACCACGGATTTAAAGTAGATAAAAATTACACCTTTTATTTTTACATACCACTGTACAACTTTACCCAGACACTAATAATAATGAAAGACTATAACCATTTTTTAATGCACTGAAGTAGTAGTTTGCTGGTTTTTGCTGTTCATCCTTCAGGCTGGTGCCACACAGGAGGATTGGCATGGTAGCATCATGACTCATAGAAGTAGCTGAATGCTTGTCTCATGCTGTGCTATTCTTCTGTATGAGTTTACTCACTGGCTATAACATTAGGGTGCCTCCTTTGATAGAAAAAAATTCAAATACCAGTAATTATCTAAATTTTATCTCAAAGAAATTGTGGTTCTCAGTAATTTAATCTGGTCTCCTACACAGGAAAAATTCTAACTTTTACAGAAAAAATCATATGCAATCCCATAAGCTATCTTTAAATAACAATTTTTCTTTCTTATTACAAAGAATTTGGTTTCTAAAACTGGTTTACATATTTTACAAGTTTGTTTTGAAAAATAGCCATATACTTTACAAATTGAAGAGAGGAAAAGTTTGTTGGTTTCACTGGTTCTAAAATCCTTTTCATCCTGTGATTGTGTTCCAAAACTACTTCCTGCTCTGTAGCTAATATATTGTGATCACTAGTGGCACAGAATGACTGAATCTATTTTTAATTAGTTCAAATAACTGCAGTGATTAATGAATGGAATTAATTTTACCCAGTGCAACAATCTGAAAGTTCAAATTTGGTTCAAGTTCAATTCTAGACAATGAAGACAGATAAAGATATTTCCAGAGGACATGCCATGCTATTATTCTACAGGCAGAGCATAAAAAGTTGTGTCACTCATCCCTTCCTTTGATAATGGAAGGAAACTAAGAGTCCAGTTTCTTCCCTATACCTATTTTTCAGGCAGTTTATAAATAGAAAATAATCCATCTCAAAATTTATTGCAATATTTTAAAGGTGTGTGGCAGGACAGGTCTACTCCCCTCCCCCCCCACCCCATCTTCTTCCTGCATAACAGAGTTAATGGAACACCAGAGATGACCCTGGAGTCGGAGGACTCAGCAGGATTCTCTCTGGCACCAGGAGGCTCAGGCCGTAAAGGTAAACATCTGGAAAACCAAGTGTAGGAAGAGATAAAGAAAATTTGATAACTCCAGAGACACGGTTTTATGCTATAAAAGAGACACGAGTTATCCCTGAGGCAGAAGCCTCAACAATCACCCCCAAAGGTGTGAGAGACTTCTCCCCAGGTTCTGGACGCAGGCTTGTGGTTACTTCTCAGGAGATTGAGGGAAAGGATCTCGATGTGTGCTGCACCAACAATTGGATGGTAAGATACATTGAATCCTAAGCTTATACTTTTCCTTCTCTAGCTGTAATTTAGATGGTACCTTATCATGCACTGTATGTAATCTACTAGCAGTTATCCTTTTTGGTTTTATTCCTGTGTAGTATTAGTTTTGTTTCTAAGTTTTACAGTCAGTAGTTTTCCCGTCTATTAATAAATAATCTGTTATATAATAGACAGAATCAGTCATCATTAAAAGAACTTGCAGATGAGAGGGGGATTTTTGATTTGTGAGCCATCTCAATAAGGTTACTACCTCTGCCGAGAATCGGGCAGAAGCAAGGGCTTGTTTAGCTCCCCCACCCATTCGTGACAAAAGGGTTGATTCAGTGAGTTTGTATGAGGTGCAATTTCATGACCCAATTTCCAGAACACAAGGTAAGATAAAACCCATCTTAGAACAGCAAAAATCTCAGTAAGAGCTAATTACCAGCTCAATAATTTAGTAGTAATTTTTTGCAACCTGCTCTGGGCTCTCTGACTCAAATGGCTAGAGGATGCAAAGTTAAGAGCAAATCACCCAGTGCTCTGGGTCTAGCAGCAGGACTATCTATCATATTCAGCATACGTCCCAAGTACCTTTTACTCACCAGTTCTGAAGTACTTTAATTTCCCATTGTTTCTTTTATTGTCCAGTTTATTTTACATATTTGCCATAAATAAACAAAAAACCTTTCTTATCATTAGTTGCTTTGTTATTGCAAAATGAGAATAAATTAGTATCCCACATATGTTTGTGGGGAGATATATATTGCTTTGGGAAGGGATCCTTACTAGAGATGAGAAGACTGAAGAAGCACAGTGGCTCAACTAAAACCTAAGAGCTTATTGGCACACACTCAGTGCAAAACTTTTCATATATATAGATGATGTAGGAGTAGGGCCCATTTCAGAAGTATGTGCTGTCCTTCAAGACAAGGTAATTCCTGTGTCTCAGCAATTTCTACCTGTAGAAAGGTGAGTCACTTGTGACCTGAATTCTCATTGGGCTGCTTGTTTTGGTGAGCACAGTATGTCTCAATCAAAGCTATGCTTGCTTTTTCTGTATGCAATGAACACATTCTTGACATGACTTAAGAAAGAGAAATTATCATTCAGAATTTTATCTACGGGACAGAAATCTCTTAGATATATTTTTGAGCCAATCTATATTGCTTTCTGATATATGAGGATGTAGAATCATAGAATCATAGGATATGCTGATATGCATGGGATATGCTGGAAGGGAGCCATGAGGACCACAAAGTCCAACTCCTGGCCCTGCACAGGACATCACAAGGATCACACCCTGTTCCTGGGACCATTATCCAAACATTTATTGGACTCTGTCAGTCTTGGTACTGTGACCACATCCCTGGGGAACCTGTTCCTGTGTCCAACGTGAAGAATCTTTGCCTATTATCCAACCTAAACCTCCCTCAACTCAGTCTCATGCCATTTCCTTAAGTTCTGTCACTGGTCACAAGAGTGAAAAGATGTGTTCCTTTGTCCAAGGCATTAATAAAAATGCTGATGAGAACTGGGCTAAGAATAGAGTCCTGCAGAACCCCACGAGTGACACTTGCCATCCTGATGTCACCACATTCACTACAACTCTTTGTGCCAGTTGCTCACCCTTCATGTATCCAGCTGCCTGCTGAATATTTTTTTTCCAGAAGGACTATGTGAGAGAGTATTCAAAGCTTTGCTGAAGTATAAAAAGAACACATCTACATGCTTTCCAAGATCAAGTAGGTGGGTTCAACAAGCAGGATTTCCATGAAGCAATGGTGACTGACCATTGTCCTCCAGGTGTTTTTCAATACCTCCCAGAATGACCTTTTCCATGATCTTAGCAGGCACTCAAGTGAGACTTAGAGGCTCCAGGGATCTCCTTCTTGCTCTTCTTGAAAATCAGCCAATTCTGGGCTAACAGAAACTGTCCAGACAGTTAACTGAGCAATGGATGAGTTTCTAATGTATGCAGGGAAGAAGGAAAGAGGGAATGATGGAAAGAAAGAACAAAATCAAAACAAGAGGAGAGTAATAGAGAAGAGATGGAAACGAAGGAGTAATAGGCAAGACTTTAGTGACAAAAAGAGTATTAAACCAAAGAGAACTAATTCCATGCCAGAACATTCCTGGCTAAGACATTATCCATGGAAATATCAAGATTTCAGTATGAAATCTTGGTCTTAACTCAATAAGTGCTGTTCATTCCAACAGTCATAAAAAATCCTGCACAGTATGTGAGAGGTGTACTCATGGTTGTGAGAAGTGCGCCTTTCAGTCCCATTGCCTTTTGGTAATCCTGTGGAGAGCTATGAAGGCAGTGCTAAGTACTAAATTCCAGACCAAAAGTTCTGGAAATTATAATGAAATGGTAAAAAATGGATATACTACATGCTGTTGGCAGACATGACTAAGGGCTTATGGGATAATCATGCCCTTCTGAGGGCCAGCTGTAGGCTTAGGATATCTCAAATGTCACTACATACCATGTGTTTTGGAGCTGTACTTAGCACTTAATGCCTCTGTTAAACAACAAGCACATATAAAATCTTTAATAGCTATAGCTATAAAAATGGAAATGAGACTACAGTTAGTTTCTTTGAATTTCAGCACCTCAGGAGGTAAGTATTAATTTTCATTGTATGTAACAATAAATCTCATTTTAACATCCTTTTTTTTTAGTGTTCAAATGAAACTGTTTGTTTTCCAGCTGGTCTGCTACATAATCCTACATCCTAGATGACTTTGAACAGTAAACTATGCTGATTTTGCATGTCCTTTTAATCTGTCTTCTGGGAATTAGACACACCATACCCCCAGCTGAGGCCTCCTTACTTTTTGTATTTCTTTTCAAGTACAGAGCAAAATTTTCAAACTAGAAAATGGGTACTACTGGAAAAAAAGGTAAGTTGCCTGTTTGTTTGTTTTCCTTGTTTTTTAATAACCTACAGCCTCAAGGAAATTAGGTGAGCACCTCTGAAAAACTGATGACAATATTGAACAAAAGCTGAAGACTGTTTATTCAACTCATATGCTTTAAAAAGGTAGTGAGAAATATCTGGGAAGTTATGAATCACTGAGTGTGAGCTCAAAGATGAATAAATAATGGGGTGTTTAATTTAAGATTCAAAATATAAGATTAATTTGCGCTAGACATTGGAGGTTTTTTGGAATTTCATCTCCTTAAACAAACTCCATTGTGTTTTTAGACTAGCTGGAAGTGATGACAGTTATGATTAAAGGCACAGGGATTTCTTCAGAGCTTTTGATATGCATTTTGATTAAAGGACATACATTGGTGGAAATCACAAGATGTCTGGAATAGAAAGAGGATAATTGATAAATTTTGAATGTGGCATATAGAAATGAATAAATTTATTAAAGTAGGACTTTTAGACACCAATTCTTTATTTTTTCCTACTTAGTTTCTTCATCAGCTGTTAGGATGAGGACATCCAAATATCCTAGAGAAATTTGCAGATGACATACAGACTAGGAATTACGTTATATTATATATTCCTATATGTATATATGATGTGTATATCATGTATATTGTATTATAGAGCCATGGAATGATTCAAATTCTTGATTAAAAGGTCACAAATCTTTTTGTATACTACCAAGAGACAAGGAAACAATGGCAATAGACTAAAGGTACTGACATTCAAGTACAGATAATTGAGAAAAAGTTCTCAGATTGTTGGTTTTGGCCAAAATGCTACTATATTCATAAAAAGGAGAATATCACAGAGCAGAGGAAAACAGAGGTTTGCATTCACACGTTACACTGGTGAAACAAATGCTAAAGATTGTTATGTCTCCTCCCGGGATCTATATGTGGAGAAGATTGTTGAAATAATGACGACTTTTCAAAGTAGTACTCAAAAAATTTTGTGTAGCTGAAAAAAAGCCTTTAATAGTTCATTTGATCAAGGAGTTGTATGAAATATTTCTGAACCCCTATGGAAATCGGCCTGTACATGGGAAAAAAAAAATCAGATAATGGAGTGCTTCTCAATTTTGCTGATCAAAGTGTGACAAGATCTAATAGTTGGAAGTTGATGTTAGACAAAATCAGCCTTGAAATTAGAAGCAATTTCCTGGCTGTAAGAACAACTAAAAAGCTTCCAGGAAAAATGGTAGACTAACCATTTCCTAGTGTGTTTTGGATAAGATCAAGTGTTTTTTTTTTCCCTAAATATTTTAGTTTGATATCATTTCTGGGAGAAATTCCAGGACCATAGGAGTATTTGCATTAGTTCGTGAGATTATTCTTTTAAAGTAAAAATGTTGTGAATTTACATGTTGTTTATAGATTTCCTTCTTTGAGAAATGTAAGAAAATAATATTGCCCTGTGGCTTCATCTGCTCACCCACAGGGATTAGGAAGAACTGTATCCCCAGAGGCACAATTTATCAGACGTGGTTATGATTGCAGAGGCTTTTTCCTTCTTTCCCTGAAACACCACTGAACAGTGTAACACTGACTATATGTAGAACAGGAAGGCTTGTTCCCCCCAAAAAATGGGGGGTAAAGCTGAAAAATAGAGGATTAGAATGTGACTTGTTTCCAAACTTGGATGCAAACTTGACAATTTCATCTCCTTGTCATATGCTTGTGACAGCCGGCGAGGCCCCTGCCTTGTAGAGGCATTTTGCTCTCAGTTCTTCCCGCTCCCTGCAGAAAGTGGTTCAGTGCTGCACTGTAACCAGAGTCAGGTAACACAGACATATTTGGAATGCATTTATGGCTGTGTTACACCAGAGGTCTGAGGAGATGCTGTAATGAGCCTTTCGGCAGTAATTTTTTTTATCTTCTTTGGTTTTCACCTCATAATTTGCCAGTTTACCATTACACCAAGAATACGGCCATAGTAATAATTTTATTTGTGCCAGAGTTTGAACCTAATGACTCATCATTGGTTTATACTAGCTTTACTGGTGCAATTTTGTATTAACATTGAAACTGGGTCAAGAGCTGACCTTCTTGTCATTTTTTAAGAAATTAACTCAATACTTTACCTGAAAGTCTGGGCATATTTTTGATGAAGTTCACTTGTCTGTGAAGACCTAAGAACTCAAAAAAAAGTGTGAGAAGCAAATCATCTAGAGAGAAACCAAGTGTCATGCATTGTCTGAGATTTCTGCTTTGAGCATCCTGTTCCTCAAGTCCATTATCAAAAGTAAAAGCTTCTCATTTTATAACCTCTCAGTCATTTAAATTCACTGGAATAATTTATGACAATAGTGGGTTTTTTGCTTTAGAAATACAAATCCCTGTTTGAAGTCAGTTTTTAAATTTTAAACTGGAGAAATACTCATTATGATTAGATTGTCGTTTAAAAATATGTTAAAACATAGCAAACAGACTTCAGAAATACTGTGGAAAATACAGTAAAGGCATTTACACAAATTATTGGCTGTAAATAAATTTTGAAAGAATAAAAATTGATCAGCGAAGTACAAATGATGTTAGAAATACCTTGCAATTTTTGACTGTCCATGAAGGGCAATAGTAACTGTCAAAAACTATATCAGAAACTATCAAAGGATTCAGATCACTGCAAAGAAATTACTAAGAGCCAGCAAGCCATAAGCATCTATATAATCTATATCTATATCTATATCCATATCCATATCTATATCTATCATCTATCATCTATATCTATATCTGTGTATCTCTTAGCAATGAAAAAGGGATCTCCTAGACAGGGAGTTTAATTTTCTGCCACTTCAGCCCTTTGTGTTCCTTTGTAGCTTTTACATGAAAACATGTAGCTTTTCATGTTTTCAAACATAGCCAGTACCATCCTTCAGAGCATCTTATTGGGCTTTTTTTCTCCCCAAGCTTTTTTCCATCCTAAATAAAAGGTTGAAAGAAACTAGCTAACCCTTGAAATGGAAAAACAAAAAGCTCTGTGAGAGAGGAACTAATTGTTAAACAGATGTAAGGGACTAAAACTGAGGAGGTATACCAGTAAAGAGAATGTGGGCAAATTGTTTCACAAGTGATTGTCAGCACCAAAGAATTAATCTGAAGAACTGTACTAGACAATACTTTCAGGAAAAGGACAAGAGATTCTGGTAAATGCTTTCACCCCTGAGATATTGAACACTCATAAAATCCATTGAGCTGGTAGAAAGCAGAAATAATCCCTCAGCAATGTGACTGGATGATCATGAGCATCTTTAAGGCAGCAAACGAAAATGATGGGCTCAAATAAATTTGATAGTAAAATTCCCTTTTACTAAAATGGAATGAATTTTCTTACTATGGATGTTTATTTCAAACTGTATCATACACAATGTCTTTTTTACTGAAGGTAATTTATGTGTCTCTAGGCTGAAATCCATGGTTTTTTCCATGTGATTGTTACCAAGGAAAGATCTTGAAGAAATTCACTGACTCTAAGGTTTCACAGGTCAGGCTGGCCATATGCTATCACTGAACACTGTTAATTACAGGTTTAAATTATTTTTCTATGGACTTATTGTCAAAGTAAAATGGGAAATTTAAGATTTTTCTCTTTCTTCTGTGAGACTAACTGATGATTAAATTATACATGCTCCAAATACTTATCATTTTCTTCTCCAAATAAAACCACTAACTGAGGGTTTATAAATAAAACATAAACATTTGTAACTGTTTAAACAACTGCCAAACAATAAATTCTGCTTTGCCCTTCAGACCCAGTAAAAGCTGTGACACGATACACTTTAGCATCCACTAATCCCCATGAAAACACGTTATGTAAATGGACTCTGCTATCATAATAAATGAAACAGCATTATTTTAAGTTAAAATAATTGCTATCAACTTTGTTTTACCACTTCTCTCAATGTAATGAAGTTTTGGCCTTTTTGAAAAAATCTTGAGGAGAGGAGAGAAAATACATTTCAGAAAGTTAAATGCAATTTTTTCAGCAGCTGTCAAGACTTTACTTCAGTACTAACTTGAGCACACTCTCTGCAGCTAACATGAAAGTATCTGTGGCTGCATTTTGTTACAAGACTGAAAGGTTTTATTAGATAATTTGCAATCTTCTCAATTCATTTTCTTTGAATACACACAGAATTTTTTATTTGTCTTCTACTTCCAGATATCATAAGACAAAGCAAGCAATTATCATCTGACCTTATTTCCTCAGATCATGCTAAATGTTAAGCCGTCAATCTTGTTTTGAAATTCTGCAGACTCTCCAAGGGAAAAGTTCTCAAGTCCTCTATTCAGTTTCCTCTAAACTGAGTTTGCACATTACAGTTTGCAACAATCAGTCCTCTGGGTTAGCAGAGACTGTAGAATCATGCAGTGCAAGTGTACCCTAGGACTCCAAGATAAATCAGTTGCTGGATAGTTTCTAGAAGGCTTCCTTATCAAAAGTTCCCAGGGAGGAAAAAAAAATCGAATTAATTTTCAGCCAAAATTTGGGTAGCCCTTACATTTCTCTGGGAATTGGTTGCCAAGCACCAAGCATTCAGTTCCTGTGCAAGTATAGCCTGCACTTCCCTGCTCAGATGAATCTGATAGTGCACTTGAAAAAGAAAAAAATTCAAAGAACATTGAGCTGAGAAATAATAACCTCAGATGTCTAATGCAGTATGAATTTGTATCACAACTGTTTGAAAGCAGAGAGTTTGGATTGCATGAAAAAACATTAAAAATTCTTCTGGACCAATGAAGTTTGGGGGGGGTAGGGGGTGCATAGAGGCTATTTTTAGTCATGTGGAAATTATGCCTTTTAAAAAAATGGAGTCTCATCAGTTAAATTCATGTAAGTTTTACTGTAAGGTTTACTATTGAATGATGTAATATGGAATCACATACTTAGGATGAAGGATGAGGTTGTGTTTACTCAATCCCAGATTCAACATGTCATGCTGTTCATGCTCCCAGTGAATGGGAGAGGCTGGAGATACATCCAGGATGAGTGCGCTTGATGACAGTGAGATAGCTCAGCAGCTTGGCCTGGAGCACCTATCAGGCTTCTTTTTACAAGCAGCCCATCCTGCCATTGAGAAAATTGCATGCCTGCAGAAAGAGGTAATGAAACACCGATGGAACCTTTCTCTGCAGTGGTCTCAGTACTGAGTCTCCATTCTGTGAATTAATTCCTTTTCAAGATTTCTAACTTGAAGGTTTATAGCCTTTCCAACTAATATCTTATGCAAACATATAACATAAATATGTAATCATACTTGGAAACAAAACCCTCAGTCTAGATGGCCCTAAAAGAAAAACCTCATGAAAACCATAATAAATCTCCACAAAATCTTTGGCACTTAAAGGAAAATATCCTAATTACAATTTTTTGATCAAAGGTGTTTCTTTAATATTAAAATTATTTCTGACGAGGGGCATTAAAAAATTAAAATTTCACTTGAGTAAATACATTATTAGATTTCATTTAGTGAGCTGATGATAACAGAATTGTTCATTCTAACACTTCCAATGCTTCTGATTGGAAGCATTCATCTGCAAATACACATAGCCCACTACCATGCACATGAGTTAAGTAATTCAGAATGTCAAGCTGAGGTTGCTCGTGGGGTTAATGAGTCCAATCTCTTGGAATTACAGAAAAATATAATCCCCCTTTAAATTCTCAAGACGTATTTTTCAGGACAAGGCCAGAGAAGTAGGAATAATATTATTTTATATAAAAATTTTAATTTCAATATTAATTCTGTGTTCACTGGACAATTTGGACTGTTAATTCGTTAAAACATTCTCTGAATTAAAATTAAATTACCAGTATATATGATGAAATAATCTTTGGCCATAGGAACATTTTGACTGTAACTCCTGGAGATCTTCTCCTCAATACTTTGAAAATTCTACAGCTTTCTTTCTGTCATGACTGAAAGCCTTCTCAAGGGTTAAAAAACAGGGTTCAAAGGGTTATTACTGTTTATTTCCAGTTATTCTTATGCCAGCATTACTCTATGGCTTTTATAACTGTTTTGTGCCACGTTTCATTTATTTTTGCTGTCTTAAATTGTCTTCTCTTTAAAACCTATTCTGAATTTTGCAGGGTCCCAGCTGTGTGATATAAATCTGTATTAGGTCTAGTAAAAAGGAAAAGTGAGAAGGTTCAGCAATGCATATCATCTCATGCAGAGCCATCCTCAAATGAATTTTGTTGGTGTTTTTTTTTTCTTTTTTAAACAAATTCAGTATTAGGGAAAAATTTAAGTGTAATAGCACCTGCTGGCAGATTTAAAGCATGAACAGAAACTTCAGACCAAAGGCAAATTATGATTCTTTTCCGTTGTTCCTTCACATGTTACATAATGCCAATTATAAGTAATCAAAAGTTTTCTGATTAATGTCAGAGATATTTCAATTGTGTGCCTCATGCGATGGAACAACTAAGATAAATGCCAGTGATTTAACAAAGCCTCGGAGCTGAAAAAAGTAACCAAAAAAGCTCCACAGAAATTTAGGGAATGAATCTGTGTATGCCGTGTTGAGAAATAGTAATCTCACACATCAATGATAATCTCAGCTGCATGATAAAAGTTACAAAAGAGAAGATGAAGAAAAAAGTCAGTGGTAGGAAAATAGCAAGATACTACATTTTGAAGTAAAGTTAGTTTTCTTAATAAGGGAATCCCACTGGTTTCTTGCAACTTGTAGGGGATAAAAAAATTGAACGGCATGCAGAAGCTTTAAAAATATTATAAAAATAGATAATTATTAGCCAAATAGTAGAACTTTTAGCCCAGAAATATGAGAAGAATCAGCTGAGACTGAAAACTGAAATCTTTAAAAGACTTTATCAACTTCACAGGTTCTCCAAGCAAAGTGGAAATTTACACAAACAGCAGCTGTTTAAAATACAATAAAGGGACAAGACTCCAAAGAGTTACAGAAATGTGGTCTGCTTTTGTAATACCAGAAAATTCTTAATTTTATCCTTAAAGAGACAAAATATAATTTGGAGAAAATGAAACTAGGGTATTGTAGGGTGTATAGTTCAATAACAGACAAACCAATCCATATAAATGCTTCTCTTCAACTTCACTGACTTTCAGTGACTCCTTTTCTCACACTGAGACTGAAAGGATGGGAGAAGGTTCTTGGGGTAGAGAAAAAACATTTAGATTATTGCTATTTCAATCACTGACCTTTTCCCATCTGATTACAAAATTCTTCTGGCCAGCTTCATCCCTTTTTAGGCTCTCTTTTAAGGCTTGTGGGAGTTGGCCCACTTTAGTTAGCTTGGTAGACTGGGATAAATGGGTGTCTCCTGTGTTTAAGTTCGGCTCCCATTCCACCGATAGGGAAACGTGCTTCTGTGGAACAATGTGTTATCCTGCATAATCTGGCACTGCTACTCCTCACTGATTAGAGCAGAGCATCAGGGCACACATCAGTATGTACAACACACAATGCTAGGAAACTAGCAGTGCAACCTGATAAGAGTCTCACCTTCTCTATGAGATTAGCTGTTCTGAGGGCCAGCTACAGCAACAAAAAATATGGCATCGAACCATTCAAAGATTTTTCCACTTTAGGCATTAATTGTCAATGGCCTCAATATTTCTCTGCTCACTGACATCTGTCTCCTGCTTCTCAGATTTTTCAGAGGCTTCCCTAAGAAAATATCCAAAATGGTATTTTAGTTGCATGGAGAGTAATGTTAGGAAAAATAATTTTTCTTTATGAAAGTTTTCATCATGCTGACCTGGAATTCTAGATTTGATCCACCAGTTCCCACACCTCTGACAGTCTATCAGTCTAAACTTCCCTGAAAATTACATGAAAGCAAGGGGAATAAATATAGATAAATAGCTGCAATTTTCAGCAGGTGAAAACTGGTCAAGTTAAACCAAAATATGGTCGTGTTCATGGGCCAAAACATTATTGAGCACTTATATAAGAAAAAATATCAAAACTGTTTTCAAAAGATGTCTGGAAGACTTCTGATTCACAAATAAATGAATTTTAAAAATCCCCAGGTTTTTTGCACAACAGAATTACAGAAAAATATTGGTTAAAAAAAAAAAGCTTTTGATGACTTACAGCTATAGAATAATTTTGCATGAAAATATCAAGCAGAAGGTTGCAAGTATTGCCTCAGTCTAAAAAGCTGCCAGGAAGAAAAAAAGACAGCTGAGAATTATTAGAAGTGCAAACACAGTAATAAGGATATGTCTCCATGTCACATCGTGACACCCCCAGGCAGCTGAAAGGACAGAACTATGTCTGACAATTTTCACTGCAGTATCACAGAACAGAGTGCTACTTACATTACCCACAGGATGAATTATTGCAGGAAGGTGTTACTCTCTGATTAGCTCCACACAGCCCTGTAACCTGCAGTGTCAGAACAGAAGCAAAACTCTGATTTGAAACTGATAACTGAACTCAGCTGCAGTTTCCTAACGTTCGTGTGGAAAATCCTGATTATTATTTGTACCCCTCCTGTCCAGACATGTGTATTAGTATAAGATCTGCAATGCTCAGTGGCTTGAGCTAGGTACTTTGCTGCCCTATTCTGAAATATTGTTTAATCAAAAATAACAATGTTTATAGATGAGAATTCTGTAGCCATTTGCCTATTTTTTGTGAAAAGTAAAGAAATGCTTTACTTAATTTCAAAACTAACTTTGCATTGATGTAATTCAAAATCCAAGCCTAAACAGGCTTAAAAGTTAATAAACAGATCAAAAAAGGAATAAAAGTAGCAAATTAAAGATATACTTATGAAATCAATCCTTAATAGGAAATAAAAATATTTCTGAAAAAAGGAACTGAAGAGCTTGACTGAAGATGAATTTCATGCGGAAGAGTTGATATATTTTCCAGAAAGGAAGTTGAAACATCCAACATACGGGAGGCAAGAGAATTACTGATAGCATGATTTGCACTAAACAGTAGCTTAAAAATAAAACTCAGTGATCCCAATTGAAGTAAAACAAAAAATCTTGTTTTAAAAAAACCCAAACCATAAGGTTTTAATTTAGAATAGCTCTCTAAGCAGCAATTTTCATTATGTTTTAACATTATTGTCTTTAGATTTCTGGAGGTTCTATACATAATTTGATATCATATTTGTATTCTGTGTATTTGCAGAGTGTTCTATAGGCCATGCATAGTAAGAGATCTGTGGGTTTCAGCTTATAAAATTACTATGTTAATAAGACACAAATCCTGTAAAGTAACTTTACATCCCACACAGTCTACCACTAAATTCATTCTGGCACTTTGAGTCATCAGACGGGCAAGGCCTAAGATACAATACTGAAAATAATAAAAACCAGAACTCAAGGGCTGATCAGCCTAGAAATATTAAAGCAAGTGCATTGTCTGTACCCAACAGAAACATTTTAATTATGTCTCCTATAATGTATGTTTCAGCTTGGAAAGACTTAAAAATTACATATCAAGTAAAAACCCAAAGGTTTCTTAAGATCAAATGAACAGTCTTACTCTGTAGTAAATATCAATTCATAGAGGAATTTGAATAGAAGTAGAATAATAACTTTAACAGCGAGCAAATGCAAGTTTCATGGAATTCAAAATCCTGAGGATAATTAACAGTTCAAGTTTTAGTAGAGTTTACTGAAAAATAATGGTGCCTGGCTGCCACTGTAGTAAAAATTTAACTTCTTAAAACACTTAAAAATGTTTTTGTGTCATTTCTGTTCATTTGCCTTCATAGCCAGGCAATGTCTTCTCTACTAATCCACCTCTAGTGGCATAATGACACTCTCATTGTGCTGTTGCCAGGTATCAGTTGATTCACTTGTTGCTCATGTGCAGAACACTGGAAAAAACCTCTCTTTTTGGAGAGAAAATTGCATTTTATACTGTCTATATGGCGGCTAAATGGAATTATGTGGCTTAGTGGAATTTTTAGGATTAAAAGATTTTTTAGGACCCTCATCTGAAAACAGAACTGATCAATTCATTCTGGCAAGTGTGGGAAATCCAACATTAAAAGCAAAAGCCATTATATCATGGAAAGTTGCACTCTACATGGCATTACTTTACAATATCAGCAAATCATCTTTTTGTTTTTTTTTTCAGTGAAAAAAGTTAAATTGAAAGTATGAGAAAATATACTCATTACTGTCTTCTTCCCTAAACATGCAGCTTACAGTAATTACAGGTTATTTTTACTTTCATTGTGCTTTGTGTTTCAATTTAGGCAGCTGTTCAATTTCAAAACCTTTTGTGAAAGTATATGAAGGTGGCTCATCAATCTTAGTTTTCCTTTGCCATGGTACTTTCAGCATGTATGATTACATATCCTTTTACCTTTTACTCTCCAGTGCATTTGGTGCAGATGATGCCTATTTGTACAGGAGCAGTAAGCTATGCATACAAGTCTGCATGACTCATGCCCCCTTGAAAGTGCCATTTCACAGAAAAACTCAGTAATACACTGTTTGGAAGGTGTAATGCAGAATCTATGATTCGACACATCAGTTAGTACTGTAGCCATTGAGTACAGCTAAAAAAGAGTGCAACTGGGACCATCTTCCCCACCAGAAAACGGCGCTTTTTTTGAGAAATATTTGCTGCTTGATATGTCTTAGTGATTTCAAACCTTAGAGACCAAAACAATTAATTGCCACATAGCAGCAATGAACGAAGTAGTTCTTCACCTCTGATGCTCCTTATTCCTTTCAATCTGTGTCTTTTGCTTAACCGACTGGTTGTTTTTCTTCCTTAATCTTATTCTTGAAAATAGCTTAAAAGTTTTGGCTCAATCATCGGGGAAAAGATACAGCCAGAGGCAGACGTATGGCATGAAGAAGGCTGGGGCAAATTATTAAAAAACTGATGACGTTACGTGCAAATTTAAACAGGGTGAAATGCCAAGAAACCTTGAAACGACTTTGTCCTCCTGTACCGAAGGTTATCCAAGGATATGTTGGTTTTGTCCGCGTGAGTATAAGGATGGTGTATAAGAGTGGGCACTCTTAAAAATCTAGAAGAAGTAAAGGGAATGGACTTTTTTTCTGAATAAGTACAAACCTCAACTCCACAAAGACCTCTTTTAAGTTTTCACACAGAAAACAGGAAATGAAAAGGCCCAGGTAAGAATTGGGATAATACACAAAATAATAGACTCTAGATGCCTGTACCAATGCTTATGGTAACCCTTGTTTACAGCTGTGTCTATGTGGATTCACATTTCTCTGGGCAAGGTGCTAAACTGAAGACAATGCAGGCAACCAAGACTGTTTAGGTGCTGCCTGGTAATAATGACAATGTAATTTGTTTCCATTGCATACAAACAGGAACATTTCTCTGTAATTCATTTGGTCCCTCTGACACTACAGGCTGTTGTAGAGATGACCTTCCAGCTTATGTTTATAACCTACTTGGGGCTTTTTGGTTTCCTAACCTTCAAGTTGGTTGAGGTTACTAATAGCCACAGTTGGTCCTTCACATTCCTTACATCTGCGTCTGAATATATTTTCTCTCTGTGGCATTTAGGTTTAAAGGATATGATTTAGTGAATGATGACATTCAACTCTAAGGCCTTGGTGCATAAGGGAGATATTTAAAGTATTTTACAGGCTACACATCTAAACCAGCCACTTCTTGACATATCTGTCCCCAAGCAATGGCCCAACCTGGTGAGCATGTCCTGTCATGCTAACGGATGGCCATTGGTCTAGACAGCTGAGGGATATGAATTCACATTCGAGTGATGTGAATTCATTCATCTGGGTGTTAAGTGAATGATTCAAAGGCAAAAATTTCAAACAGCTGTATTTCTTGAGGCTTTGTGCCTTTAGTTAAGGAACTGAGAAATTTTAATCTGCTTTTATCATTATTAAAGCACCCACATTTATACATCTGTTGATTTGTCTTATAGATATTGTGAAAATATCAGCTCATTTTCAGCTCATGAGCTGAAATATGTAATGAAAAGTAGATTCGTTAATGATTATTGTATAACAGCAGAGCACGTTAATTAATTCACTTTGCATTCAAGTTTTTATGCCTGCAGAAAAATTGACAAGATGGAGGATATTATGAAATTTTTTTGTTGAACTCAGTCCAACACCAACCCAACAGTAGCTGTATATGATTTAGGATTTCTGTCTGTATTAGGTCTACCTATGTACTGCACTGACTGTGGCAGAAAAATACGTGGGATTTACAACCTCAGTTACATACAGACCATCTCCAACAATGATTATGGCCTTGGATTGAAGAACACCTGTTTCATGTGTCATGTAATCTGCACAAAGTTAAAAATACCATAGCACTTTCCCAGTCAAGGGCCTGTTTTGATCTTTCTGTTAGGAAAGTTGGAATTTTCTTTTTGCAAGTAGCAAAAGTGTATGTCTGCCTGCCTTTTACCCCACTGAATGGAAATCCACTTATTTCAAAGTCATAAAATCAGCTCTGTCTATGCTACCACAACCAAAGTCATAAAATACAGTGCAGACAGGGTCTTAAATTAAAATTCATACTCGTAAATAGTCGTCCAGATGTTTTATCTGCTGTAATTCTTAATAGAAGAAGTCATTAGTTATTTTCACGATGTTTCAGACCATTGTTCTGTTATAGGAAACTTATTTGCAACAATTAAGTATCAATGAAAGGAAATATTGAATTCCTATGCAATGTCACTAATATCAACAAAAATGTGGGCAGAAGAAATAAATGCTGATGGCAATTAGTCTACAAAGATATACTGGGGATTTATTTGAGAGTCCTATTTTAAATACAACCCTATTTTTATTACTGTTAGTCAGTTTTATAACCATTATGATTATAAACCATATCCTGAAAAGACAAGCTAAAATATCTCCTGATATTTGATAAAGACATATGCTAAGAAAACACAAATTTTAACTACACAGATCTTGCTGTAAGCATGAAGATTTGATTTACCTCAGAGGAGGATCACAAGCTATTTGAATTTCTTACACTTTGACTGAACATGCAGCTCCAGAATGAGCCTAAGTCTCAGAAGAATAAGGAAATCTGAATTATTCTGCCTCAGGAATTAGGGATTGGATCAAAATTTTTTGGAGAAGGGAAATGCACATGAATAGTCTATCTTCAATGTACATTTAGATAGAGCACTGAAAGCTAACAAAACAAAAACAAACAAAACAATCCCCCAAAAAACCAACAAAAAACCAAACCCAAAAAACCCCACCAAACAAACAAACATACAACAAAAAATTAGTCCACTACACTTCCATGAGA
The DNA here is from genome assembly GCA_025920805.1 of Petroica traversi. Taxonomy (NCBI): domain Eukaryota; kingdom Metazoa; phylum Chordata; class Aves; order Passeriformes; family Petroicidae; genus Petroica; species Petroica traversi. The sequence continues at coordinate 4,393,140 of JAHLSL010000015.1, forward strand.
AAAAATAAATTATCTATATCTATTTATGACACTTGACATGTATCTCTGAGTTTAAAAAACCTTCCTAAGGTGTCTTTCCCCTAAAGAGAAGACAATTACTGCAGTCATTTTGCTAAAAAACAAAGACAAGCATAGGTATTACCATGTTAGGTGTGTGCCATTTTGAGGTTATTATGTTAGCTGGGAGATCAGGAGTCTAAAATTGTTTAATTTAATGCTAATAAAGTATGAAGTTTTTGCAGTGCTTAAATTTTTTTGCTTCAAGTTCCAAAAGGTATTCTTCTGCTGAACTCTCAACATTAAGTGAACTTATACTTTTTAGTTTTAGAAATTTCTTTAGTCATCTTGAATATAATACGTAATAATTTAGAAATCTATTAGCACATATAGTTGCACTGTAAGTTGTATGTGCTCCCTAAGAGTTTATGCGAATCTTGATCAGTAAAAGACATGATAGATATTTTCACAATAATTTTATAAGACACAAAAAGGGAAAAAAACCCCTAAAACATCTATCCTGCTTTGGCACAATTATCTAAATTGCAATCTAGAATATAGTTTGGATCTATGGAGCTATGACCATTTTCTACCGTGAAAATATCAGTTACAGCTTTTACCGAATCATTCTGGCTAAAGACCACATTTCCCATTCAATGAAGTGTTTCTAGCCTCCTAACCTGTGGTTACTGGTCATATCTACTGATGGCAGGGGCTTGTGGGAGGGTAGTGTTAGAAAAAGTCTGATGATAGCTCTTGGATCAAATACTCCCTTTCAGAAAAACAAGAGGCAAATTGTAAGAATTTAATACTGTTAAGGAGGGAGGACTGAATATTTTGGGATGGGTGTGCTCTGATTTTGGTGATTGTATAACTTTCCTGGCTGTGGTGGAAAAATTATCTGCCAGTGGTTCCAATTCATTGGAAGAGGAGGTACTGTTAAGGATCTAATGGAATTCTACAAGGACTGATTTACTGTTTAAAGATCTAGAGAACGTCTCAAAAGATGAGGAATTTCATGACTGCTCCACAGATTCATCTTTATTTTTCATTGTTAAACAAAACAACACTTACTGCTTCACTAGGATAAAGCTGTACTGAGAGTTTTCAGTATATACACTGTCTACTTTTGAACACCACAGCTTTTCTAAGCATGTAGTTGGGGTTTTGTGCTTTGAGATTTGCATTTCATTATATATCACCTAGGGTTTTATGTTTCAGTATTCTTTCCTGCCTCTATTTGGTTTGATGTTACACTGGAGTTTTTTGTATATGCCAAATTATTTTTGTCATATGGGTCATATAATAAAAGCCTCATGAAAGATAAGGGTCTACTTGCTACATACAAGAGATCACTTCAAAACTAAGAAAAACTGTAGGCCATCAGGGTCAGAAAACAAAGTTTCTAAAATATTTATAATGTGGACATATTCATTCTGGCCTAGATAAAAGAAATGTATAGACTAAAGAAGATTGTAGTCTTCATCACTGGTCAAGTCAAGGATGAACCAAAAATGAACTTCAGAGTGCAAGTGTGGTGTAGGGGTTTGACTTTGGACAGATCTTTTAAGAAAAGAATAAAGAAAATTTAACTTTAAAGCCAAGTTTAGGATGAGGGGGAGGGGGAGGAGCAGAAAAAGTCTTTAAATCTGTGCAAATAACAGAAACTTCCTTGTTTTATTCACGCTGTTTCCCACCAGACAAAAACATAGTCGCATATCAGCTACTAAGAAGAAAATTAACTTGGTGCCAGAAAAAACGCAGCATGTGGACTTATTGCTGAGCAAAGAAGGGTAATTCCTTAGATATTGCTAAAGTCACTCCTGTGTGTTGAATTTACTAGTAATTAAAAATTATTTCTTCAGGTTTTTGATGAGAAATTAATGTTCCTGCAAACTGCTGTCAGCATCTCTGTCCTAACATCTTCCCTTTTCTTCAAAATAAAAGTAACATTGTCAATTATATGACAATGCTTAGAAGGTACATGACTTTGCAGTCTTTCCTCTGATCCCACTCTTGAAGCCTTTCACTGCTGTCTGTTTTAATTTCTTTATTGCCTCTAGAACTTATTACACTATAATATGTATGTGATCGCCAAGAACAAGATTACAGATTCAAAGAAAGTGCTCCTGAACTGAGAGTTAACAGCTGGAGAAGCAAGTCATTATCCCAGATTAAACTATTCAGACAGTCTACTTCAAGGACATAGCCAAGAGTCCACAGAAAGATAGTAGGATAAGAATTCTTTTGTCTACATGGAGTTAGACATACTTGAATGACAGTAGGCAAAATATCTTTCTTCTAGTTACTGTCTAGCTGGCCAGTGAGAGTTGTTTCTGCATTACACACTGTAAATCAGAACACTAATAAGGTTAAAGTATATTCAGTCCATCTACAAAATAAATGAAAAAAAAAAAAAAGATAGTTCCTTCCTACTTGATTCCATATAAAGTAGCATTTCAAAGTTCTGTAGATTTCCAGAGATTTCCAGATTTTAGAGTTCCACATTCTCGTGTTGGAAAGATTGCTTGGCAGATGGATCTGAGCACACCTGTGGTAAATGCAGGGCAGTAACTGCCTGTAGCATGAGTAGGGCACTTGGTAAATAAGTGTGCATGAATCAACTGCTGTTAAAACAGTTGCTGTTCTTGAAACCATCTGATAAGCTGTTCCTTAAATCTTATTATTTCTCAGTTGTCGTTCTTGTTGCTTCTTGGGCTATGGAACGTGGCTGCTACTCTTCTGTCTATTTTAATACATCTTACAATCTGTCTTTGCACAGAGTCACTACTTCATTCTAATTTCTGCAAAATTTTCATTGGGAAGGCAGAGCATTCTAGAGATGTAGTCAATGTTTTCAGCTGAAATAAATCATCAGTATTGAGGTGTGTGGTAGAGGTAAAAATGCAACACCAGAATACTACCTGAACAGCAAGGTCAGAAACCAGAAAAATCTGTGTCTATGTGAGGGAGCAAGTCTTTTGAAAGCAGAAGACTTCCTACCAAAGAGCTAAGAGCAATTGGAAGTGTTTGCAGCACTGTGAGGTGTTCATCAGTCATTTCAGAGAGGCAATAAGATGAACTAGGACTCTCAAAAGGTAGTTTCTCCATGTTTCTTACATCCAGGAAGAAGGAAGAAGAAGAAATGGGAATTTCTTAGGGGAATAAACTACTCACAAAGGAAGCTGGATAGAATATGTATGTATGTATGTGGGCCTTTGTTTTTTCTTTGTTTCCTACTGAGGCCATCTAAAGAAAAACGTGCCTAATTCTGAAAAACTCTCAGAGTGCTTCAGAACCAAACACACATCTATTTAGTAAAAATATGCATTCTGGATAAGATGAATTGTAAAGATCCAAGGAGAGCATGGCTAAACTTGTGGGAAGTTCTACATCAAATTGTGAAAGAACAACAGAGGCAGCACTGAAATGTGCTGAAAAAACAGACTGAAAGTAGTGTTTCAACTCAGTCATAGAGGAAAGTCTAAGCTATAAAGCCTGCCTGGACTGGTGCAAAACTGGTCCTCCAGAGAAACAATTTAACTACTGAATCATGCAGTTTTAAGCTTGTTCAAATTATTTGTGAAAGAATTTCAAGGAATAGAACGAATTCCATTTAGGAAAATAACATTAAAAATATGTTATTGTTGACAAAATTTCAAAAGAAAATGTCTTATGTTTTCATTTGAACATTAGTGCCCTCTTTTATTTTTAAAATCAGTTATTCATATATCTTTTGGTCTACCTTTATGCAAACATAGCAGCTCCTCTGTAAGACTAATTTTCATCTATTTCTCAAAAGTATCCTAGCTTAGACTATCCAGAAAAATCATTTACACCTGTCAAGGTTTTGAGCATTTTGAAGAAAGTGACTGTACCTATGATGAAGCAGGGATGTAACTCATATTTTGAGTATGGAGACATGGCTACAAAGTGTCAATACAATGCACAGCAGCTGTTTCACAATCATCACTGAGTTGACTAGAAAATTAGGACAGTATTTAAAATGTAAATTGTATAGTTGATTATGCTGCATTATAAACTGCAAATTTTCAGAAGTAGTATGAAAGACAAAAAGAATGTTGTCACAAAATAAGAAATTTCAGGGTAAGATATAAAGAAAACCCAGTAATTACTTTTAAAGCTGGAGGCATTGATTCTGTTATAATTCTTCATTAAAATTACTTTATTCTACTGCAAGTGTTTGATGGAAACATAATTTTTATGTTCCATAGATGATGATGAAGTAGCACAGTATTTTCTCAATGGATCCTTTTTATAAAGCATTTGAAAGGCTCCCCGTGGAAATTTACTGTTTTATTTCTGCAAGGTATTTCTCCATCTATTTGTGATGAAACTCTGAATTAATTTATCCTTCAGCACTCATATCCATGACAAACCCCCTACCAGTAATCACCCTGAATGGATAGAAAAAATTCTATCTTTTTATTTAAAAGTTAGCTGCATTTTTTTTTCCGTGTAACTGCAAAATGTTAAGATTTTCCAACTTGCAGTTGGATAGTAATAGTTCTCAGAGAATTTCATCATGGATTTTGCAGGGGAAGAAAACCTTTTAAATACCATTACCTTCAAATAGCATTTGCTAGTTGCAAAATGCTCCCTTCACACATGATTCAACCATTTAATGATGCTGGTTAAGTGTTTGGGAAGGAGACTCAGTCACATGCCCTGAAAAGCAGACTGTGGTCACATAATATTAAATAACATGTAATTGCATTGCATAACATTTCTTACTATTACTTTTTTTTTTTTATCAGCTCTCAGGCAATGCAAATAGGCTGTGTGACAGCTTCTCATATGTTCCTACAAAAATCCAGCACAGTGAACACAAACCTTTAAGCTGCAAAAATTACATTACCTCCGAATTTTAAGTTAACAGGACTAATTTTACAGCAGAGTAATGTCAACCCTGCATACAATTTGTTCTGCTGACTTTAATGAAAAACATGATCAAAATATCTGGGGTAGATCCCATATCAATTCTTGTCGTGCTGGTGAAGATGCTGTTACTCTGTGCTACAGGCAGCAGGTACATTATTGGTGTCATCACAGCTGCACAAGCTCTAAGGTGAGCCCTTGCTCACCCTGAAAGAGGAGATGAACCAATTTTTTTTTGTTTCAGTGCTGTTGAGAACGCCGTGAAATATGTGACTAAAAGCCCTCTGAAGTAAATATTTCATTTCTGTTGCCAAATCTACATATGTTTAGCAAATTATTTGATAGGAAATATTAAGAGCTTTGGATATTTAGATTTTACATTTGATTTACTGTAGTATGACATAATATAATTTGAAGTAATGTAATCAAAATGAGCTAATTTTCTAGGTCTCTTCTATAAAGTCAATATTTATTAAGATATTGAGGATATTTTATTATGTCCCAAGACATACAAAATCAAATACAATTTCCCAGTTGAAATATTGCATCTAAAACCGTACCTGATAAGGCAACTCTTGAGTTAATTAATTACAGTCATTTTCTGCAAATTAAAAAAGCTCAGCTAATTCAAATGTGAGCTGCCCCACTTGATTGTGCTCTGGCAAAGGCAATTCTGGGCACTGCAGACCAAATTTGGACTACCTGCCTTTATAACTCAATGTGCCTTTAATTTCCTATTGACTGTCTCTGTTGCTCTCAATATTCTGCGTCAGACAGCAAGTAATTGTACAAATACAGACTTCAGTGGTAGTTGAACTGATTAAATTTGTGTTTTAAAGCTTAGCAAGAACTGAAATTCCTTTGTTGTGAGCCTACCATTTCTATTAGTTACTCAACAGTGCTGACCATTGCACAGGGACTGAATTAATCCAATTCTTTGCCTCAAGACTGCACAGATTATTTACATTTTCTTTGTAAACAATTTATCTTCCTGCTTAATTTTATGTTCATGAAGAAGGTATTCTATATCTGAATGTGAATTATTCTGTTCCTGAAAATTTTACCTATCACACAGGATCTCCAGCTATGTATTTTGCGGAGGTGTACCAGCTGTTCAAATGGAAAATAACACCACTTCCCCTGATTTTATTTCTCACTTGATTCCCTTATATTTTTAATCCATCACTACAACATGCTATGCTAGGACTCTGGGAAAAAAAAAACAATCTCACTGAAAAGAATGAAAGGTTTAGTGGAATTAACTAAATAAACATTACAACAAGATCATTTTTATAATCCAGCTAAGGCTGTTGCTGAGCACCTGTACCATTATATTCACTTTTATTTTATTCCACATGAGTTGTCGTACTGTGATTTAAGATTCTTCATTAATCTCAGTAGATGTCCTGTTGAATTGAAATTCAGATCTATAAAATTCATTCATTTACTGTGTAATAATGTTTTTTTCTTGCAATCAGTCATAATTTACTTCGACGCAAAAAATCAGTAATATCCCTTTGATCCTCTGTTCTGAGCTAGATGGAAATTTCCAAAATTTTTTATTTTGTCATTTTATATTAATAATAAATTTCCTTGCATATTCACTACACCCTTTGACTATTTTCTCAGTCTTTTTCTGTCAACATAGAATAGTATCTAATCACTTGTTAAATGCATGTTGGAATCTTATAGCTTCTTTCTTTCACTTTGCAGCAAACAGGGAATCAACAGTTCTTTTAAACCTACATTAGTCAGTATGGAGTTGATTTTAATTTGTAAAGTCTTCTCAGGTACTCTTAATATTGACAAATACTGTTTTCATCTGAAAGTTGCAAAACGCGTTTCTCAAGGAAACGAGAAAACTTCTTTAAAAACAAAATCATTTTAAAAGTTGAAAAGGATTGTGTAAGTGGTGAAGGGCAAAAATGCAGTCCTTATTTGATTTTTCTTCTCTATGTTTCCACACTTTTAAGACCTAGAATGACTTTGATCTTCTTTGAAAAACAGTTGCTGCACAGGTCTTTTGCTTGTGAATGGCCCGACAGGGCCTCTGCTCAGGGGAAAAACATCTGCAGTTCTAAAACTATCATATGATTCTTTTGGTTCTTGGGTGAGACCAATAACATAAACCTAACAAAGGACAGGCTACACTCTACTTGCTACACACAGCTTATAACATTTTACAGCAATAGCACTGTATGGCAGTAGCTCCACCAAAATGTGAAATAGATGTACATGGAATGACAGTAGGTAGGTAGTCCAGATCTCCAGTGGAGCTTCACGAGTAATTTATGTAAGTGCTAAATTGGTTGACATAGTTTAGGGAAGTGAGTATCATGCATTCATAGACAATAATTGCTGCTGACAAAAATACCATGTGGCTTCTTAGCACAGAGAAGTTCAGAGCATTTGAGTTTGTAGTGCTCCATAGTTTTAGGTATAATAAATCATAACAACTGTTTTTGAAGAAAAAAATTAATATCTGTAAGCCAGAACATTAAATACATGACATTTTGATGTGGAATTTTTTGTGACATAATGTTGAGCAGCCCTAAAATCATGACTTCAAACAATTCTGTTAATATATTCCAGCTAACATAGTTATTTCCTTTTCTAGACAAAATGAAATGGTATCTCAGATTATGAAATAATACTTGTTAGTTACTTTTCAAGGTTTTCTCCCCAGAAGGGCTATCTTGGTAGGTAAATTTAGTAGAGACAAAGGAACGATTCAAACAAGAGCACATAGGCCTAAAGTAATAAACAAATATAATTTCTAATGAAGAATACATATCAGTCCCTACATTTTGTAAAGCCCTTGCATATGTATTTAAGTATACCTATACTCTATAGGATAAACATGTGGTTTGTATTTGGTATTTATTTACATCTTTTTCTCAGAGAAGGTATTAAAAGTGCTTATGGGGATTTCAAAACTGCAACACCTTCTTGAACGATAGTTAATTGATCCTTTTGTGTGTTCTCTTGCCCTGTTTTTACTATGATTGCTTTTAGAATAGCAACTGTCCCATACAGAGGACTCCTAGAAAATTACTGACATAATACTAGATCCTCAGTTGGGTTTAAACAGGTCTGTTTCATTTAATGTTTTCCTAACCACTATAATAATGTTAAACAGGAGTTTTGGGTCTTTTTCCACTAAGTACCAGACCAACGAGGAATTTTGAAACTAGTTTCATTAGAATTAAGATAATTTTTTTTACAGTATACAAAACTTTATGTTGAAAGCAAATGCTTGGGTAACAGAGACATTCTAGTTGTTCATGTGCCTTCAGCACAAATTGACTCCTTTTCTGGCTTATGCGGGTGCTTCTGAAGAATAGAGAAGCAGAGGAAAGCTGAAGAAAGGTAAAAAAGAGTGAGCAGAAGCAGAAAAAGCATGGTGTCTGAGATAGAGTACTGGGGTGTGGGTAAGAGCATACAAACACAACCACACCTAGCTTGTAGTCTGGGCTCTGCAGAAGGCAGGTTTCCCCTAGAAGGGAAATCTGATTGATACAAAGCTACAGATTGGGGGAAATAAAAATCACAATTTAGAGTAAGCATCTGTTAAATTTTCCTCCTAGGCTTTTCCTTGTGCTTCTATTAGTTTTGCAAGCTATTCCCTGGTGGAGCATCTAATTTCATGTCTCTGTATATCAGTCAACTGTCACTTATGAAAATGCTGCCTTGAGTCAAATCCTACAATTGTGTTCCAAAAGTGCTCCCAAAACAACAAAAAGGGGATAGTTTTGATGGAAAAGATAATACAAGACTCGAGCCTTGGTTTGTAATCTTCAACCAAATTTGGTTTTTTTCTCTTGACATCAACCTAGATTTTTATCATTATTTTGATTTAAAGTATTTGGCTGAAAATAGGTTATATTTACAATTCAAAACCACCAAATCCTTAGTTGTACAGTCCTGTTCTTAACAGCTGAGATCATAAAAAAGACTGACTGTAGCAGTTCAGTCTGCTTTTATTTCCCTTTGTCTTTGAAGTGTTTCAATTAAGTTTTTCTACATCATTAATAAAAAACAACATTTCCTTAGTTTGCTCTAGGCAAACTGAATTATGTGAAATAGTAATGACATGACTTAAGATTGAAAGTCTAATAAAATGTCTTCAGTTAAGTCTGAAGTATGCCTCAAGTAAAGCAAGAATGTGAATGTAGTAATCAGCACACCTCAGTAGGAATTTGATTTCCATTAAAGCTTCTCTATATTCAATCTTTATTCACCACTGTAGCAGGTTTAATTATTTTTACCATGTTTGAATAGTTCACTGCTGTTGCTCTAGGAATTGCATAAAGCAATTAACTTCTTTCTGTGCTATTTGGAAACTTGAAAAGTGGTGGGAAAAATGGGTGTCAAGAATCCTGTTACTTGGTCTCATAGAAAAAGCCTGCTGCCATATAGGTCAAAGTGTAACAGCAACATGCTATCATGCAGAGGATTCAGCCTAGGATCTTAATTTTCAACTTGTAGGAACAGAAAAAAAGACAGCAAAAACCCCCCAAATGCAGGAAAAGAGTGATATTTGAAATCAAGCAAAAAACCCCACTAAATTACTAATCTGAAGCTGACTGACAAGTTATGCAGTAAAAGACACAGACAAATAGAAATTCAAACGATTATAAAAGTTGGAGAGCTATTTTCTCTTTCTTCATTTTAGACTGAGAAGAGAGAACATACTGGGCAAAAGGTTCCTGACACACATTTGGAGCAGACACAACATTGTGTCATTGTTTATGCTGGCTTTAGAAGAGCCGTACACACAAACTTGACATAAACATTATTAATTGGTGTTTCTCAATGCTATTTTTAAGGCATCTGTCAGTCTCCTAATAGAGGCAAAAGTAGATTGCACAAGAACAGATACAAAGTTTTTCAAATCAAAGCAGACCTTTACACACTGTTTAGTGCTGAGGCAAGATAAGACATAGAAAACCAAAGCTATACCCCTCAAATTTAAATCTGTTCTGCATGCTAGCATGAGACAGTTTTTCAGTTCTGCTTTAAGAGATATAATAATTGAAGATTGAAGTTGGTAGTCAATACTATCATTAGACTGGATTTGTTCTCTGAGCAAAGTGCAGTGTTCCACTGATACTTAACTGTAAATACTAAAGAAGTTTTCCACCTGAAGTTATTTCCAAAGGAAACTACAAAATACTAATTGAAAGAGTTGGTTGCTGTAAAAACTTCAGTTTGGAGCCTTGACTCTTTCTATTTTTAAATGTCCTTCAACTATCATAATGCTCAAGTGTCTTACATATATGGAGCTTCTCTACGAATCGAAATGGGATTTGCCCAGAAATTCAGGAAGAAGCAGCTCTTTCATGAGTTAGGTGCCACACTCACTTTCCATCATATAAGATGATTCTTTTTCCTAAGTGGAATCATATTATCGGAATAGCTTCATATATGAAGACTACAAAATATAGGGACAGAATACAGAGTAGGATACACTGACATAAATACATGGACACACTTTCAGACATAACATAACTTTGAAGAAGTCAAACCTAGTGCTATGCAAACACAAACATCATCTGATTTTTCACTGGTGGTGGGAATGCAGGAAAGAGGATTAATAGGGAAAATGGAAAGGTGAGAAAAGTTAAAATCCCCTCAGAGGGGGCTTTATAATCCTATAAAAGCTGAAGCTGATGTTATTCCTCCTACAAGCAGAAACAGGAAAACATGTGGGTTTATGAATCTTCTAGTTTTATGCAAAACAGGCTTTAGAAAGTTACCTATGTCCTATGAAACAAATACAATTTCTAAACCTTTGTGAAAGGTTCAGCTTTGAGCATAGTCCAGCCACTGAGATCAAAGATCAGAAGACAGCAGAACCCTGGCTAATCATTGAAACAATATGCTCAGAAATAATGAGGATAATTTGGATTTCTGCTTGCATGCCATGTCTCTCAGAAATGCACACTAAGAAGACACTCATGGAGTCACTAATTCAGTAAAAAAATACGGCATCTTCTTTAGCTGAATTGAGTATTAATCAGTATTATAAGGAAATGAAAGATCAAAAAAGGAAGAGCAGCACCCAGTTACGTTCAATAGCAGAAAACAGCCCAGGTTCTAAGGGAGGTCAAAAGACCATCTGGACAAATCTTAATGGACAAAGGAGCCTAAAAGAGTTTCTGTAGCGTCCTCTCCAGTCATGTCTTGGAAACCTTCCATAATGAGGATTACATCACGTCCCTGGGGAGGTTGTTCCAGTGGTCAGTTCTTCTCACTGTGAAAATTTCTTTTTCATATCGCACAATGCAAGTTGCACCTGGTGTCCCCTGTTCTCTCCATCTGATCCCTTGTGAGGAGATTGCCTTTCTTTCCTTTTCAGTCACTGTGTTAAGTGCTGAAAACCTATGATGTGGCCCCTCCCCCTGAACATTCTCTTCTCCAGGGTGAAAAGACGTAATTTACGCAGTCTTGCCTCAGAGTGCAGGTGCTCCAGTACTTTGATCATCTTTGGGGTTCTCCTTTGGATCCTCTGAAGACTGTCTGATATTTAAAGTATCTTCTTGTTTTAACTACATGTTGCATAAAAGATGCATGAGAAGCAGGCAAATACAAGCCGATTCATGACTTCCTCAAAGAAATTGTTCTTTACCCCTAGGGGTTAAACTTCATTTACAATAGATTCGAGACTGTTTCACAAACTTCGGCTCTTAACTGTTACACTCAAATTGAAAGTGCCCAGTCTGTTAGGAATCAAGGCAGGTGTAGCTGGAGGCTTGGGTTGATAGCGATCACAAAGCTTTAAGTCAAGCAAGTCCCTCTGCTAAAGAAGCTGCTGCCAGTAGATGCTCTATCTACACAAGAAGGGGTAACAGTGTCAGGAGAATGGGGCAAAAGGAATTGAATTTGAACATCCTCATTAGGACATGTGTGGAAATTAATACCCATTTAATTTGAATACTGTAGAGAAGAGTCTGAAACCATGAGACTTTTGTGTTTTGCTAGGGAATATGATGCCATTTCATAAGAGCAACAGGACTTAATGCCTTTTCAGAGAGAGTTTGTTACAGCTTTCCAGACTCCATATCTGAATGAGACGGCCACTGAACTTTGGTTCATTTTTTATAAGACATAATTAGCACTGGTGTTTCCAGACTGCAGCTCCTCTGCCACTGTTATAGCCAGGGTTCAAGTCTAAAACACGTTTTACTATCAGACAATTACACAGCTACAGGAAGCAGATGACAATTTTTTTTTTTAAAAAAAAAGCACTTTTCTCATATGCAAAACCTTGTTTTGGAAATTTTCTCACTTCAGAGGAAAAAAAGTAAAAGATCTGGCTGAATATTTCTTATTTATTTCGACTTTTCTAAATGTTGATTGGACTAAATCCAATACAAATGGAAAAATTCAAGCCATAAAAATTGTTTTGATGTAGTTGAAGCTTATTTTTTAATGTCAAAATACACTTTTGACTGGAGAAAAGGAAGATTAGCATTTGAAAATTTTGAAACTTTGACTTTTCATCCCAGTTGAGAATAACGTTCTTCTAAATTTCAATCAAACAAAGTCTCTCCGTGCAAAAAGCCGGGAAAAATCTGAGGAAAAACCCTCCGCTGTGGGCTCTTCCAGCACCCACACCAGAGAGAGAGTAAAAAGCAGAAAAAAAAAAGAAAAAGAAAAGAGATAACGCTGTCCGCTGGAATGTAGCCTCTCCGCTTTCTCTCGGCCTTGGTTCGTAGGAGTAAAAGTATCCTGCTGACAGATGGCGAGTGTTTTTTTTTCCTCCACCTTTACTTTCTCTGTCTTTCTGGGACCAACTTAAAACTGCAGAACTTAATGTCCAGCATAAGCAAGAGGACGATTGGGGATACAAACAGGTCATATGGCCAACCCAGGACACCATGGTGAAAAATTTTTTGAGTACTGTACAATTATGAATAAGATTACTGAGGTTGACAGATTTTGTAAATAAGTCCTTCAACAGTAGGTAGTGAAATTGGTCATCATTAAATTAGACTCGTTGAGACTCATTCCACCATTCTCCGGTAAAGAGTTACATAATCTATATCCCCCAAAAATTTCAGAGAAAAAAGTTATGCCATTTTTTATGGTAGCCAGTGAAAGTTTAATAGAAAAGTAATATCATTGTTCTGATACTTACATTCTTAATGAGTGTACTAAAATTCTCTAAGTGATCAAAATTATAAACTCGTTGTGGTGCCAAGAGATGAAAACAGCCCAGTAGAATGTGTGAACCATTTTGATTAGCCAAGTGCAGAAAAATTTCTGAAAAACATTAAAGCAACCACTTGAGGAAGGTGAATAGGTATGAAGACAGAATATGTTGATAAACACATAGTGAAGAGTGAGTATATTGATTTATTCTTTAACTTCATAGGGTTATAAACTTTAGGTATTAATTCAGTAAAGGGCCTGGGCATCATTGCAGGCAGCTCAGTGGAAACCACAGCTCAGTGAGCAGTTTCAGTCAAACGAATAATCAGGTTACACGAATGCAGGATGTAGAATGTTATTATGCCTTTAGAATACTGGAGATGATGCAGGTCTGCTCTCTCCCCCTCAAAGGAGAGCTTGACTTTGGATTACAAATTCAGAAAGGGCTAGTGAGAAAGAACAAGGGCACAGAGCAATTTCCCGTGAAGAGAGACTGAAACTGCTTGATTTGTTTACCTCAAAAAAGGGATAAATTAAAGTGTATGTGCTGAAAGTTGTTAACGTTTCACACAGATTGTCTAGCAACAGAATTAAGATGACAAAATCAACCACTAGGAGGTTGGAAAATGCCAAAACTAATAATACTTTAACAGCTGCATCCCAGAAGAGAGAGAAATAATACTGAGAAAAATGGTTTGTATGGAGTTTCTTAGTTGTTTTCTTCGAGGTACAAGAATTCATTCTTTAAAAATATGTTTATTTCAGGTCAGTTTCTGAAATTTAGAATCTTCTTGTGGTATTTACATTAGGAGAACTCTTTCTAATGATATTTGTTTTCACACTCATCAGAGACTTATTTCTGTTGCATAATTGATAAATGGACCAAAACCTATCACAAAGACGCACCTCAAGCTTCATGTTCTTTCAGAAAATTAGCAGTTGGGACTATTTAAATCAAATGTACCTCTAGATAATACTGGAAATGGAAATACTTATTTTCAAAACACTCACCTATAAAACAGTTTTCCTAGGTGTTTTGTAATCCCTTTCATTATTTTTCTTCTCCTGATTGCATAGCAACAATTTTAATGGCTACAAAATTTTGACATATTCCTTCAAAATGCCAGTATTTTATTAGTTTTATATTAGATATAGAGACAGTTATATAAATACAGGGAGGATATATAAAGCATAAACTTTTTTCATGAGTGCAACCATCTTTGAGTCATAAAAATAATTTGCCAGCATGTTAACCAGGGAAACTAATCCAATCCTGATTAGTAGCTAAACCTAATAAGAGATGCAAACATTAAGCTTCTATCATACAGTCAATTTTGAACTGCCAATGACTATTCCTTACTTCAGATCTTTCAAATGAAAACAATGCAATTACCATTTTATGGTTCTAATATCTTTTTGAAAGTATTCTAAGATGCAATGTGAAACAGTTTGATTGTTAGGCTAAGGAAAAAAAACATTTAGAGTGAATTTTCTCAAAAATATAAACACAAACAAGATGATGGAGATAAAGGATTAATGGAACTCAATTACATATGATGAAATAGATAAAAATATTTAGATAATATATACTTACATAATTATATTACATAAACATATTTCTATTTATGTCAAAGTCTACGAATACGATCACTATGTGAATATGAAATTCTTAAATTTAAACATATCTTATATCCTACTGTTTTCACAGACACAATTTGCTTTTGAATAAGACCAACAAACGATATCATGTTTTACATATAATTTATAAAATTACTGCTTACGAAAATAAATGACAGGGTGAAGGTCTTTTTATCACAATCTGTCATTTGTTTTTTACAGCAGTACTACAGAGGGGGATCATCTTTACAGTCTTGCAGAATGACGACCTTTTGAAAACTGACAACTTCTTACTAGATTAGCATATAAAATATGTTTTCCTTACAGTTATGTGATTCCCGCCCCCACAATATCTCAATTATATACTTATGGGCAATAAATTATCTACAGACTAGATAATGGCTTGCGTGTCTTACTCCACATGGAGTCTATTTGCTGATTGTACTCTGAATACACAATGATGATTGTGTCAAGCTGCATTCCATATTTGCTGCTGTTGCCTCTAACTGCTTATCAAGGACTGAGTTTAAATTAATTCTATTTCAGGCACAGTCTGCTGGTAGAATAAAGCTTGAAAGGGAAAGGCCAGTGCTACATGCAAAGTGTAGTTTTCTCCTACATATCGTCATCTTCTTTTGACATAAATTTCCCAACAAACAATTTAGATTTATGCACGTCTTTTCAACAAACTGATCTGTATGTTTCAATTTAAAAACTGTTTATTCAAAAGGTTTTCATGGCAGCTGAGCATTCAATAGAACTTGGTTTCATCTGAGTATTAGAAGTAAGAGATTAAACTCGATTCTTATTTAGCCTTCCACTTCTCCAAATTAAAGCAAAGTGAATGTTTCCCTCAAAGTAATCTCAAAATATAGTAAGAAATGTAGAGAACTACAGTTGATCCCCAAAATCTCTTATTAATATATGACCTATGAATATTTGGATACCTAAGTTTTGTGACAGTGCAACCTACATATCACTGAAAGTAAGACTGCCGTGATCTGTGAGAAAGCACACATAAATAAAAATAGCAAAGAAGGTATAATACATCTCTGTAATTCAGCAACAAAGGGTTGATGTAGCTCTGTGATGGAGGGTCAAAAATAATGTAATTTGAATATTCAGTGTCTGTATCATAGACTAGATTTTCCATGGACAAGCCACAGAGTTCGCCCACATTATGTCAGTAAGTTGATATTTTGAAACAAGAAAATTTAAAAAGTGATGTGGATTTCAGCATGAAAAGTAACACCAAGAATGTGTACCAAACTAGACAGTATTTCTGTGACTTTCTGGGAAACTTGAAAGACATATTCTGCCTGAAAGGAACAGAAAAAATGGGAAAATGTAACACCACAGAAGATTTTAAAATGTTTCCTGTTACTAGTAACACCAGTGAAGCAGTACTTTCAGCATCAATGCATATAACTGCCTGGGGAATAAAGAACAGAAGAAGTTATTTCAATAATTTTTTACAAATCTGTATAATGTTAAGCATAAATGTGATCCAGAAAATATTCTCCTATTACTAAGTCAGCAGTATGCCAGTTTCTATTATCTCTGTTATGGTCATGTATAAAAGCTTTAATCAAGGATAAATTTCTAATTCCCTAAAGCACTGTAAACCCATCCATACTTACAAATCAGCTATTTGACTAATAAGGGACCGGTAGGCATAACTACTGGCAAAATTCAAGTAAATTAATATGTGATATTCTAATCACAATTAAATTTAATTTTGTTCAATGCTGGGCAAACACACACAAATCATGGGGTTTTTTTACATAAAGGAACTCAGATTTCAGGCACTACTTGATGCAATTACCTGAGCTAATTAATCTGTACTGATATATCTAATATCTTAAAACAGATCCATATGTCTGTCTGTATATGCCTATAGCATATACATATAATAATATAATTGGAAAGACATGGATGATGCCCTGTGAAGCAGGCAAATCTACAAAGACACTAAAAGAGCAATGAATGAACACTTGCATAACAAAGAAAAACTGTACGGGGGAAATTATTAAATAAGTTCTAAAAATATATATCAGACAGAATAATGATTATTGTTAGCCTGAAGTGTCAAAGTACAGGAAAACAAGTCTGGTAAAGAAAAACTACTGAATATAGATAGAGGAAATAAAACAGCTTCTAGAGAAATGATCACATACAGATAAAACTTCTGAAAGGATTAATAAGCCTAATAACAGCTTTGAAAGCAATTGTAAGGTGTTAAAATAGAAATTGGATCGTAATGTCAAAGTTGGAAAGGACCTCTTAGACATTAAGTCCAATGTTTATCCTAGCACCATCATGCTCATACCACCTAGTGCCACATCCCTTTCCAGGAATGGAGATTCCCCCACTTCCATGGGCAGGCTGTTCAATGCCTAGCTCTTTCAGTGAAGAATTTTTTTCCTAATACATGATCTAAACTTCCAGCGGTGCAACTTGAGGCCATTTCCTCTTATCCTTTCACTTGTCAACTGAGACAAGAGACTGGCAACTGGAAGGTATTGGAAGTCCAGTAATTTAAATACTCAGTATCAGATCTTATGCATACCTTAGTTTCATTGATACATTTGATGACTGAAAAACAAACAAATTAATTAAGCGATGAAATACTATGTCATTAAAATCAAATATGTCCAGTCTTTTAGAAAAAGCATTTATGTTAACATAACCTATTACAGCATTAACCTTATCCAAATAATTTTGAAAGTAGGAAGCAAAAACAGAGTTTAGCAAGTTGCTAAAATTGTCAGTGTACATTCTACATGAGGTAAGATGGGAAAAACCTAAGGAGAAACTGAAAAGCTGCATAATCAGTTCAGAAATGCTTTTAAAGCTTCTGGTGGTAGAAGGAGAGCCAGATCTAAAGCTTTAATATAATTTGACTTTGTGCCATATTAATTTTCTCTATGACGGACACTCAAACTCATCTGTAAGCAGTGTGATATTGTAGAAGGATAAGGCAATGACACAAGCCATGAAGAAAAACATGAACTATAATTTTGAGGAGATTTGTGAATGAAAGTAAAGGAATGCTATTTAATATACGCAAATAATATTTTCATTTTCTGAGTTTAAAGATTTAACAAAGACATTAATCAGGGTTGCCTTACAATTATGTCACAAAATACAATATACTTCTTTATGAAGATTTCATTTTCATTTTTTATTTGAACCTATTTCTCAACATTCCTGATGTTCATAATTTGCAATGAAGTTACCTTTTAAAGTTTCCTAAAAAAGGTGAAATGTGGGAGTTGCAATTTTTATTGTCCTGTAAATAGCAGTACATAGTGTGCAATAAGTCTCAACTTCTAATTGATAATATGTTTTTTAGGCTTTGAAAAACTTAAATAAAAAAGCCTTCTGAAAGCCACAAAAACCCTTCTGATATTTTGAATTAGAAAAATAAAAATAAGTTTCAAATTTTCCAGTAAAAAAATTTCTGATTTGGAGGTCTTGAAATGTTTAAGTTTGTATAATTTCATTGTGTTATTTTCAATAATTATGATATACCATATTATATATAATTAAGTTTAACTTGCAAAAATTTTAATTAAAAAGGAAGATAATTATAACTAATCCAAACAGCAATTATTGTGATTATGAAGTGAAAACATATGCTTTAACTGTATTTAGAATATTTAATTTTAAATGTGCTAGGTTATGTGAATTAAAGCTAATCACAGGGAACACAGCTGTCCTGTCAGGATTGTGGGAAAAGCACAGGGAGATGGACAGTGATGACCTGATGAGTAAAATGGCATTGTAGAACCAGCTTCTCCAAAGCCTATCAGAGAAGACTCACTAGACCAGTGACCCCAGTGGAAACCCCACCAGGATTGGTCAGCTAAACTCTCTCTTCATAAGGATATCCTTATGATATTCATAAGGGTGGTTGCCTGAGTGGGTATAGGACTTATTATTGATGCAGGAGGAAGAGTATTTTGGGATGGTAAAGTTTGTGATGTGGCTTAAAAGGACTATGGGAATAAACAAGACTTATGATGGGATGCTGTATTTGAGCTGGCTGGACTGTAGTCAGATTCCTCCATTGTGGCCCTTACAGTGCTGGTGCTTGCATTTGTGACAATAGGAGCACTGACAACACACGGGAGTTTAGGCTATTGCTGAACAGTGCTCTCACAGCATTAAGGTCTTCTCTTTTATTCATCCACCAGTACCTTCACTATGGGCAGCCAGAGAAACTGGATCAAGTCCTTGCAGCTCAGGTTTATGAGGCTGGTGGCATGGGTGCCCTCCAAGGCACTGCTTTCTCTCTGCAGTGGTCCATGTGGCAAGCTGTGTTAGCAGTGTGGGTGTGCCAACAGGAATGCTTGTCACTGCCTGCACCTGGGGACAGCTCCTGGGTGCTGGGAGCCACATCAGACTCACATCTGTGAGACTGAGACCTGAGAAGCTCACTTGAGTCCTGAAGTCCACCAGATGTGGACTGTAATGACTTAAGGTCCATGCTCTTAATTGACTCACTGGTACCCGGAGACACTACTGAAATTCTGAAAATCTGGCGGTGCAACTCTTTACCTTGGTGTCCTCAGTGCTCTTGGTTATTCTAGAATTGGAACACCATCCATTTACAGTCTTCTCTCCTGAACCTGATTTAATTTCCTTATTTAGGTACCTCTTACAGATAATAGACTCCTCTCTGACCTGTACAGCAAGTTCCTCTCAGCTTCAGCTGATGTGGCAACTAAAGATTTCCTCTCTGCCAAAAAAAAAATCCTTTGTTCCTTCCTTGAATTAACCTCTGTTTTTAGAGGTCTTCAGCAGCCCTTTGAGTGTTCCTTCTTTGTCTTAACTATTTTCCCTTTCTAGTCTCCTAAGTCTCTGAAGAGGAGTACTTTATTTCAGGTGCAAGGTTTTCACATTTATTTGTGGATGTTCTTCATCCTGTCTGACAACCGCTAGAGATGGCGATCATATCATTGTGAATAGACTTACTGTCACTGCTACAAGTCCAGTGCAGAAATCAAGGACAGCACCATGACAAGAACTAGAATGGAACTCTTAATCACAACATTTAAAATAAATGGGGATTTTTTCAATCCATAGAATAGGGTCCTGAATTTTATTGTAACCTGCACTTACTCATGTCTTGTTGATAACTGGAAGGATTTACAAGCAAAAAATACATTCCAAAATATGCACATATAATGCAAGAGATAGGGGACTTTTCAGAAAGAAGAACTAATTTCTTATGCCAGGAATTATAATGTTAACATTTTAAACAAGACTGTACCTTCACTCTAAAATTTGTATATGCTCAGTTAAGTTAATGATTTGCTATCCCAATTTTGCTTTAAGAAAGAAAACCAGAAAAGAATATATTTAGAAGGGAGTAATAGATACCACTAAGAGTTGGAAGTGTAATTTATGGTAAATTATGGGAAAGGTTTCCCTTTCATAAGGAAAACTACTGAAATATATTCAAACATTTTTAATCTTTCAAAATGCTGTCCAGCATATATATCAAATATTCCATGTTTGGAAGGATTGCTTTTTGTCCTTGAAAATCACCTAGATATGTATATATATGCATAAATACATACATACATACATACATACATACATACACACACACACACATATATATACATGCTTTTTTTTTTTCCTGAACGGCAAATTGGATGAAAAAGTTAACTTTTTTCCTTATTTTGTTCCAATTTTTTTTCTATTTTATTGAAACCCAGAGTTGTTAAACTAAAAACTGAGTTTAGTAGTTAATTATCATTAAATAAATTCAGAAGAATGATACAGGATATTAGGAACTGCTCTGAACTGATTTAAAAGATCTATTGCAACCTCTGGGTTGCTGGGTGCATTTATTTTCTAAAGGTGAGAATTGACTGTGCTGTACAGTAAGTGAACCTCATGAGGTCATGCTATTTCTATGCTGAGTATGATTCCCATCTGAAGCTATTTTTTGATGGATTTTTTATGACAGGAACAAACAAAGCCAGCTTGTCCAGTAGTGGAGCTAGAAGATACACACATTTCTATTCATACTTTGTGACAGCTGATTGGCAAATGTTGCTTTTCTATGCAACACCAAAGTCCGATTGAGAAACTGTCAGGGAAGTTATACAATTTGTTCAAAAGCGTTATTGATGTACTATTGTCATATCTTTTATTCTATATATCAAGGAAATTTTTTAGTTATTTATAGAAGACATAGTCTAGGCTATTGATAGAGGTCATCAAATATGATTTAGGATGCATAATCATAGGGCATACCTTTCATAACTTTTTCTTTTTTTCCTGTTCAGAAAAAGTGTGCAAAATACCATTCTTCTAATGAAAAAAAAATAAACCATGTATTGACTTCAATATGTTGAGTCAGAATGAATGCAGAAGACAAATAAGGAAATTACTGAAAGGGAGACATTCCCTAACGTATTAAAAATGTTTTGGTCATTTGGATTATAAATTAATTAATATAATAAAAGAAAATGCTTACAAAACATTCTAAAAGAGAAACTTTGAACGTTTATGTATCTGCTTCTCTACAAGCAAATAGGCTTGAACTTGTTCAGATATCTATCAGCAGACACCTACTTGCCTTTGCCAATCTGGAGAACCACTGTGGCCACAGTGCAGCAAAAAAAGTCCCCACTAGATGGTAGTGGCACCACTAATTGCTGGTCCTTCATCTTAAAACTGTTTTTATCAATTGCGTTGATGCATGTACCTTCAAGATCATAATGAAACTGTGCTTTTTATAAACCAAATTAAAAGCCTAGGAAAGTTACAGATAAATTTAACAAATACTGAAATTTCTATCCTGTTGGTAACCATTTTACTAGCACTTGTTGTTGGGCTAAATGGAATAAAAAAAAAATGCGGAAATATTTACATGACTGAAAGGAACTGCAAAATTTGTAAATCGATAAACAACACTAAATGAATATAAGAAAAAAAAGCCAAAATCTTTCACTTAGAGTCAATTCAAGATTAAACAATAATTTTCTATAATGGCCTGAGAATCATCATTTAGGGAATGGGTCTGCTGTTCTCTAAAGTCTTCAGTCCTTCACTGAATTATACTTTTCAAGACTCACTACGCTTCTTTCTCAAAAAAAGAGAAAAATGTAGATGTGATTTAGAAGAAAAGGTCATCCTAAAAAGCTCATGAGAAAATTGTTGTAAGCCACAATTTTCAAGAGATTCTTTGCCATGAAAGAGAGGAGCGCTCTTTATTACTAAATGGTTTCAAACTCAAAATTTATTATCCGTTCAATAAATGGTAATACTTGACATACATTTGTTTCCAGACACAAAGAAGTGATTCAGCAAAAATGTATACAAATTTTTTACTACATAAACAAATATTTCCCATCAGGGAATCCTTTAAAGCAACATTCCCAGACTGCTCTGGGGGCTATCAGTTTTATGTTATGTACTTTGGCCTGTCTTAATGCCTTTCTGCCATTACCATTATATCATGTGCGTGTGCACTAACTATCTTGCTTAGATAGTTTTAGGCCCTGTTTTAGAAAGGGTCTCTGAGCTACTCTAGCCTCTAACACAGCCTTTATAAACTTTTCTCAATTTCTTTTTTTCTTTTAATTTTCTGAAGTACTCCTATTCATAGCCCATTTTTTGCAAAAAATCTATATTAATATGTATCTTTGTGCAATCATGTTAGCCTGCTAATTTTAGAGAAGCTTTCAGTAACTCAGGGTTACTGCTTCTAGATTATTTGCTGCTTGAGAAACTAGAAGGAAAGGAGCCCAGAAGTAATAGCAACAAGCTAGGAATTAATAGCAAGGAAGAAACAAATCAAATTAAATATGTTGGATCCATGCCTTGGGCACAATCTGAATATCCTAAGTTGAGTAAAACTCTATTCATAAGCAAATCCAGTTGCCCAACACATCTACAGATTAAGAATGGCTTCTCCTGGAAATTCCACTAATTGTTTCCTCAGGGAGGATATTGATGTTTATATGTGCTGTTATGTCTGCAGGCAGACATTTTCTTTAGTGGAAGAGACTTCAAGGAAACAATTCTCTTTTCCTAGCTGTAGCTATTGAATATCATGAAAACAGTCTGGTAATCTATCCTGCCAACTTTTGTTACGCGTAATGCTCATTTCAGATTGATTTACACATTTTTCCTGGGTGCAACTCATGGACACAATGAATTCTCCACTAAACACCTAAGATAGCTTCACAGGGCTTTTACCCTTGCAAAGTATAAAAAATCTGGCCAGGAGATTCAGAGTCTTCAGACTCCAGCAGAAATATCTGCAGTCTGTAATCTGTGAAACAATTTAGTTTTCCTGAAACACTGAGAAATGTGGGTAGTTCCCTGCAACCTTGACCACACTTTGTTGAGTTCCTCTTTTTGAGAAAACAACACCCTATCATTATCAGTTTCTTTATATTTATATTATTCTGTTTGTTTTTCTGTGATTTAGGTGATCAGACAATAAAATCTTGTGGACTTCAGGAGCCTGTTCCAGAATCAATTGAGGGTACTGCAGCTCCATGTCCAGCCAGTGGCAGGGTTAAACATGTTCCCAATAGCACACACAGCTGCTAACAGAGCACACAAAACAGCAGAGAATAAACTGAATATTTGACCAGTGACATATGTTCTGCCTGAATGCCTTTTCTTCCCTCAAATTTTAGCACACGTAATGAAAATAAAAGGCCTGGTAGATCACCAAAAACAGCCTTGGACTTCGGCAGGTGTCGAAAGTCTGAACTGTGATTCTTAATTCTCTGCCTAATTCCTAAATAATTCTTGAGGTCCAGAAACTCAAATAATAGCTCAGTTTCCCTTGGTATCTCTTTTCATTGGTGTAAATGACTCTAATACTTCAGGCCTGACTCTGTGGGGCAGCTCATCTCCTAGATGGTGTCTAAATCTACTCCATAGCTGCAAACTGAATGGGACAATGCCTATCTACCAAAGAAGAATAGAACTAGTAATTGTAGTAGCTGTAGGATGGAATATAGTTCCTTTGGAATTTAAAGGATTTAACTAACTGCTGGCAGCTCAGTGACTACAGCTGTCACTAGGGACCAACAAGCCCAAGGTTCAGTTTTTCCCTTTCCCTGGGGATGCAATTTCAAATCACCTGCCTCCCTGATCAGAAAGTAAACTCCTCCTCTTGAAGCCATTTAATTCAAAAGAAAAGCCACTTGGGCCAGGAGAACTGTTTTGTGTTTTTTTAATACCTATGGCAGTCTCTTGGACTGTGGCATAAACCAAAGAAGGAAGCTCAAGCCACAGGAGCTTCAGGATGAGTTGTAAGGTTTTCTATGGCTCTTTTCTCTCTCTCAACCATGTCCTGAAAACAAAGAACAGCACATCTCATTTTTCAAAGAAAAGTCAGAGACCTTGGTCTTACAAAGAAGTTTCTGCAGACATTCCTGCATGGAAGGATTCCTGCACCCAAGTTCGAAAGAGAAAATTTGTATAAGCTTATTTCAGCTTTTCTGTCTCAAGATACTCAACACTTAGATGGGCCAGTATTTAATTTTCTTCAGGCATCATGCTGAAGGGTTTTATCCCTAATGCACTAGTCTGGATTCTACTCAAAGAAGCAGGAACTTCAAAATTACATATTTAAAGTATTGCATTGTGGTACACATACCTTTTTTCAGACCAGAGCCCTTTGATCTTTTATTATTTTATTCTGAGAGATCAGTTGATTCATATTTTCTTTTTAATGAATAAAGAGGACTGTACAAAGAAAAGTGTAAATTATATGTCATTGTAATCAGTTCAGAATTGCTCTAAGTCCAGCTGCAGGTTTTAGACATTTTCTACATATAACTGAAAATCCTGCTGCCATAAAAAAAGACTGATCATCTCAGGAATTTATTCTAAATATATTGTAATCCAGGAAAATTAATAGGGAAATTAGATGACTTCATGTAGCAATTTCTATATAGCATTACAATATATCAAGCGCTGAAAAGGCAGAGAGAGAGTCAGGTTTTTTTTAGTTTGTTAGGAGGGGTGGGTTTTGTTTTGAGTTTGCTCTTTTTTTAATGAACTCTTCTTTTATACACAGGTTTATCAGCTGTGTTCTGGAAGGAAAGATTTTCATAACTAATATTAAATTTACAATATTTTGATATTTCCAGTGGAAAGACAATTAAAGTTTGAAATCTTTAGGATTTAATATTATCCTGGTTTAAGCTTAGATGAGATACTTCATACAGAAATCAACCCCTCTTTTTCCTGAGGATAGGAAAGTGTATCTCCCACACTCTTCCCACATATATCTTAATGTTTATAGTAATCACTGACAGCAGGGTATGTGCCAACAACACTTTTTCAGATGGCTGTCATTTTAGGTAAAATGAAAATATAGGTCCCAGAAGCCACTAACACCCTCCATGACTATTCTTTTGAAAGTCCTCTGTGACAACAGTGTAATCACTGAAAGAATAGCAACGGGGACTCTGAGTGACCTTGAGGACTCAACAGACTGCTGAGCTGTCAGGGCTTACTTAAATCACTCTTACTGGCTCTCCCTTATAGCCATAGAACAATCTATGCTCTTCTTTCATATCACAGAGTATTGGAGTTCTGGATACATAATGTGTACTGAAGACCTTACAGTGTGTTGTGGGTTTTTACTGCTTTTTGTTTTGTTTCTAGAACTGTTAAATATGGGACAATATTTTCATATTGAAAAGTACTTCTGGGCTCATAAATGAAAGGAAAATTATTGGGGACAATAGGTGAGAAGCATTTTCTGAGTTATTATATGTGTTCCAAGATCAAAAAGTTAAAGAAATAAACTCACAATTCATTATTTCATGAATAGCTAATGACATTGCAGTAAATTTCCTTAATTTTTAAAAGTTTTTTCATGATTTCTGAGCACTTTGAGGTATAAATACTGAAGAAATATGAGATACAGTGTATCAACTCTAAGAACTTCAAACACATGGTTGTTTTCAAATGAAAAATACAAAATAAAAAGTAATATCCTTGAAAATCTAAGGAAAAGTTTAATACATTTTTCATTTCAAGTTATGCTTATTCAACTGCAAGTATTTTCCATTAAATTTATGAACTGTATTTAAAAACATCTGTAAAAGAAAGATGATGTTCCACATTTTTTTACCCCCATTACTGTTATCCAGCCTTGACAAAAGACTATGATCATCAAATATGATTGAATAACTCAATATAGAATCATGTTTGGGATAAGACTGTGTCAGGTTCTGCCACTGATAATTATGTGGATATGATGCCATGAAGACTAGAAAGGAATGTTTTGCAGCTCAGATTTGCAAATGCAATCTGCAAATTATTGCACCATGGGAAACCGCTTATGTTTTATAGGGGACTATACGTGACTGATACTTTTAAAATGTGGAGCTTCACAGAATGTTGAGGAAGGTCTTTCAAATACGTTTTTTCATCTAATAGAGGGAGCATAAACTAAAAGAATGGAAACAGACAAAGACAAAGGTAAAATATGTTGGTTTCATTTCTTTTCATTTTCATTTCCATTGTGAAATGCACATGTATCAATGTGAAATGAAAATGTGATTACATAAACTAACTGAAATAGAAAAGAACTGAGACCCCCTTTTTTCAGAAAAAAAAATCCAATAAAAAGAGGACAGACTGGGAATTAGCAAGAAACTTTACTCATAGACTTTTTTCTCCTTGGTAGTATCTGGCATTTTTTTAATCTGCTATTTTTAAGGACACAGAACTAGTTAATTTTTAAAAACAGCATAGTAGTGTGGGGATTAACAGATGATGGGGTGATTGTACTGCTCAGGAGCCATCACATTGGACTGGAAATTCATATTCTGTCTGTTTGAACAATTATTGTTTTCTCCTAAAAATATTCTTTGCATTTCTCTGACATTTCCTTCATTTTGGGATCTGAAATTACTGGAGTGTATAAATAAGATTATCCAGATTTTTACAGTCAGAGAAACTGGGGCACTATGTGGGTAAATGGCTTGCTTAGCTTATGGCAGAGTTGAGAATTAAACCAGCATTTTCTAAATGCTAGTTTCAGAAGCAAATGTTGTGCCCTGTATTTGTTAACTCTTTTGGAATTTGGGGAGTTGGGATTTTTTTACTCCCTTAATGTTCATTCCTTTTTTGTTATAATAATTAAGTAGGCATGATAGCCTAGGGTGTAGTTTGTAGTCAGCTGCAAATTCCTAATCCAATAGCCATTTATCCCAATTTTTTATGGGTAAAGAGTTATCCTATGGCTGTCTCATCTACAGAAGCAGACCTGAGAATAAGTTTCTGATTAGCAGGTGCATACTATCATATTTGAGTGCTCACACATCCTTGTATAAAAAAGGCACTGAGAAAAGCCTTCCATGTTCATCTTTCTTGGCTAAAAGAGTTATCTTGTTCTAAATCATGGCTGGCATAATCCTGTCCATAAGACAAATAAAACAAATAAGACAAATAAATCTACAAATTTGGAAATTCAGCTCATGATAAAGTTTAGTGGTTTTCTAATTTATATTCTCAAAGTCTACTTGCTAAAGAAAGAGAATAATATATAATAATATATAATTTATATTATATAAAATGTTTTTACATTTACAAAAAATTTAAGTTAAAGGTGTAGCAGATATTATTAACAAAAATGTTTATGTTCTATAGTGTCTCACAGTGCTAGAAGACCCTAAAGTTTTCTTCAACCAAGATGTTAGGACATACTTTCAAAGCAGTTAAATAATTGTTAAACCTTAGAACAAAATAACCATGCACTCAAGTGTGGAATTCAGAAGACATGCAGAGGGGAAACAGAAAAAGAAGGAATAAGGAGACTTGATATGTTAGTGCACCTGAACGATTAAGCAGGTAAAAAAAATACACCAGCCAGCTTCACATACAGACAGAAAAAGTCATAAGCCTATATATTATTATTGTAGGGTACAGTATTTGGGCAGTTTACTTTGCTCTTTTCCACTCTCAGTGTAGCAGCCACATTTAAAAGACTCTATTCCTTTGCTGGAGCTGAGGGATTCACACTTCCACTGAAGTGTTTTCTCACTTATATTCTCTGACTCCAAAGGCTACCTTTAACTCAGATGGAAGCCGGAATACTTTGTCATTCCCATGAAGTCTTCATTTTTTGTCCAGGACAGCTGGTGTCCTAGGAGGAGTAAAAAGTAATTCTGTGTACAGAAAATCTTTGTGAATAATTTGCTTGAATATTGTCACAAGCTGGAGTCAAACTTTTCTTACTCATGACTACATAAATTCTGATTTTTGTCAGTTTCAAAATAGGAAACACGTAAATCTGATTTAAGTTATCAGATGTGTGATTCCCCTGTGCACCTGGCCAGTTTTATTAGCCAGCAATGAGTGCTCACAGTCCAGAAGGACAATTGTATCCAGGGCTGCATCCACATAAATGTGACCAGCAAGTCAAGAGAGGTGAAACCGCTGGAGTGCTGCATCCAGCTCTGGGCTCCTCAGCACTAGAAAAGCGTGGACCTGTTGGAGCACATCGAGAAGAGGGCCATGAAGAGGATCATAGGATCATAGAAAAGTTTGGTTTGGAAAGGGCCTTAAAGGCCATCTAGCTCCCTAGTAATAAGAAGAAAAATTCAAGGATGTTTTAAAACCCGACAGGCAAGGGCTGTGGTCTACATTCTTAAATGAGTCAAGATTCTCATTTTAGTGATATCTCCATTGCATTTTAAGACACATTAAATAGATTTGATTTTCTGGGAAGCAGATTACTGCATTTTCAATGCTGGACATAATTGATCAATGTAAAACCTATAATTGCTTTTGTAAAATTTTGTAACACGCCAGGCAGGTCTTGCTCTTTGAGATTTAGCTGCAGCATGCTGTGGTTCTCTTAGAGTTCACACAAAGTGCTTTTCTTGCCAGGGAAAGGAATGTATAGATGGGAACTTTTGTGCATCTGATCTCATTCTGAGATGAGATTAAAATATGTCTGGATCACTTACATGGGCCTAGGTACTAAAATGAGCTCATGGATTGTGTACTCTAAATATAGCTCATCTGTCCTAAAAGAAGCCACTTCACCACTCTGCAATTCCATCTGTTTGATGGGGTCTCGTTCCACATTTGAATTCAGACAAAATTTTCTGGGGACTTTCTCTCTCCCAGCTGAGTCTGATAAAATGTTGGCAGACATTGGTGACAACTTAAGTATGCAACAAGTTATTAAGGGATCCATGATCATTGAGATAAAAACATCTTTTGGCCTCTGTAAGAACACTGCTTCCTTGTCTGTACTACTGCACCACTATATTTAATGAAAATAATATTAAATTTTCTCTGGTATATTGCTGGAGAGTCCATTAAATAACCTCAAGTGTCCTTAAATGATAATTGATCGAGCTGCTTGGAAGTGAGTTTGGTTGATTTAGCTGCATCATGTCTCTTTCAAGCTCATTTCTCTAAGCATGGGATAAAGATTTCACAGCTGATCTGCACTTGGTTTGATAGTGTGTTTGCCTTAAAAATATAATTTTGTACCCACATTTCACCAACTTAAATCTTCATATGGGGTCTTCCTTTAACAATATCCTTGACATTATAGGAGGAAATTATTATCTTTAAGAAAGAATAGGATAGGGACAGAATGCTCTAAATTAGTATTATGTGGCTGAAAAAAATTACATGGAAAGGAATACTCTATTTACTGGAAAGCCCGTGGGAATATTCAGCCAATGGAAGGCAGTGATTGACTGCAGGTTGCTAACTTACTGGATTTAAATAGATGTTGACTCATCGCAGCAGTGGTCATAGCAACAGATCATTCCATTTAGAGGGAGAGGGATGTAGAGCAATACTGTTCTTGAAATATGTTTATACTTAAACAGACACATAGAGAGATATAAACATCTAAAACATGCTTTCCAGGAGCCATATAATCATTTTACAACCTGTTAGGAACTTTGCCCTAGGCAATACTTATAGTCTACACACAGAGATATAAAATGAGAATTGAACCATTTTGCTGCAGCATTTCATATCCTGACTTTATTCTGCTCAATCTTTAAATCAATTGTAGATTAATCATCAAGCAAAGCATATAAACAAAATTATATGAGAGTAGGGTAATACAGTTTATATTGATTTGAAATACATGATTTTTTAAGAGTGAAATCTGAACTTGTAAACATAAAATTGCTTATTATTTAGTTTCACTCTAAGTTTTTTTGTTTTTTCTTTTAATCAGAAGGGCTTGTAAGAATTGTAAAAAGTAACATGCCAAAGTACCACCCACACCGTGATATTTTTAACATTCACTACCACAAGAACATAATGCCCTCATCATTGATAAGTTCCTGAGGAAAACTGTTTCCAGATGCTTCATTTATAACAAAACCAATTTTTTTGGAAACAATGATACAGTAGTGGAACCATGCTCTTGTTATTGGAATAATCCTACAGGAAGCTTTTATGCTTCACCTACTTCAGATGTTTCGTCCCCTGTAGTATCTAAATAACTTTGTGTCTTTATTATTTTTGTGATAGTATTAATAATAATTTTAACAATTTATGCTAGCACCTTTTTTACACCTAGTGATGTAAGAGTGAGGAAAAATGAATTGGTGAAAGACACAGTCAGCATTTTCCCCATCATAGCACTTGAGAAGTTGAACTATTTTTCATCTGAACTGCTGCTGGAAAATGTGGGTGTAAAATTTTTATAAGAATGTAGTACATTTTCCCACTCACTAAAGAGGTTTTGCTTTAACTGGACTGCTCCTAGCAAGATTTTGCTGCTCAAAATCTTTGTTTCTTTCTATAGAATAGCTGCCTCACCTTACTAAAATTAAGAAAATAATATGTCAAACACATGCTCAGAATATTTGTCTTTTAAGGCAGAAAATGCATATTGTGGGCCAAATTTCTACCCCACAAGAGTGAAAAAAAAAGAGAAAAAAAGAGAAAAAAATAGT
Source organism: Petroica traversi (assembly GCA_025920805.1). Lineage (NCBI taxonomy): Eukaryota > Metazoa > Chordata > Aves > Passeriformes > Petroicidae > Petroica > Petroica traversi. The sequence goes on from JAHLSL010000015.1 coordinate 4,423,754, forward strand.
TGTAGATCTCTGTATGGTGTTTGCTTACTATTTATTCAGTATGGATAAGTACAGCACACTGCAGGGATCCTGTCATTGACATGTGGTAACAAATACTGTGGTGTTTTTTTTCTTAATAGCCTGAGAGAGATACTTCCCCTGAAACTCAGAGAATCTATTACAGAATTCACTTAGAGGCAGCTAAGAAATTCCCCCAGATGGAAAATGCCTACTGAATAAAAAGGCGTCACTTCTTGCAATAGTTGCCCTAATGTTTCTAATGAAATTTGAGACTGTATAGCTTAGTCAAGAATATTTTAAATTAATACATATAAAACTATGATATATAGAAGGAAAATAAAATATCTAGAAGGATAATTTATAGTGCATATATTAAAAAAATAAAAAGCTAATTAATGACTAGTGCTAGTCATCTCAAAAGATTAATTTTTTACTCATGCATTTCTTAGTACACATGCCCACATATTTTTATATCTGAGGTCACCTTATCATAATTTGTAAAGTCTCTATTAATGAATCCTGATTAGTTAAGATTAAGAAACTTTTGGAAATAGATGCTGGCAAGTGTGACAACAACTTTAAATCATTAGCTCATAATATGAATATATTTGGCAAATTTGTATCATCTGATGCTATGGATAGAAACAAGCACAACAGAAGCCAGTTACCTTAATCTGTTGTTTGAAGATGTTGAATGATTATACTGTGCAAACTCACACTACAGGAGCTGGGAAACAGAAAAAACATTACCCAAAGAAATCTCTAAAGTCCCCTTGAGATTCAGACTTCCAGAGATTTCTCAAAAGGAACTTGGAAAGAGTGCTCACATGTTGGAGTTTAAAGAATTTCTCTGTGTCCCTATATAGACCCTGTTCTCTTAAAGGCAAGTTTCAAACCCAGTATCCAGGAATAGTGTGCACTTTTAAAACAGTTTAACCTCCTTTCCAGTGCTGCCAGTATTGGAAACTACAAAGCTGCTAGGCATGCTGAGAGCTATCTACACAGTGATACAAATTATCAGCAACCAATAATGCTTACTTCTTTTTCTGAAAAATGTATTCTAAAAGTAATTGTTCTGTATTAAGAACTTAATGTTATTCCACAGAATTATTTATTAAAGCTATGTCTTCACATAGAATAGCTCTATCCCTTTTCAGCTATAGTATCTGAAATAATGAAATGCTAAAATCATAAAGTGAAAAAATGATAAAATGATAAAATTAAGTGGAAAAATAACCCCTAGAGTTCTAAATACAGTGATAAGTAAAAAAGTTGTGAAAAGTTAAAAAGAACATGAGTTGCATCTTTCCACAGGGATGGTAAATTAGAAGAAACTGTGTTGAAGGAAATGGAACTAGAGTAAAATAAGGAGTTTGAGAAATCAGAATTTGCTTGAATCCATGGAATGAAAATAGAAGAAAAACCTCCGATTTTTCTTTCAAAGTTAAAGAAAATACAGAATTAAGTTAGTGAATATGTAATGAGGGACAGTGGTATCAAGAGCTATTGCTGTTTTATGGATATGTGAAAAAATTTTACAGTACTATATAGAAGATATATTCTTTTTCAAGCAATTGTTCAAGCAAGATAGGACACATAAAAACTGGTGATAGTTAAGAAAAGACAGTTTCTTAAATATATCAAGTAGTAGTATTAGTAGTACTGATCGTAGTATTGATAGCAGTTTTATTTGTGGATTTGTATCAAAAGAAACAAACAACAGGATTTATCACAGAACACAGCACAAAGATTTCTTCGTAAGAACATTTGTAAAAACTAAAAAAGTCTATTACTCAGTAACTGTTTTTCAATAGGTGGCCAGTTAGTTGGTGGCCAGACAGTCTATCTCATTATTAAGTCACAAGATATAAATCTAATTTGAAAAGGACACTGCATGGTAATAAGGATAGGGATGTGGGTTTTCTTCATTGAGGTAGGGATTGCATAGGTTTGAAGAGCATACACCTCAACCAAAGACCATTGTAATTTCCATTTCTCAACAATTAAATCCTACAGCAGAGTTTGGATTGTTTTTCAGAAGTTTCTTTCTCTTCCACTGACTCTCAGATAACAAGTTTGCATCAGTCTTTCCAGTCAACTACTGGGAACAGAATACATCAAAAGTTCTCATTGTTCAATTGCTTTGTCCAAGAAATTGTAGGAAAAGTTCTGATAATGTGAGACTAAAATATATTTCTTAAAAATATTTCTCTCTCATGGTAGATAGGTATCTGCTCAAAATTTTAGGCAAGCAATTGAAACACATAGTCACAAAGGACAGTATATGACGCAGTACTAGGATGTGGTTTCATTAACAGGATGAAGCCCTCTTTCCATTTGAAATTCTCACATGTTCCTACATCATGATGATGTACTGATATTGCCAAACATATGTCATTACACTGCAAACAAAGTAAGACATGCACATACATCATAATCTAAATCACTGTAACCTGTAGCAGTATGATGATTTATATAGTTTCAGACTAAAGTAATAAAAAACTTATGTGAAAAGGTCTGAACCTATGCAAGCAATTGCTCTTTGTAGATTCAAAAATAATCTACACATAATAATCTAGACACAGCCAATGAACATAATTATCCTCCTAATCTAAATGCTATAGAAACTGCAGTACATTTCCAAATAAGACCAACTTTAATTTGTTAAAACCCCCTAAATCTCCTTGGTTTTTATGTCTATATTTTAAATATTATATTTTCATTTTTAGAAATATTCAAAATTCAGAGATAAGTACTTGATAAAGCATTAGCAAATGAGAGTAGAGAACAGACACGAATGTAAGTATTAATGCCAAAGGCAAGTGCTTAGATTCTGCACTTCACACTGCAAAGCCTGGCACATTCTCCTGGAAATGGTGTTTACTGAACTACATGGGGAGAAGTTATATATGTTAGTAGTTAAGGTGATTTAAGGAAAATCCTATGACAAGAATAGAAGAGCAAATTCATACAGTTCATGGCTCAGTTCACAGCTGCTTTCTTGAGAGGGAATGTACCTATTTTTTATTTACTTCTAATTCAGTCTTTTACACCTTTTATTCAAAACCCCTAAGGGATGTGAAAGACCAGGAGCAGACTTTAGAGACTAGGGTAGAATTATTCTGCACATTCAAGCAAAACAGTCAAGTAACAATTGAGAGATTTTTATGATTCTCCACATAATTGCATTATGCATGGAGCTGCAGACATAACCTCGGCAGACTACACATCATCTAGTGATTTTTCAGCAAAAAACAAGAAACATAAAGTATCACTTCTCATTCAAGTGGTTCACCAGTGCTTCAAGCTGATGAAATAATCATGTTATCAAAGTCAGCTATCAAAAAATCATGGTACTCTCTCCTTAATTAATGGATTAAAGTGAAGTCAACAAATTGATGTATGAACCAATCTGAGTCTCTGATTTTATTTGTTTTTCCAGAACATCTGTAATCTGAAATTCCCTTTTAAAAAAGCAGATATAGAAGATTAGATATAGAAGACTTTCTAATTTTTTTTGAGATGGTGGAGACTTTTTAAATACAATGCATGCTGCAGTCTCCAGCCTCTCTCCAGGTTCTCATGTGTATTATAACATCTAGAAAAAAAAATTCAGATATTTCATGATTTTCCAGTAGAATACCTTAATTAAATATTTTTTCAAGTGCAAAAGCAGTAAAAGCAAATGAAAATCAATTTGCCCTTCTAAAGCAGGGATGTATAAACTGTTTTTCAGGCCTCAGTTTATACAACACGGAACGCCCCAAGTCTCTTTCAGAGCTTACATAAACAAAACCAAGAAATATTTTTATTCCATGCAGAAGGGCAATGAAACATCCAGGCTCTTTTTCATTCACAGAAACCTTGCAACTCCGTACTTCTGGAAATTATCCTACAAGTAATCCCTTAGCGTCTGATCTTAATGATCAAAACTAGATATATTTTCATATATGTTTTAGATCTTTTTACCAAAAACCAAATACCTGAAATTTTTGCCGGACACTCCTTCTGAGATAAGCATATGCTATGTCTGCTAATTACTTTCCTTGAATCATTAACATTATTTATTTGTCAGCTGATTTAAGCCACATGCAACAATACTATACAGGATAAATGGGATAACACAGAGAATTGGTGAATTTTAATAAATAGTATAAGCAAAGGTAACATAGAATAATTGTTAATATAGCATTCAGTGTTTCCACAATTAAACTTTCTATAGTCTGCAACTGTACAAGTCAGAGATTACTTGCACTCTCAAAAGGGAAAATTTGCTTTTGTTTTCATGATTTTGCTGAACTTAATATGGTAAATAATGACTTCAGTTGTCATTGTTCACTATTGAGAAACTGAAGATCACAAAATTTTAACCTTTAGATAATGCAAAATCAGTTAAATATATTTCAAATATTCTAGATCTAGGCTCATAAAATAGTAAGATTCAAACAGATCTGTTAGGAGACTGACCAAAAAAGATTTTGCTTGTGTTCTCCAGTTTGTGCTTTTTTTTAATACAAATGGAAATTTGATTAATGAATATGCTTAAGAGAAAATGAACAAATGTCTTAAAGATCGCCACAGTCTCCAACCACTCTTCAATCATTTAATTTGTATGTTGAAAAGACAAATTGAAAAGTAGCTTCAAAAAAAGTCTAATCAACAGTCCCCATGTAGTAAACTAAGTGTAACCTCAGAGATTTGTTAACTTCTTAATTAGAATTGAAAAGAAATCTAGAGCATACACTGAATTATAATAAATAATGGGAATAAAGAGGTGGTAAAAATGCAAGAAAATGAAACCAGCCTTGTTGATGATGATTTAGAAAAGACTGAGAGAGGATAGAAAATTCTGTGACAGGTGTACTGTCCTGGTGAGCAGAAAAGAGTTATTAGGTTGGAACTTAAACTATAGCTTCTGCAACCCTGTAAAGTATCCTGAACTACCTTATAGAACACAAAACATTTCAGAATTAGCTTCTAAAAAAGTTAAATCATTTCTAGAAAAAATTCAAAACAAGAATAAGCACTATGCTTCGAAAAACTAATATAGCAATATCTTCTGTACTGAAAAGCAGAACTACTTTCTGTGCCTCATATTCCCTATCTGTTACATAAACAATGTTTATCATTATGAGATTGTCTACATATCACTTTAAAACTCTAAATGAAAAAGCCAAAGTATTTCTAGTAAAAACTGAGTGGACAGCTTTCAGAAAATGAAACCTGAATGTTTTAAAAATATTTGCAGAGAAAGACTTGCAGAGAAAGGAACTCTGCTAAAAATGCAGTTGTTTTTTTTTTTCAGTAGATTATAAAACAGTAGTGAGTTGAAGAAATTCTCCTTCTCATAGACCCTGATACCCTTCAAAGTGAGACTTGAGTCTGATGGGTTCAAGTAACTTTTAAAAAAAGTTAATCAAGGCAGAAAATTGGACATTCAAAGAGAGTAACAGAAGCTCAGGCTATCAACAGTTTTTTCCCCATAGGTGAAAATATCACCCAATAGATTAAGAAGAGATTATTAAAATTATTTAACCATAAAAGATAACTCCTTGGATTATTGATAGTAATAATTCCTTTTTCTCAACTCTCAGATTAACACTTCTCTATTATTGATTCAAAGATGAAGTAGATAGGTGCTATGTAAATTTCAAGGAATTATGTTTTCAGAACAATCATCAACAACTCTGCAGTAGATGGGGATCACAGGACAGGATGAAATGAAGGACAGTGTGGAAGGTAAACAGTGTGAGACAAGTGCAGCCAGGAACCTGGCAGCACAAGTTTAGTGGTGGTAAAAACTGAGCTGTATTAATAATTACTCTATGCTACCATTGATTACATTATTTATAAAAATTCTCCAATCACTGTGTTATGCCATTTGTCCTATAGAGAACAGTTGCACGTGGCTTATGTCAACTTACAGCTCATAACTTCCTGCTGAGTTCATCATACTTTGTTTTTATGTTACCTAAAGAGCGTGCCATATCCAGCAAATTGCTAGGGACAATTTTTGATGCAGGTTGGCCACGACAATCTAAAAAGTTCTTTGCACCTTAAAATCAAAGATGAACTTGCCAGATGCAAAATAGTCAATGAAAGCTTTTTCCTAAGGGACTGTGAGACAGTAGAGATTTAACATCTGAGGAAGTGAGACAAGAGACTTAAGCACAGAAGACTTTGGCATTGTCAGCACACTGTTAGGCAGGAAGCAATGGGATGCTGACGGGCCAGAGAAGGGGGTCCAGAAACAGTTGATTTTCTAGGACAACCTTCACGAAGCACTCTTTAATGGTCTATTCCAGTGTGGAAGAAGCTGAATAGGCATGGCAGGTGGCCAAACGGGTTAAATAAGGAATTGCTGACTGAACTAAAACACAAAAATATCCTATATGGAAGGTAGAAAAGGGGACAGGCTACCAATGTGAAATGAAGAAGCATCACCTGGATTTGCAGCAGTGGACTTGAGAATGACAAGGACGTGAAAGGCAACTGCGAATTTTCTTATATATTTAAAAAATTTGCATAAAATTCAGATGTGCCCCCCAAATCTTTACTCTAAAAGTCATGAAGCATTGTTAAAACTTGCACTAAGACCAGTCTTCATATGAAGAACAGTTAGGGAAACTGAGTGTGCAGAGGGAATCAAAAATTGTAGCAGCATAATCAAAGTCTTAAGTCTATAACTCCAAGTGAATTGTGTTGATTACATTATCTGCAAAGTATAATGGATGACAAAAGCATATACTGTGGTCAAATGAAGATGAGTTACTAAATTACTTCATAAGATTTAGAAAGATTAAGTGATTTTTTTGCTATGACAATGCATAAATATTTTTGATATAGGCAAAGATTGAATAGCAATTCAGATAAATTTGAATCTAAGAAAACAGCAGCTAAATCTGTAAGAGAGGAAGGAAAATTGATAAGTTGACAATCTGTGACAGGTTTATCTTCTGAAAGTGTTTTAATACAGTACTGCCCTAACCTATCTGGACTTAACTCTCTGCCAAAGGTTGCCCTGTAGAGAAAGCAAGAACAGACTGCATGTTCTTACAGTTGCTTTGGTTCACAGTCTGGCTGTGACACCAAAGCTCCTAATAAAAGGAACTATTTATTAATATGTCAAAGTGCAGAAGCTGACAAGCAATCTGTTCTGCAGTAGCTACTGAGGTGGTGGTGATCTCTGGCAGAAGGGCAAGGAAACATCTTCAGCTAAATTTGCAGTCGTGGACCTGAGAGAACTTTAAGTTAGTATTTCCCATTTCAAACTGGACAAAAATTGAATTTTTCTGTCTTCCATTTGTGCTCTAGATTTCCTTTTTTTCACATTAGTTTGCAGGAAATTTTAAAGGAAAAGTGAATTTAACTGAGAGAACAATTTCTAACTACTATCAGGATTAAATACATTTTCAATCTAATTGTTTGTGCCTGTCTTCTTACACTTACGTAATTTTAAACTTGCTGTCTTTTTAATGTTTCATCTCCAAAGTTGTTGCTACAGGCTTTGAAATAGTAGTTAACTGCATTTTGGAATTTAAATGAGCTGTGACCTATTTTTTTTTTTTTCCTCCCAATGCCAAAAGCACTGTCTTTCAAAACAAACTGTATCAAATCAAAGATTTGATGAAATTTATTATGGAAAAGTGTTCACTTCTAATCCATCAATACAAGGACAGTACTGTAGTGCATGATAATGAATACACAGAAGATCATGTGAGACTCATTTGTGAATTGATGGACAATTTCCACACATACACTATCAACTTTATGGTACATAAGCTTATGGCTCTCCTCTTCATGTTAGAAGACTTCTTAACTACTGTGGAGAAACCCTGTTCTTGGCCAGCAAATATAGACTTTGCAGGTACTATGCAGTAATAAAAATGATATTTTTGTTTGTTCATTTAAAACAACAAAAATCCATAGGTGATGCTTCCATTTGTAAGAAATCCTTTGTAATTGGGCACTGCCTTTCAAGCAGAATAATCTGGTAATAGTGATGGATTTACACAGTCATGCAGATCAGCAGGTATTACTGCATATTTTGAAATAGTTCTATGGTTGCTTTGTCCCACAGTTGAAAGGAAGGCAGTAAGCACAACAGTATCCAGGAGATCAAGCTCTCTTCCTGGATTCCTACTGGCAATTTCTTGTAGCAAGTTTTTTTCTGCATCACTTTGGTAACTACAAATATGAGATAATAAGTGTTGGTCTTTTATTCTCCCATCCTGTCTCCTCTGTTTAGATTGTAAGCCCTTCAGGAGAGCAACAGGTTCATATTGATCTATGCTTACTGTGAAATATCTTTACCTATATAATGTACATCTATATCTATATCTATCTATATCCATCTATCTTTACCTGAATATCATAGATAGATAGATAGATAGATATAGCTAGATAGATATAGATAGATAGATAGATAGATAGATAGATAGATAGATAGATAGATAGACAGACTCACGCTATGTCCAAGAACTGTGCAAGAATAGGTCCTTTACTTACACTTGAACTTCAAGAAAAAGATTAAGAGATAAATGACTTTAAATTCTGGAAAAGTATATGAATTTGATGTATTAAGTGCAACTGTATTATAATAAGAAATTTGAAATACGGTTATCAATACCTCCTGTATGAATTCATTATTTTCAATTAGAATTTCTAGTGAGATAAATTCTACTTTTGGTATTTGTCATTTTTTCCCCAAAATAGTGATAAGGAATAACAGAAACCAGAAGGAATAAACAAACTAACAAGTAAGATAAGAAAATGCAGCTCAGTAAATTAAGTAAAAACACTAAAAAAATTGGTTTTGCAGAGACAAATTCCTTCAAACTCATTTAAACACCCAGTATATTTTTATGTAAATTTTGAACGGAGATTTGTGTAAAAGACTCTTAGGAAAAAAAAAGAAAATGGGGGGACATGCTATTTTTATTAAATAAAGAATTGACCTTGTAATAGATTTTTAAAGTGGACTTATAAATATTTAAAAGATCAATATAATTTTCAGATACTGAACTGAAGGGCTTTTATTTCATTAAACAATTTCATCTGCCTTTCCCCAGAGAGAATTCATATTTAAGATATAAATTTGATTTACTTTTCAAGCTGTTAACTGTGTCTAATTTCTAACTCCAGGCAGTAAACATTTAAGTACTTGTAAGCATACACAAAAAAATCTTTCTGCATTTCCATGAAGAAATTGCTTTTAAGTAATAGCAATGAAAATTATTTTATTATTAACAAGATTTCTGATTTTCTGAATCCTGAAAATTTTGTTCCCTACCACAGCAAATATGTTCATAAAGAACATATTTGAATGAGTATATTTGAACACAATCAGTTGCATGGCCATATGGAGCTTGTTACAAATATGTAGGTCCTTTATTTGAACTCAAAGAAAAAGAGGAAGAAATAAGTTTAAATTCCAGTTGTAGCCATTCCCCAACAACAGCAGATAAAATCTGTCCAGATGTTCAGCCAATTAAAATCTTTGGGGTTTATATTAAAGGTACTCTGCAATAGTCAATGGGAACTTCAATATCTTGTACTAAGGAAATTTTATACTGCCACAGAAAGGTACAAAGTAAATACCATAGAAATTTGTATTATTACCTGTTCATGAAAGAAAACTAACATCACAAAAACAGCATATGAAAGAAGGCAAACATCTAGGTAGCCCAGGAATGGATCTCCACAGAAATAGTAAAAGCCTTATACCCAGATTATGGTCAAAATAGAAATGTGTTTAAAACAGACATTCATTACACCAATTGCAATAAGCAAAGAAAGCATTAGTTCTGTCTTCAAAACACATGAGCTTCACCCTTGGAACTACAGGTTTTTTGAGAAATACTTTTGTTATTATTCTATCTGCATCAGTCAAAAAAATGCATGACTTAAATTGTTATATTCATAATTTAAAACTGTTTTAAAAGCATAGGAAAATTATGCTCACTTTTGTGAATTTGATGAATCTATCTTTAATAAATCCCGGACAAGTCTTCCCATTAAGTTTTCAGGGAAAGGACTCAGATCATTAGCCAATTTTTTAAATGTAACAGTAAATAATTGTATAAATTCAATATACATTTTCTGAATATACATTTTATTTGACAGAAAAGGGTGTAATGAACTGCTGAGGAAGTTAAGCTTTAGTCTGTGGAACATAGCTTCTTAATATCTGCCTAACAACTCCTGTAAAGAACTAATATGTATCCCTCTGATGAACGTCTGAGTTATGTCAAAGACTTAAATATTGTGCAGGAACAATTGCCTATCAGTCTGCTTTTCAGTATCTTAAAGAAAACTTAGGAGATAAGTAAACTCTTAGTGAAAAAAAAATGCAAAATATCACTTCTTCAATAATTTTTATAGTAATATCTTCTAAACTCACCAACTCAAATAAGCACAAGAGTTTAAGGAGGTTCATGTAATTTTCACTGGTCATCAGCATCACTATATGACTTTTAAAAGTTTTTGGCACACTTGAGCTTTGTACCTGTTTGGTAAGGAAATTAACAAACTGGTCAATTCTCTTGTGTACACCCTTATGAAGGTGAGTGGGAAAGGAACTAGATGAATTCTTTTCCTAAAGGATTTTCACTTCCTAGTACTGTTTTCAATTACATTAGCTTCTATCATCAGAATAAAATGTCACTGCAAATGCACGTATCAGGAGAGAGGCAAAAACAATCTTCACAAGTTGATAAACCCACTTGTAAATGTCTATGTTTTTCTCAAGGGAAACACAGGAAAAATATGAAGATGTGTCTTTTTCTCCTCCTCTGTACTGCCTCTGTATTATCTGCATTCTGACATGCTCCTTTACATTGTCACAAAATCTAAAAAGGAGCAGCAGGAAGGCCAAAAGTTTCTCCCAAAGCCAGAATCTCTAGAGCTGATTCATCTCTGATCTCTCCACTCAAGTATACCACAACTATATTTATAAATCACACCCTAATTGAAAAAGTCTAGTAAGACATTTTTAACATGACTGTTGTGTCTCTATGATTTCAGACATTAAAAATTAGCTACTCTCTTTCCAGAGTTTTTTACAAGTTTTATAAGTGTCAAAAGATCATATCTTATGATAGGATCTTTGAAAGTCATTTAACTTTGAAAGTCATTTATCCTAGGATAGGATCTATGAAAGTCATAAGTTGAGGCCTCCGTGTGCAATATAAACTTATTTTTGAACAATAAATATTCAGCTTCAAGATAAATCACACATTTGAATCTGGCCAGCAAGGAAACACTACCAGAATCCCTGGAGAAAGTTTGATGCACTCATTTGTCCTCCAAGGCTGCTGAATGCCAGCACAACCTTTCTGAGGATATTGTGCTATATTCCAGTAATCCTCCTGAGGCCAAACCTACAGGGTTTGATAAATTTTCAATACTCAAAAGGTGAGCAAAAATCTCTGGAAAAGGCTGTGAGGACAAACTGGATCCAAGCACTTCATGACACATTTGAGAAATGGCTGCACCTGAATTTAAATACAAACCACAAGGAAGAAAGAACTATGCAAAAGAGCAACAGTCAGACACATGTTCATATATTACAATGATCTATTTTTTGATTTTCAGCTATATTTATCTCAGAGAGGTTGACCCACCTTTAGCAATGAGATACAGGAAGAAACATTCAGAAAAAAATATCTGTAATAAATATTGATGCTACCACTCATTAAGAGTAAAAAAGAAAAATACAAAGACTTTCTCCTTTATTGCTAGCAATCAGGGAAATTTACTAAAATAGTTAAGTTGCCCCATTTGTTAGACCTCTAGGTTATCATAATTTCCAATATATATTAGATGACCTGTAGAATTTTTATATTGCTTAGGTGAAAGCAGTATTCCCAGCCAAAATGCAGATATCCAGAACTGATGGGTGGCTGGAATTCCCTTGCACTTAGTTTTCATATATTTTATCATCTTGCATTTGCAATGTATAGTCCCATTATATTCCATTGATAAACCTTTACCAGACTTGATTGCAGCCACAAATTATGTTTTGTGCTAGGTATTCAGATAATTTACATTCTACTACCATGTTACATCCAAATTGCCTTTTCTCATTAAGAAACAATCCTATGAGAGCAACTGCCTATTTCCATAAAAAACCCATTGTAACATAACACACATAATACAGATTAAACTTCCCAGCTTCTGAAATAATTTTAGCATATTTGACTTCAGTATTTCATAGTAAACACACAGCTATGATCATCCAAGAATGAAACATAATCATAAGAACAGCTTAATTTTGAATTCAGAGAATAATAACAATAAACAGTTAAACTGGCTCAAGTCCATATCTATAGCATAAGACCTGCAGCAGCAATCAAAAGAGATGAAAAATATCCATTCAATTTTTTTTTCATAAAGAACTTGTGTTTTAGCAGTTTCTATTCAAGATCCAGGTAACTCAGCACAGGCCCTCAAATACAAAAGTTTTAGAAAGAGAAATGTAAACCATATTTTAGTCAATATTGCATCTTGTTGCTTCCTGTCCATACTCCCTCCCTCCTCCTTCTGAAACCTTTCCCAACCTTCCACACAACATTTTTATCTTCTTACTGTACATATTAACTTCAGATACATCTTGCAATGGGAGACTAGAACGTACTATGTATGCATTTGCCTTGCACATTAAGCCATGACTGGTCTATTTATTTACATTTTCATAAGTTTGAACGAAAATATATCTTATGCTTCTTTTCCATTAAGAAATTCAATAACTTACTCTTTTCAAAAACTTAACTTTATGATCCTATTAAGATTTATATCATTCAAATCCTCACAGTTCCTCTTCTGCTTTCTTCATTGCCTTTCTCCTCACTCAAAAAAAAGTGTGAAGGGAGAGAAACAATATGATTATTTTAGGGACCCATTATTTTTATGTGTTTTATAAAGATTTTGAATTCTTTCCCGTATTTTAGTGCAAGTAAAGTGTACAATTAAAGGCAAAACCATTTTCCGTTTAACTCCAATTTCACAATCTGAAAGATCTGAAAACTTCAATCTCATGTCTTTCCCCACTAGATAATAAAGCCTCTTTTTTAGTGCAAAAAGTAAAGTCCTGTCTCAGAAGATGAGAGAAAGGATATATATTCTAGAGACAATATCTACTCACATGTCAGCACGGACAAACTGAAAAATGTCCTGGGATCTTTTTATCCTATAATGACATATAATTGTGAATCTGTCCAAGACAGGGAAACAAAATAATTTCTGCCTGCTTACCACTAGCTGGCCCTTGTTTTAAATGGGATTGAAGGGTCCACCAAAGCAAGAGATATTATTAGTAATCATACTACTTAAAATACCCTTAGGCATACCAATGTATACTATTAAAAAATAAAATAAAATAAAAGGCTCAATGAATTATTTATAACAAGAGATTTAATTAACTAACTTGCTTGCTCCTTTCTGCCTTAGATTTGTCTAGGAACAGATTGCCATTTTCACACATTTGTTTCTTATTCAGAATAATTTTTCTTAATTAATCTTTGGGTGAGTAGTTGTTTGTTAAAAATTCATCATAAATATCCACTGTTTCCCATGAATTCAAATTAGCTTGGCTTGTTTTTTTGTGGCAAGAGCATTTGGTTTCCCTTCTGGAGAGTAATTTTAGAATATTTGTACAATCTATTTGTTAGGTAAGGTTTTCTATTTAGCACCAGTCTTAACAGAATCTGTATTGGACACACTTCTAAAAATAACAGAGTAACTGCACAGAGATGGATGCCTAAGTATCTTGATAGCAATGATGAAAAATGAGCAAAGTCAGAGAAAGTTGCTTTGATCACAACTGGATCTCAAAGAATGACCACGACTTTGATCATTACAGCTTCTGCCGTTTTATACACTGCTTGCCTGCAGTGGATGGACAAGTGTTCAGAGGCAGCCCCCAGTGATGGCCTCAGTGCCTGTGTGTCTGTCCTGTTCTCTGAAAGACCCAGCCGGGCTCGAGGCACAGAAGGTGGCTTAGCATGAGCAGCCCTGCTCAGCCAGACAAAAGGCACTGGCAAACAATCTGGCAGTGATTTTCTAACTCATACCAATCACACTGCCTTCCTTATGTCATTGTGTGAGATGACAAAACCACCTCTTGTGGGCATATAGATGCAGGTTTGCTCAATAGTGCCTGTATATATATCAGTGTATATATCAGCATTTTGTAGCTGATCACCCAGACTTTTCTCTGCTGGGAACTCAGACTCCATGCTAAGCTGGGATGTACCCTTGCCACACAATGATCAAGAGATCAGAATAAATGTTATCTATGCTGCAATAGACATGACTGCAGCATCCTCTGAGGTCCTGCAATTGCATATAAGTAACTTGATTAAGTTGTCAAGAATATGACTGAAAGCACTGTGTGATCTATAGAAACCTATATGCATGATCCAACACATATCCTGAAAAACTGGGTTAGTTCAATTAGAAGTCCTAGAAATCATGTAAGTATAAAATAGGCCACTTGCATTTTCATTTTACACAGTAATCTTACGCTGAGCTTCACCTTTGCCTGTGAATTTGATGTAGGATTACTTCACTGTTTTATAAACAGAGAATACATTTTCCTGAGATACGATTCCAAAACAATCAAAATTATTCCATGATGCAAATGAGTGAATGAATGCTGCTGTACTTTTAGATAAGTCATAACAATTTTAAAAGAAAAAGAAAGGGAAGGATAAACTGTAAGAGAAATTATTCTTTTAAAATTGTTACTTACAGAGTTGTGCAGTGTCCTGCCAGCTATGAGAACACAACATCTGAGTGATGCCTTATGGTCTTGAAAGCTGAAGGAACTTAACATGTCCTCCTAAGTCTAGAATATCAATTTATAAATTATATAGTACAAAATAAAAGCTTGAGTTTTGGTGGAGGCAATATATACTATATTTTATTACTGTGCTGTGTTGTTTTCTTTCATACATAGCAGAGGAGACACCTAAAATACATGTTGTGCAGATTTAATCCCTGAATCACATACAACAGAAAGAGGGACAACCTAGAAAAAATGCTATGTATTTTTTCTGTAAAATAACAATCCTTAAAATTTAGTGCAACATAAAGCAAGAAGAATGCATCTTCAATGCAAAAGCACTGGATGCCAGTAACTCTTTTCCTAAAACCAGAGGTATATTTAAATTGCAATGTAGAACTAAATTGCTTGGGATGTTGCATTCAACTGGAAGACAAAATAGACAATCTCTATTTTCTGAAGTTTCAGAAAGCAACATCTCACTCTGGCAAAGTCCTCCCTGTTCAGCATCTAATATGCAATAAGGGCTACATCAAATGATTCCTGGTACAGCAAGTTTCTGGCTGATCTCAGTGTGGACTCTGACAGAAAGAGCAACAAATGTAGCAGAGCAAAAAAAAAAAAAAAAGGAAAGAAGAAATAATAGCTAAAACAGAGCTATAAAATGACAGTGCTGAGACCACAGGTCCAATTAAGACTGCTGCCAAAATATTC
Organism: Petroica traversi; assembly: GCA_025920805.1. Taxonomy (NCBI): domain Eukaryota; kingdom Metazoa; phylum Chordata; class Aves; order Passeriformes; family Petroicidae; genus Petroica; species Petroica traversi. Next base: position 4,439,253 of record JAHLSL010000015.1, read on the forward strand.
CTCAGGAGGTTGGATGATTTCCTAGTACCGTCGGCGCCCTTGTTAGCAAGATCAGTTCAATCTTCTTTTACAATCCAAAACAAAGCACAGCCACACACAGTATAAATCTGTATTTTGTGTGCAATTCCCATCAATAAAAAAATTAAGAGAACTGACTTCTGCAATGACTGAGAAATAATGACCCTTACGGACAGGCTTCTCTTTACTTCTGGTTTGCCTAGTTTAGGCCTCACAGTCTCTTCAGAACTACAGGGATCAAAAGCCACATTTTAAATGCCCCTTTTACTTCTTTGAAAGAGAATCTTCTTTTTCTCTTCAGATACCAGCTGCTAGCATAGGCATTACTGAGAAGACTGATATGTTAAGCAATCTAAAAGCCAAACAAATACTTCAAATATCCAAAAGAACGTATCATTCATTTTAACCCCTCCAAAAACATTTTGTCTATGTATCACAAATATAAGAAACATCTACCTAACCTGTGTAATCCTGTGTAATTTGAGGTCCATATCAAGAATTTGTTAGTAGTTACCTTTTTTTTTTTTTTAATAACTGCGCCATTTAGTTAACTCCATCTTGATTGGTTCTGGCGTTCCATAACTCTTCAGAGCAATAGTCTTTGAAGTCCTTTTCTTCATAGTCTTCTGCCTAGCTGAAGGTTCTCTGTGCATGGTTAATAGCTTCCTCCATTACTTGAAAGGCAAGTTTATTAGTCTCTTTTTGTGAAAGAAAATTTCAAATAGTCTCCATAAGCAAGTTCGTACACCTTCAGAAATGTTCAGGATTACACAATCCCAAGTCTAGTAGCAAGACATATTCATGAAAGCTATGATAAAATATGTCTTTCTAAATGCAAGCAATACACCAGATACTATGCTTCCAAAATATTTCTACATTTTAGGACTGAAATATTTACAGCAAAAGTCTCTGCTTCAGTGTTAATTTCAGAACTGTGAAAACAATATTATTTAACCAAGGGCTTAGTGACAGGTTCAAAAAATTTATCTAAGTCTGGCATTATATGAATTACTTTTCCCTCAATATTCTGACCTATTTAGACTTTTACACATAAGGATCAGTCAAATTTGGCCCAAATTTACATAATTATAAGGGTATCATACAATCATGGATTATGCTGAGTGGAAAGGGAGTCATTGGGATCATCAAGTCCAACTCCCAGCCCTGCGCGGGACACCCCAAGAGTCACACCATGTGCCCTGTCCATACACTCCTTGAGCTCTGTCAGGCTTGGTGCTGTGACCACTTCCCTGGGGAGCCTGTTCCAGTGCCCAACCAGCCTCTGGGTGAAAAACCTTTTCCTAAACCTCCCCTAATTCAGCTTTGTGCCATTTCCTTGAGGCCCTGGTCATAAGGGTGAAGAGATCAGTACCTGCCCCTCTGCTTCCCCATGTGAGGATGCTGAAGCAATGACTGCAATGAGGTCTCCCCTCAGGCTTCTCCAGACTGGATATTATAAATGGACAACGCTTCCCTATCTACCAAGTCAACACTTTGTGGATAAGACAGCTGAAACCTTTGTTTCTTTTACAAGATGTTTGCACACATTTCTCTAGACATCACGCTCTGAGACTCAACACACTACTTTTAGCTTGTTTGCTAGTTGTTTGCAGCCTTCTGAAAGCCTCAGAGAGGAGACCATATCCTTGTGATTCAGAAGCAATGTGGAATTTTTTCCACCTCTCAAGTCTGTGCAAAATCTCAGCCTGTCCCATTTTCCTTTTGGTAGCACGAATATGCAGGGCAGACTGCAGCCTACGCTTTTCTCATGGCACCAAATCTGCCCTCCTGAAAGCCATCTCTGTGTGTAAAGAGCATCGCCTTGTATCTGCTTTTTGTACAGGGCATATTATCTGTGGACAGAATTTTTTTAGTTCATTCCTTTAGTTTACATTTCCCTCTTAATATTAATCATTCTCTTAGCTTCAAAGGTCTAATTTGTGTCATGATCCAGACACAAACTTGTTCCTTTCTGACTGAGGCTGATGCCTGACATAATGACCAAATAACCACCAGAAGTCCCTTTCATTCTCAACCATTCTGTGATTCTCTGATAAGGACTGCATTTTGCAGAGATGACCAAGAATATTCTGAATGACGATGTTAAAGTACCATCTCACAGAAAAATAGGTTATTGTGCATTATATTCAGGGTATTCAGCAAACACAGTGTAATAATATCCCCCTGGTGTCTGTCATAGCCATGCTGATACAAAAGTGCTTTTGCCATTTTAGATTATGTTTTGCAGGGTAGGTAGTGTTGCTATGACAGCTGAAAAGGTTCTCCTGTCAGCCTATGCTGCATCTCTAGCAGGAGCTCTGCCAGTGTGGCTGTGCTAGAATTGGCCTTGCAATGTAGATGTGTTCTGAAATATCAATGGAGCATGATGTCTGGAAACAGAAAAGCTCTGGAAGCTGGTACTACTGTTAGCAGAAAAGGGCTGTTTTTTGCTGTAAATAAAATTTATTCTTTCTCAGAAAATATGGAGCTATGAAAATGTGGTTGCATGCAAAACAGATGAAGCCCTTTGAGAAACTTTGGGCATTGTATAATTCTATCCAGATACCATGCCTTACTGCAGGACAAGCTCATTTAGAGGGAATGTATGGAGGTATAGATGCATTTAAGTGCCTACTGCTTTGAACTTCAAGGCAGAGGTATTTGCACTAGAGGGCCTCCTTCCAAAGCCCTCAAGAAGAATGAAATTTTTAAATTTTTTGTAATTGCCAAATGTGATTTGACATTTCCATCTATTTTACATCTCCAGATCTCTCTATCAAGTGGAAAGGAAATTCAAAATACATTTCTAAGTTGCTACAAGAAAACCAAAACAGAGCAAGGTCGGAACTGCAGTTCCATATATTATGCCATAAGCATGGGGAAATCATGTCTGAAACGCTGTTCACTAAAAGGTTCAAAGTATCATTAATAAATTCCATATGCATGATGCTGAAAATACTGATTAAAATCAAACAAAAAATTTGCTACCACTACAAAGAAAACCACATAAAACTTTTACAGCTGCAATATGAAACACATGCATAATGGAAAAATATATTTGAAGTTACCGTACTTGTGAATTTGCATACTCAGTCATACAAGAGAAAGTCCTGAAGTTTGGCAGATGTGTAGCTGCATTCCAAAGACTTTGGTTCTTTTACAAAAGAGGAAATCTGAAATTTCACTTGAAGGATAAATAATGACAAGTAAACATTAAATTTTCTGAGACAAAATGGATGATACAAAGAAGGCATTCAGTAACTATATCCTCTGTTACCAGGGTCCCCTCTCCATTTAGTAATGGGCCCACATTATCCCTAGTTTTCCTTTTGTTATTGGTGTATTCAAAAAAAGCTCCCTATTCAACTTAAGGATGTGAAATAAAAATAATTACTTCACCTATTTCTCCATTACCACCTAATATACCCCATTTCTAATAAGCATATGAAATTTGTATCTCACACATTGCTGCTAAGAGTGTTTATTTCACCGGAGCCTGCTTCTACAGCTACAGAAGCCCAAGAGAAAGACCACACCACACCATATAGCTGGAGATGATAGCTAAAACTATTTATGAGACTCCATTGGGTAGATTTTTGTTGTATGTATAGCTGTTATTTAGCATTTTATAGCAGTGGTAAATACACATACACAGTTCAAAACAGAAGACTTTTCTATTCTCTGTCTCTACACAGAACATTTATCGCTGCCTTTTTGAGTCTGCCTACAGTGCAGTTGACAGCATTTCACAAACAATGATATTACAGGTAAGGGAGAAACTAAAAGGATAGCTGATACCATATTAGGGCCCTGTCTAGGCACAAAGATGACATGTTTTGATCTTCATTAATACCATGTTATGGCTAATTATAAAGAAACAGATGGTTAAAACTGTCCTTGAACCATGGCAAATCCTTGCTTTTTTTATGATCCAGTGTAAGAGCAATTTAGTTTTAGTAACTAGTCACTGCCAAAACTCCTGATATCCTGTTTAGTCTGGCTGGTGGTCTTTGAGTCATTGTCCTCTAGGCACTACTACCACTCCATGGTTTACATTTATTAGGCAATGATTTCTTGCCTTAACCAGTCTGCATAATAAACCAAAAAAGATTATCAGTTTAGTTAACAAACTAAACTCAAAGATAGATGAAAACTACATAATATAAATAACATAAAGGCACTGGAAATGCTAATGTGCTCTATGAATTTATGGAGGATTTAATGCTAAATCTGCTTAAATGAAATATTGAAGTTTTTCGTATAAGAAGAAGAACTACAGAGACCCAGGGGAAGGAGAGAAAAACACTAATAATGTCATTATTTTCTGACATGCAAGACAAGTTGGAGAAACTATAAAGAAATCTTCTTTTTTTTTTTTTTCCTTTTAGGCCAAAGACCTGTGATCAAGGCAACAGAATACTCTGTTTCTCTTTTATGCAGAGAGATACAGAAGTCATGTAATTTAAAACAATAAAGCTGCATTTTACACGTAGAGAATATAAATTAAGCTAAACCCTTGTTAGAAAAAGATAAATCTCAGAAGGAATTGTCTAGGTGACATCTTATAGACCTGAAGATGATGATGAATAAGTGCTGATGTTTCCACAGAGATGACACTGCCATTCTAGTTGCTTAGTTTTTGTTGCTATTTCCCTGCTGGATCCATTAAAGTGGCATACTGTGAGGAAAATAAAATGCCATCCTAATGAGACCAGGTGCTCTTTATGTAGTACCAGCAATATGCCTAGTTTTATTCCTTAGTTCTTTTGTATAAGTTCTTTAATTTTTTTTCCAATGCTGAAAAAATATTTTAGAATTGTGATTAAAGATGTAATGCTAAATGTTCCAGAAATGCCTGGCTTTTCTGGTTTCCTATGGAGCTGTTCTTTTTCCTCTTCCACTAAATTTATGAAGGAACTGTATTTAGAAAGAGTAATTTAGTTGGAGGAATTAAATGTGAGGAATTAGTTTGTCTACGTTGTATGTCTACTTATTCACCTGAATATTTGTTAAAATGAATAAATATAGTTCTTGATGACATTTTTTGCAATATCCAGGCTATATAATTTTTTGCTATTATTAGTAGCTTTGAGGAGTACCAGTATGACTAAGCAGTGCTCATTCATTTAAGCTGTATTATACTTTTTTTAAGTAAAATAGAAAAGACTACATTAATGTAAAGTATTTCTATAGGGTGTATTCACTGCACTTAAGTTGTTTCCCTCTGCACTGCATTGCAGGCATTTCCATCTCCCAGTAGGATTAATGACTGGCAAAGATGAAAGCTGACAAACAAAACAAAATCATGACAATTGTCAGGCTGCTGCTCCTCTGGGTAATGGAGGACATGGGACTCTTAGGGCTGGGACTGAGTCTTGGGATGATGCAGTGGGGAAATATTTGATGTTAGTTAGTCACTCTAACCATCATGATTCCAGCACGACATCTGCAAGGTTTCAGAACACTTTATAACATCTTTGGTGAGTGTGCAACTTATTTAAGACACACAGACCTGGTAATTCTCCATCAGAAGGTGGATACACACACCCAGTCCCACTGTCAGTGTCAGCAGAGTCCAAGCTTACACAACAAGGGAATTGTATTGTTAGCTCTGAGATCCTCAGCCACCAAAGATAAGCCTTTGGACTGCCTGTGATGGATAAAAATCTAAGCTCAGTCTATCTGGTTCTTTACTCCGGGTTCACAGGACAAACCTGTAAAGGCAGGTTCTTTAGATTAGGTGCTAAAAACAAATGGCAGAGCAAACAGGTCCTGCCAAATTCCTACAGTCCTTATAGCACACTATACACCACAGAATGACTGGCACTTGGGCTGCATTTACCTTTGGAGATTTTGCACTTGCTCCTGCGAAGCCACAGCTTTAACCAGGGGCATTGGAAGCCACCAGATTTTCAACATAAAACAATAATAAATTACTGACTAAATCTAAGTATACACATCAGCAAGCTTCTCACAAATGGAAACTGACGTGATTTAATATCCACAGATCTATGAAATAAAGGGAAACAATGGCATATCTGAATCAAATTGCAATATTGATTTTTTTAAAACAAACACAGACCTATTTTCTTAGTATTACATCAGCTAAAGACTCTATGCTTGCATTTGAAGTTAATAGAATACATCTTGCAGAAAATATTTCATAAAAAATACTGTGTGGCCTTCAAAAGGATATAACTTTTTCTAATTATCTCTGTTGGGTTTTTTTCCTAAGCATAAAGTATTTGGATTAAAAAGATGACTTAGCAATCCTTTCTTCAAGGCATGCTGGTTATAGATTTTTTTTTCTCTTTTAGCTAAGGTAACAGTTTTGAAATTATAGGTAAGCTGATTAATAGGAGCCTTGGAAAACTGGTAATATGTTCATATGCATAAACTTAAACTAAGAAGAACCAAGTAATTTGATCTGGCAAAATTAGGATGTAGTGATAGCCCAGGTTCCCACTTGAAACTGGACATGAAGTGATCTAATGAAAACAAACCAGGAACTCACCAAATCAGGCAAAATTTATCTGTTGAACCAGACTTGTCAGCAGAGAAATCAGGCGGAACAAACTTTAGGTCAGCAGATAATGACAGCATTTGTTAAATTGGAGATCTGATAAGGCTGGTATCTGTGATGAAGGACTAGCGTCCCCCTATTGTCAGGTGAAAACTGTTAAAGACTAGAAAGAAATACAGCATACCTGTTGACATAAACCTTGAATTAGGCAGACCTGTCCTGATGGCAGCTAGGGAGAATCAAATTTGGTGGCAGAAGCAGTCTAAATTCATAAAGCAGTCCTCTGTGAGTGAACACTATATGTGAAGTAACTGAACCAGCACAAACCCGTACAGACTTGCCACCCATTTTTTCAAACCTTGCTAATTTCTGACAACAGTTATTTATGTCCCACTCCTTAATGTGGTATTAATCTTTCCATGAACTACTAACTAGTTTGAATGGAAGAAGAAAACATTTGAACTTTGGATTTAGAGTTGAAGTTTCGAGCACCTCAGAGATTTTGATGCTGAACTAAAACTCAAATATTTTGTTTTGTTTGAAATAAATAAATAAATAAATAAATAAATAAATAAATAAATGGAACTGCTACACGTAAGACTTGAACCGATTCTTGGTTTTGCTAATGACATCTAATAACAGAAATACATACAATGTGATTTGCTTGACTTGTTTTGATAGGAGTGCTGTGGTTTAACCCAAACCTGCAACTAAGCACAACACAGCCTTTCACTCACTTCCCTGCACTTGGATTGAGGGGAGAGCCCAAAGGCTAAAAGTGAGAATATTCATGGGTTGAGATAAACATGGGTAAAGGTAAAGCAAAAGCCACACATGCAAGCAAAGCAAAACAATTCATTGGTTCCCTTGGGCAGGTGTGTGTTCACCCTTCCTGAGGAAAGCAGGGCGTTATCACATGTAATGGTGACTTGGAAAGCCAAACACCATCACTCTGAATGTCCCCCTTTCCTCCTTCTCCCGCAGCTTTGTGCGCTGAGCCTGATGCCATGTGGTCACTTGGGGTCAGCTGTCCTGGCTGTGTTCCCTTAAGGCTCTCAGTGCACCCCAGCCTCCTCACTGGGGGGGGGGGGGGGGGGGTGAGGTGAGCAGCAGAAAAGGCCTTGAGTTTGTGCAAGTGCTGCTCAGTGAGAACAGAAACATCCCTGTGTTATCTACACTGTTTCCAACATGAATCCAAAACACAGTCCGTAGTAGCTACTATGAAGAAAATTAACTTAATACTAGGCAAATCCAGCAGGAGGAGATTGCCACACTGACTTCCCACTTCTATAGGAAACAGTTTCACTGGTGTGATTCTGGCAATCTGTTTTGGAAACTATCATCCTGTCTGGCTTAACTGAAACTGTCAGAAGTTGCTTAGATTTCAAGACCATTAATTTGATATGGAAAATTGACATTGTGCAAATCACTTTTCCATATTTCTGTTAATTCACTTGGGTACAGACTCTTGCCTTATCTTATATATATATATTCATGCATTTTACATTTTCATACATCTAAAATATATGTTTCAGAGAGAGAGAGCAGTTTTTATATACTTCCTTCATTCTTACTTAGATAAGACTGAAGAAAGCATTATTGAGGGAAAAAAGTACAGGTTCTGGAGCCACACATTCTTGTGGAGGTTATACTGTTCACTGCTTTAATATAGTGGTAGAGAGAGATGGTGTTTTCTCATCATCATAATTTTTTCCATCTCTTACATTCCATCTCTTCCATAACTGTCATGCTGGTGAACAGACCCTAAAGTATGATCACTCTGTAGTTAAACTGAGACTTTAATTCCAATGAAAGTCTGTGCTACAGTTAGGCACAACTGGTATTCATTACAAACAATTCAACAGACAAAGAGCTCAAAACATAAGTAACAAGGTTGCCTCAAGATCTACCTAACGAGGCAAATGGTATTTCTTTTCTCCCAGAGACTATTTTTCCATTTGACATATGGAAAGTGAATCTGAGTTGACTTTGTCGAGGTAAAATGCAGAACTCCAACATGTGCAAGTCGTCATTGCTTTTGTAATATTTGGGAATTAGATCAGGGAAGCAGAGGCCAAATCTGTTGGTCCTTATTACACTGCAGGGGTTGAGAAGGTTAACATCTAGTGGTGATGAAGAGGAAAGAAGAGGCAAGGTGAAAACAAACTTCTAGAGATTGAGAGAGAAGCTAGAAAACACTTTTGAAGAGGGCAAAAACGTGAAAATAAAACCCTGCTTTAGAGTTGCAAAGGAAATGGCCGATCAATTAATACTTTGTATTTGTATTTGGTTTCTGCTGGCTGATTTGTAAATCATGTTTTCAGTGTGATTTTCCTCCTTTTCGTGGAGAAATCAAAGCCTCTTTCATAAGTCTGGGAGAGAAACATGGTTTTTCTGTTAAGCCAGACTCACTGCTGGAAGCTGTCCAAAGAACCTGTCATAATACTCTGTAACAAAGACATGACTGAATCACTAAACATAATAAAGAGCAAGAGCAAACTTAGCATTCATGCAAACAAATTATCTGTTTTCTATTAATTCTATTTTCATCAATTCCTAGTATATGATAGATAAACACCCTTTACTTTTCCTTTAAGACAAGAAAGGCTACTGTAAGTAGCTTTTTATTTCTAAACTATGACAGACAGAAAACATCCTACTGGGTATTGATTTTATTGGATGGCAGGACTAAAACCTACTTTCAGATGGAAGTAAGGAATGTGAGCCTGGAGTCACATGCAGGGGCTGTTTGACAGGATGACGCGATGGATACGTCCTTTGGTTGCTATGGTGACGGCTCATCTGCTTATATGTCCAAGAAATAGGGCTTTTCATTTTTTCCTCTAAGAAGAAAAACTGCTAACTCATAATAACAAAGTGATTTGTTTTTGCACTAAAGCATGGCTAATGCAAATACCATCGCCCAGTTTTAATTTGGACATGAAATTAATATCCTAGAGCAAATAATATGAACAAATAACTTTCCCATCCTCTACCTACTTACTGCCATAGAATTTTTCACCACAGCAACTGTTTACCTCTTCTGTGAACCTCCAATATATCTGCAACAAATTGGATTTCTGGAATAACTGACACAAGCTCCCAGAATACTATGGTAACTTTAATAAATTTATTTCAAATTGGGATTTAACTTTATTTTTTTTTTTTACTCAAGCCATCCAGATGTTAGAGCTGAACAGTTTTGACCAGCATTTTCTATCAATAGTTTCCTGAATATTTAAGTGAATTCTATTCAGCTATGGCCATATTCTATTTCTGTTTATTTTCTTCAAGTGCCCTCTGACCAGTCTGTATTAGTGGAAACACTTACAAGAACCTCATACAAAAATGCACAGCTGAAGCTCCCAAAAATAACTTCTTTTTTTTTTTATGCACACAGGCAATATTTTTGTTAGGATTGCCTGCATTCACAGTCCAGGATAAGCAACACCAAGATGTGACTAATCAGATAAATTTCACGTGTCAACCAGAAGTAACTCTTTGATAACACTTGATATCTTAACTATTTGATTTGAGATGCAGCACTACTTTACCTTAAGCACTTGAAAAACCAGTAGAATATTAAACATCAACTGAAAAAAAAAGCCAAAGGAAATCGTATTCTGTCTGCAAGAGTTCCAAATGAAAAATTAAATTCTCAGTTAAGATTATTTGCAGATACATCAATCATGCCTTAATTAAATGTAGCTGACGTTTCATTGTAGTAATCCTCATGCTGCTTCAGAAATCCAAATAAAATAAATATCAAGAACAACCTGATATGGAAAGCATTACAGAAATTACAGATGTATCTGTGAGGCACGGAAGACAGCCTCTCATTCAACTCATTCAAAATCAGAATGCATGACCATGTTATTTTATCAGTAAGGGACTCTATGGCTCCAAAAAGTGTTTTTGTAGGTTACAATAACAGTAATTGCAATTGACACTTATTTCCATCTGATACTTATTTCCAGATGTCCCCTTGGTAAGCGTGCCAGTTACAAAAACCAAAAAATCTAAAAATATATTTTCCTTGGCATGCAGTATCAAATCTGCAGGTACCTGTTGAAGAATAAACCTGTTTGCTTTGAATTATTTTAGTATTTGTTTTGAATGGTTTTCCCCTCAGATATATTGCATTACACAGCATATCATAATACCCTTGTTAGAGCAATGTGCAGCTATATGTTTTGAATAGCAAGAGTCTTTCCTGATAAAACAGGAATGACTTTTTTTAAAGGAAAATGCTTGAGTTTTCACAAATGCCTGTGAATATGAACCTCCAAATTATCATCTAGAGGTCCAGACATGCATCCTATGTGTCGTCTATAGACGGTCCATTTTATTATAATGATGGTTTTGAGGCTGTAAAAAATACAAGAACAGCTTTCTGCAAGTAGTAATGGTGATAATCTACACAAGGAAGCAAGGACTGAAATTCGTGGAAGCAACCAGAGCCATTCTCACTGCAAAACATTTGTATAAATTCTGTGACATGGTAGGCTCTCCTAGGTGTTAGATAGGATAGAATCTCTCTTCTCACTTTCTAAATTATGTTCATAATTTTTAGAAATATGTGTTTATAAATTTGGGGTTTGTTTTCATGAAAATTTTTTCACCACAGATTTTTAAGTATTGGTATAAGATTAATAATACCAGTAGGCTAATAATACAAGTATGCTGAGTACAAGTGTTTTTTGTTTTTGTTTTTTTTTTTCAGAAATAAAGAAAATTAGCCACAGGTAAACTAACCATCTGCTTTAGCTTGAGCAACTCTTTCCCACACTGCAATTCCTACAAACTCGCCTGTTTTAATTCCATGCTAGAAAATAGCTAAATTGGAGTGAGAAAATTTAAAGGCTTAAAGGTCCCTTGTGATCCAAACCATCTGTCTCACACAGGTCTAGGACCTAGGCAATACATTTCTCCAGTCCATACCCAGTTACCTTCACATGTCATCACTGTCTGGCTAAATTTCAGCTGTTAGTCTGGAAGCCCAGCTTCTGATGTGGCAAGGAAGCTCTACTCACCACACAAAACACTGACACTCTCACCTTAGTGCTGATGCTAGCAGCCACACACCGGGGACATTCATTCCCAGTGCTGAGAGATGTGTGCCTGGCTCCCAGCGGTGACATTTCCCTTTCTAATCCAGCCTCAGATGCTGCTTTAGCCGAGGTGACGTCGGTCACAGCTGGCTCATCTGAGCGCCTCTGGGCTGCAGCAGCAGGTGCTCTGCTTGGCCTGCCATGTTTTGCCTGAAAGAATATGCTGAACTTTAATTGGAAATTACCTTTCTGTAACAGACATAATTTACCCAGTTTTCTGGGATCCACCTTCTCTTAAGCACCCACAGAGACCCTGCATCCCACAGAAAATATCCATAATTAAGCTATGCCTGGCCTGTGGCTTTGATGTGTCTGAAACCCACTTCTCCTTGGGCCCCATTCCTCACTTGCTGCTATGTTTCAGCCAGGCACTGCACAGGAGCATTTTGTAGCCATCTGGTGCAGAATCATGGCATTTCTGGCTGAAACCCAGATGTTTGGGTGGATTGGGGAACCAGGCACCGGCACAAGGGGTGGGGAGGTGCTGTTTAGGGAGAGCTAACCTGCAGCGGGATGCCAAGGAAGCCGTGGCCCCAAGCCCCTGTGAAGGAAGATATGGCAGGAGATCCTGGCAGGAGGGACATTTCATCTGGTGGTGACCATGTGCTTTTGGATTGGTTTGTGGAGGGAGTTGAGCCACACAGTCAAGGCACTGATTGCTCTCTGTAGAGGTGGTGCCACACAGGGGTGGGAAAACTTACTCAGATAATGGCAAAAAATTATATTCTGCTGGTGTAGAAAGTGCTGTTAATCACCTACACAGATACTGAATTTGGCCTCTTCTGCTACCTCAGCATTGTTTTAATATAAAAGCAAGGGATGTTTCAAGATAAAATAATTGCAGAGCATTCCTTCCTACTGTGTTTTATTACAGTGCTTCCTGCAGTTTCTATGTGTGCTTCACCTTATGACTGAAAGTACAGCTATAAATAAGTTCCTGTGAGATGTTATCCAAGCTTGGTTCCTTGAGAGGGGCAAGCTCATCAAACCTTACTATTGTCATCAGTGTCTCAATTCTGGATGAAAATGTCTGCAGTTACAGGCAGAATGATGGTGGCAACATTTTCTGTGGCCTCTGAAAAGAGCTCCAGCAATTTAGATAGCTGGGATCTTTCCAGTGCTCTTTTGAAATTAGCTCTCTGGAATTAAAAAATATTATACAATATAATTGCTATCCATTAGATAAAAGTGCATTCTGAAATCAAAATTACTCATCTCTGGACTGAAACAGAGAGAGTTGTATAATTAATTCTGAGGACCATATTTCATTGTTAAAGTACCTTGTACAAGACACAAACTGAAGTATTTAAACTGATAAAGAATTTAAATTTTGCTCAATATGTCTTTAAGAAAAAAAAAAGGCACTCATATGTTTATTGTTTGAATTTATCTGGTTTTTTTAGGGAATTTAAACCAGAAAATTGTGAACCTTGTGTTGAAAATTAACCAAGCAATTTATAACAAAACTTTTTTCCTATAATTCAAATAATCTTATACGACAACATTTCTTATGTTACATTAAAAAATAGAATTAAATACCAATACAAACTGCATACACATTGCATTGTCCTCTGTGTTTTAGTCTGTATTGATATTGTCCTGGAAATATGGGTTAAAAGTTTTATAATTGCACACTGGCCTAATACATTGAAAAAAAAAAAAAACAAACCAAAAATCTCGAATTAAAATAGGGACCAGAATTCAACTTACATGACAAGTTCATTAGAACTGAATTTCAAATGTAAATTTACAGAAATTTTCTCAAGTCCAGTATGTAAAATTTCTCTCAGAGACATGCCTCGACCCTTTTCTGTGTTAGGGATACTCAACTTATGCAGGCTCTCTAAAATCCAAGAAGTTTATAGAAAAACATGTGCTTTCATAGAATTCCAGTGATGTGCCAGTAAGCCAAAATTTTTCACTAAACAAACACTTGACAAACCTACACCTCAGTTATCACATAAACTATCTTAGAATGCTGCACATTATTCTAAGGATTCAGAAAATAAATTAAAAATCATAGCTGATCTTTTAACCAAATCACAGCTGATCTTTTGACCTGTTACAGTGTGCCAGGGAGAGAGATGGTTAATTATGAGCAAGGAAAAGTTAAGATTTCCAAAATTACAATTTTAGGCTAATAAAGTTTTGAGTGAATCTTGGATAGCTTAAATGACTTCTTTAAAAACATATTAACATTTTTTATGACCTATTAACATCTTTTGGATACCTATGGCTAAATGGATATTTTCAGATTGATGTTGTATTAAAAAAAAGTGGGAGAATGATTTGCACTTTTGTTTAAGAATGATGCAGAATTCATTGGTATGTTAGCAAAAAGAAAAAACAAACAAACAAAAGATGTTTTAGTTTAATACCAATAGGTCTAAGATTCATTCTATTAGTGGGGTTGGCTTAGAAAAGTTTAAACTTCCAAATAAACACCAGATTAGTTATTCCTTGTATTTTGGATGTCTCCAGCCTTGATTAAGTTGATTTAAGAATCTGAGTTTAGTGCTTACTGCATTGTGTGAGTAGTTATGCATTTGCCAGGTAAAAAAAATGACTGCATATGAGTCACATAATAATTTCATGTGCAGCTCCATCCTTGAGAGGCTGCACTTGCAGGCCATATACCAGAACAGCTTACTCAGCACATGGCTTATTCCCCTGCTATTTCTGGAAAAGTCCTATGCAAGAGCTTGGAGGCTTCTCATTTGCAAGAGGCACAGGGCACAATTCTCCATGGGGATTTGAGTGTGTAAAAGTAGTGTGGGGTGCTTCCCAAAAAGGAAAACAAAAGGGCTAAGAAAATTATCTGAGAGTTTGCTTAAGGCTAAGAAAAAATTATACTGCCTCATGAATACAGGTAGCTGCATCTTAGTTCTCAAGAATGAACCAAAAATTGTATATCTTAAGCAGGTTTCACTGTCCTCATGGCAGAATTAAACTTTGTCAAAACCAGACAGAGCAAAATGATAATTTTTATCCATGAAATTTTATCTTGACTGTGGTTTATTTTGTTTTGAATTCTTGCTTCAGTTCCTTTATTTTTAAAGATATTTCTATTAAGTATGTGGGTTTTTTTAGGAATGCAAAAGTTTAGCCAATTATTTTAATGCATATTTGACTACGCGTTATTAGGTTAGCTTGATTTTCATTTCCAAAACAATAATTTGGAGACAATTTAAAGGCAATCGAAATACTGAAACTTTTAGAAATAATTCCTAATCCTGAAAGGGTTATGTAAGAATAGATAGAATTTGTCAAGAGTTGTGAGCTGCTGTAAAATCCTGAATGATGTTATTAAACCAAATCCACAAGATTTCCTTATTCCACTGGCACGTACATCTCTGCTGCTTGCCACTGAGGACTGCTGCCATGTGGAGTCCTGAAGTACCCTCATGCTCCCACAGTCAGACCTCTGGGTTTGACTTGCAATAAATACTTCCAAAAAAGGGACTTTAGCCATCTGTACTTAGCTACTCCTCTAGATTGGTACAAAAAGTAGTACAGACATGCCCAAAAGAGGCCATGTATTCATCAGTATTTCCTCATCCAGATATGGACATGTGCTAGAAGGGATGCATAAGCTAACTAAACTGAAGCTTTTCCTCCAGGTCTTCCAGTTGGCATGCACTCACAATGCCCTGAAGGCCTTACAGGATCTATAGGATCCTGTACGTTTTGTTGTATGTTTGTCTCTGTTTTAAATACTAAAAACATTTAGGGTGAGAAAAAATACGCTTAGAAAATTATCTAATGGGAAAAAAGCCCTGAATACTTGGAATAATTAACTTTAGTGTTTATTTTTTATGACAAAATGTTTTTGGAATATGTATAATGTAACTGATTCTTAGTTCACCATTTCAGTAGTAATATTAATTTAATTTTTAGTGTATTTTAATATACACATTTTCTGCAGTACTGAATAGCAATAAAAATGTCAGTAAAGATATTATACATGCAGTTCATTTACTGTGCTTTCTTCACACTGCCTGATCCTACCTAGGATTATTTGCAAATAATAGAGGAAAAGACTGACAGAGTGGAGGTGTTAAATAATAGTTGGGTGATTTATCCTCCCAACTATTCACAAGCTATTTTTGCATTCAAGTGATAAAGGAATACTGAAGCTTATTGAAGCTTCTTGTGCTGTTGAGCATGGGAGAGCTGTGCACAGTTCACTGCTGCACATGGAGACTACTTTTGCTGGTTTTCAAATAAGTATCTTACTATTCACCTTCTAATTTCTCATGATTATGATACTTGGTGTTTTCCATTTACAGTTACAGTAGAATATTACTCTTAATGGAAAAAGTCTGTCTTTTAAAGAAGGATCAAAAACATAAATATGGTTACATTTTTAAGACATAAAAATGGAAGACAAATTAAAGTATTTTATTATTATTTGAAATAATATTTTTGTTTAATGCCATTCTCAGGTTTTCGTGTGCTTGATTCATGGTTTGTGAAACATTAGGGCTGGCAATCCCAGCTTTCAAAATGATCCAGGGAAACAACTACAGTCTATTTCTTTTAATTCTGATTAAGTCTCACTCTTATTCCACAAAGAAAATCAAATTCATGGTGTGGACTTGAGTGGGGAGAATTTACCCTTTATTATTTGCAAGTAAAGCATACATGGGTTTGATGGCTGGTTAAAAGGAACGGTTTGTGCTGCCTCTGTCATTTATTACAGAAGTATAATCACTTTGGGAGTATAATTCCTGTTGCCATGGCGTAGCAATGCATATCAATGTTAGACAAATTTTAGGATATGAAGCAAAAATTATACTGGGCTAGCTCTAAAACAGAGAAGGGGCATTTAAGCAGAAAGAACATAATAACTCAGTCTTTAATTTGCACAAAACTTACCTTTCTTTCACAGTGTGTCCTTTAAAAAAAGACAAATAGTGGCGTCCTGATGATACATTTCATCTAAATGAGATCACAGCGTCCTCCAATTTTCCATAATAAAATTGAACTAGTATTGACTATCATGACTGCATAAAATTCACTGGTAACACTTGAAAAGTTCAGATGTCCTGTTCAAACACCAACCAATTCACACTGTCTTTACCTGCGAGATACGCTGACATAAATGTGAGAGAAAAAAAGTTAACAAAAGGAATGGTGTTGTTTTAGTATAAATTACTTACATTCTATTTCAGTTTATCACCAAGTTAAAATACTTGCTTTTTTAGAAGCAACAAATTCAGAAAATTCTAGATTTCAATGTCTAAAAACTAAAATAAAAAACAATAAAAACCCCCTGCCCATTAAGTTCACTTTTTTTTTTTTTTTCCTGCAGGCTTTGAAAAGAAGAAAAAACTTCACAGACTCTACCGTCACGATTCAGTTCAAATCCATTAATACCTTGATCTCTGGTATTAGCAATTGTGTTTTCTGTTGCCTGAGGGAGGAAAAAGTAAGGGCTAGTGGGCAATAAAATGAAGCAGTAATGGCTTTTACTGCTGTGGACCGTGTCCACCAGAGCTTCATGAACACCAGCAAAACCTTTCAGAGATGTTTCCCTCTTGCAGTACTTGTGTGTGGTGCTTCTGCCAGCACCAAGCCCAGCACAGCAAAGTATCACATCAGGAGGTTTGCCCTGGAGGGAGAAGTTTGCATGGCCTGCAGAGTAGCCACTGTGGTGGACACTTTGTCTCTTCTCGAGCTGGCAGACACAAACTAATAGAAACTCAGGCTAAGAGAAAAGGAAGACCCACTGCAGGGTGATTTAGAACAGAGTAGCCATTCATTCACATACGCAGAGAAACATGCAGTGTGAATGCCAAAATTTTCTGTTGGCCACCTAGAAAACATGATGGTGAAATGAAATTAAATGAAAAGTAGAATAAAAAGGGAAATGCAAATCCAATGGTTCAGTATAGCTCAGTTTGTTGATACTTGGTGTTGACAAACAAATTTAATACATATGATTTTCAAAGGCTTTAGTCATTCCCTGTGCCTGTTACATTCCTTACTGAATGCAAACTTAATTTTCATAGCTGCCTACAATTATGTATGTGCAGCTGTATCCAAACATATTTGGAATGTATTATCAGGGTTCTCCTTGAACACTTTTTTTTTTTCCAAAATAGAAGGAAGAGCTGAAAGCAAGAATGTCATAGACAGATGATAAACAGCTTTTCTCAGCCTTATGGAACATTGCCCAAAAGTTGTGATGCTGAAGAATAAAACTAAAAAATAAAGTAACTGCTGAAGCTGAAACTGAACCCCATTTTTAAGAATGCTTTCATGTGGCTACAGATACAGCTCCTAATTTCTTTATTTGTGTATTTTTGCAATGTACGGAATGTTTTTCATTCCATCTGCCCACACTGGCATCATCTTGCCCTTAACGATGATTAGATGGTGAGTTGGCACCACCCAATATTCATCTTTAGATGTGACCCTGCACTGCAGTTAGTTATGAGAACATTCAACAGTCTCTTGGCTTGTCTTCCTGAATAGACATACTCATTTATGAAAAATGGTGAGTTTGTTTTGGGTTTCTGGGGTGATTTTTTTTTTTTTTTTAATTAAGGTATTGGTTTATACATGACAGCAATATCCTAAATAAGAAGAGTATGAAAATTCTTTTTTGAAAGCTATACTGGAGATTTGATCATATTTTATTTCATATTTCAATAGAAATGTTACATAAGATGGATTATGTCTTTTGATTACTTTTCTTTCCTGGACATCAGTGTTCTAAGAGTATGTGAATTAAATGCAAGATCTGCCTAGAAGAAGAGTCAAACCAGAAACAATTTAAGGAAAAAGTAGGAGAGTCTTGTTTAGGACCAGTCTAACTGCATGGCCCAGCTAACTGCAGACAGCTGTGTAACAGACCTTTAAGTCTGCTTGGGATGACAAAACACCTATCTCTGTGTCCACGTTTCATAGATCTTCCATGACAAAAAAAAATATCCCAAAGAATGTAAGACTCTTTGCTATGGGTTGTTGTGTATCACATGCCGTTTCCCTTAGGATGAGGGAGTGACGGTTCCACTACTCCAGTCAGATATGCTGTTAAGAATCAAAAGAGAAGAAAGTTATGAACAAATTTACACAAACAGAAGCTGCACCCATGCTGGTCCTTTCCTTCAGGCTTAGAGGTTTTGGGGGGCTTTACAGGTTTACAGTTTCTTTATGGCTTCATTATCTCAACAAATAGGAGCATACCAATAATTCAAAAGTACTGAGAAAGGGTGAGAGCAAAAAGAGGAAGAAGGGCTAGATGTTAGATGCTCTGTGTAAAACTGTACTTCACATGCAGTCACATAAACGTCCTAAATCTGGTAATAAATAAATATTTTCTGTAATACTTAGATGGTTTGTTTTTCAAGTGTTAATTTAATTGTAACTAGGAATAACTTGCACTTTTTAAATAGACCAATAAAACATTAGTTAGACAAGCAGTAAAATCTTGAATCATATAAAAGACAGGCTTCCTTTTCCCTCTAACAGTCTTTTGACGGTATCATCCAAAAGGTGTGATTTCTTACTAACTATTGCTTATTGCTGAGCTCTTCTTGAAACAAGGTCTTTCTTTAAAATCTTTGGGAACAGACAGTTGTTGTCAAATTCTTCAATACATAGTGCTACCCATTCTGAATTTGATTTCCCTTCCTGACCCAGCCTATAGGAGACTTCAAGTGCAACTCTTATTCTAGCAGCTATTTAAACCCTCCCTCAGCACTGAAGCTGGGTTCTTGACATGTGGAGAAAAAGATAAGGGATAAATGGGATTAATGAGCACTTAAAAGAAAAATAATTACTATAATTGTTATAAATCAAAGTTTATATTTAAAGAATAGAATCCCTTGGGGTTATTCATGCTGTAAATTTTTATGCTTGTATTTAATCAGAGATTTTTCAGAGTGACTAGTAC
This sequence comes from Petroica traversi, assembly GCA_025920805.1. NCBI lineage: Eukaryota > Metazoa > Chordata > Aves > Passeriformes > Petroicidae > Petroica > Petroica traversi. Next base: position 4,458,808 of record JAHLSL010000015.1, read on the forward strand.
TGAAACTATTGTATTTAATTTGTCTGTAAAGCAGTATTTAATTGATATCAAATTACTGTCAAAAAACACAAGTGGTCACAACAGATCACAATAGGATAGGGACATTTCAGAGTCAAGAGCACTGTGGCATCATCACTGGTATTAACAGGTGGAAAAGGGCCAGCCAAGTTGATGACATCGTCAGAACTGAGCAAGAAAAACTTGTTACCTGGGATTGAGATGAGAAGGGATTACTTTTGGAAGGAGATGTATTTCTAAAAATTGTCATGAAAAAATTCTGTCAACATCAAAATTGGTTGGAAGAGGTGACTGGTATAAACAGAAACATTAATGAAACAGTTATTATTTCTTCTTTAAAGCTAGCCAAAGTTTATGGTGAGAGAGATATTGCATTTTAATAAACTATTAGGAAAGGCTAGAACAGAGTGAGCAAATTATTGGCTTATTAGCTATTCAGCCAGTCTGAAACAGAAGTTTGGGAGTCTAAGGGATCTATAGTTGGTTTAATATGACTGTAGTAGCTGTGTTTCTTTATGCTGGATGTAAACAACTACTTGAATGTAATATTTGGGGGACATGTGGTTTTACATGACTTGAGGTTTGTAAAGCATTAATATACAATCCTTAGATCTAGACAATATTTTTATGTAACCTAAAAAAATTATCACAAAGGGCTTAATGAAGTTTTTCCATCTTAATTATTAAGCATACTATATTGTACCATTAAAAGGTAAACAGAATCTTTCTGTGAGTCAATGCAATTGGTTTTTTGTACCTGTTTAGGATTCATGTAGAACATTTCACAGCCTAAGTTGTGTGGAAAAATACTTTAGTCTGAGATGTACACCTGATTATATAATTGAATTTCCCTGACTTTTACAAATTAGCTGAATGCTGGTACATATTGAAGACGAGTATGTATTTAAGTATAAAAACTTTTAGAATCTGGAAACAAACATGCAAGCTAAAATTCTTGGTGTGATTAAATAAAATCCATGTGCACATATGCAATATAAGCAGAAAGAATAACAGCAAGTAGACTTCTTGTCTCTAAACCTCTTAAGTTTGGTATAATTTTCTGCTAAATAGTTGCTACCTATACAATTAAGAATCAAGTCAGATAAAAAAGTCAGACTGCTGACTTTTATATTTACTTATAAAAATGACAAACCACAGAGAGAGGTCCACTGGATGAGGTTAATTTTTCAGATAATTAGCAGGCAGTTTCACATTCTTCCACAACCTGAACATCTGACAGCTAGGGAATTTCACAAAAATAAAATATATATTGCTTGTGTAATAGTGAAAAATAGCTAATTTTTAGATTTATGGACTTTAATATATCAAAATCCTCAGCTGACATGAATCAGTGGAGCTGTACTGGTTTATGTGAGAGGAAACTCAGACATTGTGTCTCAGAAGCTATTTGGGTATAATGTTTGGAATAAGCTGTATATACTTTTATGAATAACATTTTCAAAGTGTGCATACTTTGGCCAGTGTTTGGTAGCTGGTATGAGCATTTTATTCAACTGAGAAAATATTTTCTATTACCATTATCAATATATGTACTTCTTTACTAAATTTACTTTTGTTTCTATTAAAAATTGTAAAGGTTATTGACTTATACTGTGAATCTTTTCCACACTATACACATGGCAATCTCTCAGACACATATTTGAGGTAGGAATAATATTTTTAATAAGTAAATTCATAAACCACATAATGGAACTCTTATTACAGGCAAAAGTTTGAGATACAGTACATGGGCTATAAGCCAGGCCACTACTTGAATGTTTTTTCTGCTAATAAAGTCGGCTTTAGCATGTATGATTTCCCAAGCCTCAGTGACAAAATGACAGACATTTGTAGTTCTTAATTATTCATAAACCATATTAATGATACTTAGAAAAAGCAGTTATTAGAAAATAATTAAAGGAGTAACAGTCCATCTACACTTTGTGAACAAGTTATTCAAACAGAAGGAGTCTTTTAAAATATATCTTCAATTGGATGACCACATATATTTGTGTAGTTGTGTATTATATTTTCAGGATCTTTTCTATGATTTTTTCTTTCAGTGTCATGTAAGGGAAATAATAGTTCCCTTCAGTATATTAAAATTTATCTGATCTAACATGATAACATTTCAAAAGTGGTCAAAAAGAGGAAGAAGTTGTGGTGATTATATTATAGAAGGATGCACTATACACTGATACAGATTGTTCACGATAGTCTCTTTATTATGGATGATTCATTTACCTTCCTTCTAAAACAAATTAGAAGAAAAAGAAGTAAAATCATTGCTACATATTATGTCAATTGAAATAACATATGCTTGTTTCATATCTATGCACTTGCATTAGCCCAGTGGTAGAAGAAAATGTGCAAAGAGAAAATGTGCAAAGCTACTCCAAATGAAACTACATTGTTGCATACAGTTACAGTTTAAATACAATAACTACCCTGTTTGATAATAATATATTCATTAAGATTCTCTTTGCTGGTAAATATGTAATTATGCCAAGCTTTTTTGTAAACGTGAAGTTTGCAATGTAGATGACCACCAATAAAACTATCTATCTGTAAGGGTTCAAGGTGTGTTGATAAGATCATATTCAGATTGTCAACATAATCAATGTTGCGATATAGGAAAGAAAGTCTTGCAGGATAAGGTAGAGCTCAATAAGGCTGTAAGTCTTCAGAGTGTTGCATACAGGGAGGGGGATGGGGGTGTTTCACTGCCCCTTCACAGAGGTCCTTTGGCTTCACGGGGGCTCAGACCAGAAATGGACAGGAATAGGAAAGGAATGGGCCTCTGCAGATGTGGCAGACTCCTAAGACTCACGCTTTAGGAAAAATCTATCCAGGACTGATGACTGCTATAGGACAAGTACTCTAGCTAAATCACCCAGATAGAACTCTTAATAATGCAGTTGTGCTATGCTAACCTTTCATACAGGGGAAAATTTAATGACTTGGAATATAAAAAACATGCCATGGCTCATCCACTTTCACAGAAGCACTTAAATTCAGATGTTTCAAACTCCATCTCCTTAGAATGGACAGAAATCATTATTATTTTCACTAGTCATCTTTATGTTGACCATAAAGAGTCAGATCTTGTGAGGTGCTGACTTAAACTGTCATGCTCGCTGTCAGTGAGCAGCTGACAAGGCTGCTGATTGTCTTGCATGAATCACTTTGACTCTTTCGAAGCAATAGACTTGAATTAAAAGCAACCATTACGGCAGAGTTAAGCATCATTCATTATTCTTTCACTTTTGCAATGAGTGGTTTTGCAATCCTTACCTAAAACATACTTCAGAATGGCAGTAAATGCAAAAGTAATCTCAAGAGGGCAGCAAATATTATACAAAGTATTAACCCATAGTAATTTTAAACAAAATTATCAACTCTCCCCCCAAAGAAGAACAAGAGATAAATTTCTTAAAATTATTGCTATATTTAGCAGCTCATAACATCACCAACATGCACATTTCTGTGATTTAGATTTAATACAAATATTTCAAAATACAGATCTGAAAAATGCTCTCCATTTTTATTACAGGCCTATTCAATAAAATATATACCTTTGGTATAATATGTTCTGTTGTATATAGCAAACCATTTTCATTGTCATCAAAAATATATTTTAGCACTTGCGAATTACAGGGGACTTTAATTCCTCAGATAACCCACGTATTGGATACAGAATCTTGAACCGGCTCATAAATATGTAGACATGATACAGATGTACATTTTCTGTTGGAAATGGAAAGTGAAAGATCTTTGAGAATTCTAAACTTACTAATGATTAAGCTACTTTAACCGTCTTTATGCTACTTTCATAGATATATATAATAAGACATTATTTTCATTGAAAATATGCTTTAAATAAGGCAATTTTTGTAAGAATTTAAATAGTATTTTCTCTTGCATGAAAAACTCATTTACTTGTAAGGTGGTCATGCCTCCCTTGCTATTCTAAAATCACTACGCACAAAGCAATAAAATTACAGAGCTAAGCATCCTCCAAGGATGAAATCACAGTGAAGAAAGCTGTGATATACTTTATGTTGTAAATCATGTTGTATCATATCATATGATGATACCACAATAGAAGAGAGCTGGTTATTTACACAGTGGTTCTGACTGGAAAATGTAAACAAAGATGAGTCAAGCACCTCAGCAATGCATTGACTTGCTAGTTCATATCCAAGGTTTTCCAATGTTGTTAATTTAATTCCCTTGATAACTCGACATGAGGCACCTGTTTTTAAGGTAAGAAGCTGGTCAGATGATGAAGTGTCAGTGGGGCTTTCAAGTAAATATGAATCGATTCCCTTTAGTTCATTAGTAAAACAAGGGTACACTAATCTATGATCCAAGAAAGATGGAATGCTGTTAGGTTTATATGCAGTTTAAGGAGTTCAATGAGAGAATGACTCTTGTTTTCTAACACATGTAATCTCAAAAAATCTCCAGTACATTAAACCATATTTTAAAATAACTCTTTAAGTAAAATTCATATTTTAACATAGATTAACAAAAGTCTGATGGCTATTCAGAAGCTCTTAGTCCCACTGACATTGTTGGAATTGGCTTGGAAAAGCACAAGTGTACTTGAACGTCACCATAGGTATAAACAATTGAGCATTAAAAGGTATGACGGTTGGAGCTTCTTTCCAGAACTAAATGCTCTTTCTTTTTAAGGTCAATTTGAAGGTGAATCCTATTGTTGTGAATTGCTTTTCTCTGCCAGAGGACTTCATTATAAAGAGAGATTCATTGTTGCAGGAGACAGCCTGTCTAGCTATTCTTCCTCACTTCACAGTGTACTTCCCCTCTCTGAAGAGGTCCCTGCTGTCTGTGGAAAGTCCTGAGAATCACATGTTCCTCGTGGTACCACTGTTATAAGTAGTATCTTCACTTCTATGTTATTTAAAGGTGTCTAATTGTTCTAGGTTATTACACTATGTTGATAATTGTGGTAAACACCTAATTATTAATTTGAAAGGTTTAACTGTGGCGTATTAAAAAAATAACTGCTAGTCTGAGGTTATTCTCAGGAGGTCCATTTTAGAAAGAAGTTAAATACTCATCTTGTATACGTCTCATTTCCCAGCATTTCATGGGTCTAAGATTCCACTAACCAGACAAAAATGTCATACTCAATTATGACTCCTATTAAATGCAATCTTCTTCACACAGAGATATAGAACTTCTGTCTTGTACACAAGCGATATATAAGGGTTCTTCCTCACTTATGTTTCTAGAAGGTGTTTCCCCAGAAACTCCTCTGGGGCTCTTCCTGATTTCAAGAGTTACCAACTCTTCAGAAATAATGGTTGTTTAAATTTCTCTTCCCTACCCTCATACACCTCTTTTTCATGCTGAAATGGCTTGAGCTGATGAATCATGGCCCTTTTCCTTCCTTGCTGTTTATCCTCCTGCCCTTGGAGCTTTGAAGATAATCATTCAGGCATGTTTCTCCTCCTAAAAGCTATTTTAAAATTGAGAAGTCAATTGAGAATGTCATTCTTAGGAGGTCTGGTGAAGTTTAATACCTAAAATATTATATTCGTGTCCATGTTAGTTGCAAAGAAATATAGACAGAGGTACTTATCAAAAATCTTAATGAATTTTCAATTACCTTGATTTTTCACTTCACATCTCCTAATATATTACATAAAGGTCTGATTTCATCTTTTAAAAGAAGCTTTCAGAGGTTTTAGAACCAGGACTATAACATGGCCAGAAAAAGCATGTGGAAAGTGGCAGGAATAGTTTTTTGATTTGTTTTACTGAACCAGGCAATATGGATTCTTCTGATTCAACCCTGTCTAGGTGCTTATCTCCATCTAAGAAAAAAAAGTAGCCATTCATAACTTTTTATTCCCTCAAGGATATCATTATGTCATTATACAAGGGATATGCCATTGTATAATAGGATCTGTATGTCAAGGCTCGGTAACAAGCTCCCAAACACCATGCAAGGAATTTGATGAAAGTGCTTTCAGTGTAGAAGATATAATTCACTATAATATTTAACAGGAGGTCTAACAAAACAAACACTTTTTTTGGATGCTGTTGAGTGGCAATAGTAAGATTCCCATTTTCAGACAGAGTCCACCTTCACTTGATTGTTGTTTGTAATCAGTGGAGAAGGTTTGCTTCTCATTCTGTCTCCTGCATCATTAGAACTATCCTGGAAAAAAACCTTTGCTGTACAAAAAGTGACAATAATTCTCTTGTATTCTCTTCTGAAGTTCTGGTTCAGGAGTCCATACACTATAGCATTAAGGCAGCTGTTGAAATATGCCATGTAATAACTAGATACAAACAACCACTCTGGAATCCTAGGGATTACAGTTTTGGGGTTGACAGCCACAGCGAGGCCTATGAAGTTCAAAGGAGCCCAGCAGACTGCAAACAGTACAAACACCACAAACATGGTCACAAAGTTTCTGAAGTCGTGAGGTTTCAGCCTGGGGTTGTTATCGGGTTTAACTCTTCTCCTTACCTGAATCACCAGGATCCATATTCGCAAGTAACAGAAGGTAACGACGGCTATGGGGAGCAGGAAGTGGAAAAACACCACGGCTATGGTGTACGCTGAGCTCACAGACTGTGCAAAGGTGCACGAGTAAATCCTGGGGTCGTACTGCAGCGACCCCACAAACAGGTTGGGCACGATAGCCACGAAGGTCAGGACCCAAATAAGAACAATGTAGCACAAGGAATTCTTGTCACTGTACAGCTTGTCGTATTTGAGGCTGTGGCAGATATAGCAGTAGCGATTGATGGCGATGCCTGTAATATTGAAGATAGATCCAATGACACTTAGGCCCATCAAGAAGCCACTAATCTGGCAGTGAAGGTATCCCAGTTTCCATCCGTTGTGAAACACAGATGTGAGGACCAGTGGATAAGGGTATATAGCTACTATCAAGTCTGCAACTGCCAGGCTTACAACAAACACATTTCCTGTAAAATAAATATAGAAAGGCAAGTATTAGTTTTTCTTTTGATCTTTTCTGTCATTTCTGCTCTTACTGTATTAATCAGCAGCCTCAGTAGAACACATTAAATGTGATTAGTTTCTACTTTCTAGCTCAAAATTCATTGTCTTATATCAGAAATAAAATACTCATTTTTAGTTTAAAAAGGTAGCTTCACTTAAAGATGCACCTTTTGAAAGAAAACTGTCTTTAAGCTAATCTACCATGACCTATCATTTTTATCATGTCATTTATTTGGATTCTTTCAATCACACAGACTTAGAATTCATATCAAATCAAAATATTCATAACTTTAAGGCTTGCTTTGGTTTTAAATAGTCTTTCTTGGAAAATCAGCAGAAATAATATTACTAATAAATTTCCAAACTCACATTTACTTTCTTTATTTAACTTCCTTTCATTACATTACCTAGCCCTTAACTTTTCCAGTCCTGAAATTAAAATCTCTTTTCTCCCATTTATATTTCAAGCTTCCATGACTTCAGTATTAATTTTACATTCCTCTCCTTGAATCTGCTGGCAAGTACTTAAATAAACTTAACTTCTAAGAGTCTAGTTGAACACAGACTCAGTTTTCTTTCCTAAAGACATGCTCTTCAGTAAAAAAAAAAAAAGATGCTGGGCAGCGACCTAGACATTTCCCAGACAGCACTGATGCCCCATTTTTTCTCTGCATCCAAACTGGAAAATTAAGCAATGAAACATTCTGCTGATTCATTTTTAAACAAAGGGAGGTGATATTCCACAAAGACAATGGAATCCATCATGTTTGGAATTTATTTTTTGATAATAGATTATATTTTCTTTTTTTAGTTGCTTGAATTATAACACATCAGAATGCCTCCCAACCATTCTAATTTCTAAGAAGAATTTCACAAAAAACATTGATGTCACTTTCATTAATTTCTTTAAAATAACTATTACATGTAAAGCTCTAGTTATTCATGTCCATAAATACAGAAAGCTATAAATGTTATCTATACAAGCATGTTTGTAGGTATATAAATGCATCTATACATAGGCTTTTGAAATTCTACTTCGTGATTCTGAGATTATTCATGGACGATGAAATACAAGCTTCTATTGCAACCTGTAATAAAATATATTTATAGCTTTAGATTATGTACAATTTCAGTGCTAATCCAAGGTAGGCTTGGTGAATTGTTTTATGCATTTATTTTGAGCATACAAAATATAAACAGATAATAACAGGTTAGAAGGAAAGGCAAAAGTACCAATAGGACCAATAGGGCATTTTAGCTGCTAAAATTCTCAAAAATTTAATATATTATTTCAAATATCTTAAAATGCATAGTGTCTTACCAATCTTAGGCTTTAAATGTTCAGTTAGAAATGTTCAGACTGCAAATACTGTCAGAGAAAACCACAGAAATTATCTTTCTCCAGATGCTACCTACACTGTTGTGTTTAAATTTTGATACATGCATAAAGTACCACATTTGATATTTATACTAATGGCACCCAGAACAAATGGCCTCAATTAAAGGACTGCTGCACTAGTTTTCCTTGATTTAGTATCTGGATTTATAAATAACTTTCTTGTGATAGTGTCTGTAGTTGTTTCATCTTTGACTGGGGATTCACTGCCAGACTGAAATATGCTTATCCTGAAGCCTTTGGCAGAATTCCAGATCATTTCAGCACAAACATCAGAGCTCCTTTAAACAGAAGATGACACAGGAAAAAAGCACTGCTTTCAGAATTTATCCTTGACGTAGTGGCAACTGATCCAAGAACAAGAGACTGTATGGAACTTAGAGCTCTTTGTTTATCTGATGAATCAAGAAGTGGAAAGTAAATGAAAAGGTGCTGTTAGCAGGTTTTTTTTGCCTGTCCAGAATATTGCAGGATTGATGAAATGGTAACATATAAACTCCAGACACTTATTAAAATGCAATACTTGAAAGAATTCCATTTATATTTGCTTATTAACTTTCTGCTTAGCTGAAGACTACCCATCCTAAATTTCTTTCTCTGCCATCTACTAAAACTTCTGCTGCTGCTCACCACTGTTACTGCTAATATTGTCATTAGCAGGATAAAGACAAAGTTAAAAGGGTTTTTCCCCTTTAAAAGGTGTTGGATGGAAAGGTTAGAGATGGTATACATTTCTCTGAATAGTTTCAGCTTTGGAAACAAATGAGTCTAGGAAGAGTAGGCACTCTGTCTCTGAATCAACCAAATTTCAGGCTTCCATAAACTCATGCACCATGGTTGTTCCAGCTTTTTCAACTGGCTGCTGTAGAGTGGCAAACTGAAAATCTTGGAAACACAAGCTGTTTCATGTGAAAATTGGAGTCTAGCAGGAGGCTAGCAGGATATCCCAGTAGCCTGTCTTTAAAAAAAATAAAAATGAAATCATGAGTTTGAAAATCAAGTCCCAAGCTGCCAGCTCATGGTTAGCATGTCAGCTGAATGAATAAAGCACTGAGGCTGGAAACTGCTTGGAAACCAGATAACTGTTCACAGAGAGGACTTTTAATTTGCTTTTCAGGAAGGGTTATTTTAAAATTTGAGTTCAAGCACATTTTCCTTATAAGCATGGAATTTTTTTTTGCTAAGATGGAAAATTAAAGCAAAAAATAAAAAAAATTGCATTAGTATGATTGTTTGAGATTCAGTCTTTCAGACCCTGAAGTTGGATCTGAAATTATGTTGATCTTTCATATGTTACATAATAAACAATTTTAAAAAGACTATTCTAGCTTTAAGTACCACAATCACTGGAATATACTGCTAATTTATGAAATTCCCATATTTTAATGGCACATTGTAAAATTAAACTCTGACATTTGTAGAATACTTGGTATTTTAGAGGTATCATAAAAATGTATATAAGAAAGTATCTTCAGAGTTAACTTTGAACAGAATGTTATAAATAAAGCCTGAAGCTCTATATTGAACCCTTTAAAATGGCCACAAAATCGAAATCTTGAATAACTCTTCCTTGAAGGAAAAGTATTCATCCTCTTTAGAGAGTGAGATTATGTTAGTGTGAAAAAATGTGATTTGTGTACCTAAGGAATATATTATTATGCATTAACACCAGTTGGCTGAACTGAGAAGGCAGAGGTTGAATTTCTTGACTTTGACATAAGCCAAATAAGCTTTAATAAATTTAAGTAAATGTTGTGCAGTGGATGTATGTGGGAAGAAAGATAATCTACTGGTAACCAATTTGAGCAGGTTACGTTTTTAGATGCTGTCTAAAGAAATGTTCCAGTACATATTTTCAGCACCCTTACTGAAAAAGAAGCCTTCCTGCTCAGCAAACACATGGCAACATCAGATCTACCTGCGGAATATAAAGCTGCATTAATACAACAGAAAACAAACAAGTGTTTTCCTAGACATTTTGACTTTTCCAAGAGTGCAATACAACTTTAACTGAGTGTAAAAATCGTGACCCTGACAGATTATAAGATTATTGTATTGCCAAGATGTCAAAAAGAATACAAGAGCCTCAATAAGAACTGCATGATGTAGTGGTATCAGTAGCAACTTGTATTTGCAGAACATATAAAAATTACTGTGTGGGTTGTTATTGCCTAGATTTAGGGCTAAGTATGTCCTGAATGATAGTTAGAAAGTTTCCAGAAATTTCTAGCAACTTAAATATGTGGAGAATATTAATGGAAAAAGATTAAAGTTACATAGACTAGGTGGTGCAGAATGCCTGCCACACACTTAGAATGGAGGGCTGAACACTTTGCCAGCAGGTCAAAAATGACTAATTCTTCTAGCAGTTTTAGGAGAACTGAGGGAGATGTAGTCTACAGAGTTCTTTCCTTGAGTGCTGGGACTTGGAGTACTTTTACTCTTCTTAAATGTTTAGTCTGGGGAAAATAACTTACTTCAGAAAAGGGAAACAGTTTATGTATGGAAAAAACCAACAGTGTTTTAAAGTATTAGGAGGATTCTACCTAGAATATTTTGTACTCAGAAAATCTGGCCGAATTTTAGAAAAGATCTCATATTGCTGGCCACATAATTAGGGCTACCTTTTCTCATCCTTTTCTCACAAATTATTGCAATACCTTTTAATATTGGTTGACAAGTCACTGTTCCGTTCACCTATTTCAGTCTTTCCTGTATAAATAACACTTTGGCTTCTTACAACAAATGCTTTCCACAAGCCACCATATTTTCATCATGTAGCTGCTAATGGAAACACATACCATCACGTTTCTATTAGTGCTTCTGGCTGGACCAGTTTTAGGTAAGGCTTTTAGTCTTTACGCTAATTGGAATTGTTTTATCTTTTAGGTAAGACTATCTTTTAGGTACGTGCAGCAGTCATTGAAGTCACATACGAGGATTTTGTTTCAGTGGCCACTGACTCAGACCTCTAGTGTTTACTTGCTAAGTATATCTTTAAGGAAAGAGCATAGTGTAATTGGTCCAAAACTGCTAATTTTTCAAAGATCTAACTTATTTTCTAATGATCAGATTAATGTCATTCTTATCTACTGTCTTTACACCACTTTTAAGATATTGCCAGATATGTTAACAGTCATTTCCAATGGTTTCATAACTAGCCTTAATTAACAGGACACTTTCCTATGAATTTTGAACATGTTTTGTAGACATTAAGCTTTATTTAAATATCATACTGCCAAGTTTGTTATGAATACATTTTTTCCACATTTAATGGCACAAAAATTTTTATTTACATTTTTAAGCACTGGTTTCTGATCATTCTAATACTTCTACTCATTTTCCTCAATGATAGCTTGTGGATTTTTTTGGCATTATGAAATCTTTCTGATTAATTTAGCCCTTGCTCAGGATGCCAATTTGAGAATTGATGCTCTTAGCTGAAAACAAGACTATGATCAGTGCTCACCAGTGAATGCCTTCAGCACCAGAAACTCTAAATGTGATACCTCATAACTGGGTACAGAGTATCAGAGAGATTAACTTCTTCCTTAGAAGGGCATTTTGTTAGGCCTCTGCTTATTTGATGATGTTTCCACACACAAAATTGTTTCCCAGTGACAAATATTAAAGCAAGATTTGTTTCATATTCCATGAACATTCTTGCCCTGAATGTTGTTCCATTATCACCAATATTTCACTTGTAATACATCACAAATAGCTACAAAATCAAGGAGTGAAAGCTGTTTTTGTGAGTACCTAATACAAATTTAATAAAATTTTCTTGTACAGGTATCCAGAAACAGATCCTAGCTCTACTCAGTGTTTCTTCTGTCTGGGAAATTAACCAGTCAGAATGTTTCAAGAAAAAGACCAGTCCATAAATTTTTCCAGAATTAAATTCATATTGGAAAGTTGTTGTATGCTGACAAAGCAGTTTGGGTCTCCACAGAGATCACGCACAACAAAAATTGCTAAATTAAAATAGTTGTAATTTAGGACAATGACCATGGTTTCTTAGGAAAAATCCCAAAGTCAAATAAGGTTACCTAGACAAGCAAGTGTGCAGTCCCAGCTTCACTGAAGAAAGATTTGAAATGTCTAAGAAACTAACTAACAGTCCTTGCAGCTCAGCATCAAAATGGCACAAAACAGCTGAGCAAAAATGCAGGAATAAATATTACATAAGCTCTAGTTACTCCTGGGAGCTTCATTCACTTTACAGATCATAATATCAACTCTCCTAGATTTGAAAAGTTTATTTTTAAACTAAAGGCACTATTTATAAACCTGTCCCAAATCAAGAAGTCCACGTGCACATTAAATTTGGATAGCATGATGGGCCGGTGGGTTTCGCTTCTCAGTAGCAAGTTAACCCTGTTGCTGTAGGTGGTGATGCATGGAAATGTGAAAGCTTTAAAGCCACAGTCAGCCTTGTAGCTTTAAGCATATGTAAGAAAACCTTTCTCTTTCCTTTTAAGCTGAGAAAAGTCCTTGCATTACCTCATCATTTCATAAAATCTCATTCAACTGTGCACTTCTATCACAACACAGAAGGGACTTTCAGACTTTCTGTCATCTGTTTGGGACACTAATGAAACCTACAGGGCAATTAAAGACATTGCCACTGCCTACAACAGTAATGATGATAGGCAGGTAACTGAGGAGAGCATTAAATATTTGAGGTTTAAACTCATTTACAATTTTACTAAAGTAGAAGTACTTAGTGTCAGGTAAGTTCAGATACTGCAATGACCTAAGTAACCTCAACATTTAACTCCAGTTAACAGAAATTCAGGCTCCTGTGTCTTACAGGTCTGGAGAACTACGTAACAGTATGCTAGAGAGATATTGAATAATAGATTTGTTAAGGAGCTATCAGAATAATCCATATTATAATGTTTTGTTTCACTGTGCTGAAAGTTGAAGAAAGATTTACGTAATCAGCACAGCATAAATGAAAGATTACTGATGCATTCAGAAAAGAAAATGCTATACTGTATTTAGATTAATTATCACCCAGAATGTTACAGTGAAGCTGCAGCAACAATTAAATTTGAAATGCCTATGCCATCTTCTGGCCAAGAAAATCAGATGCTTGAAAGACTAATTGGCAGAAAATGGCAGGGACAAATTATGTAGTATTCAGAACAAAGGAATGGTTGGGTATCAGGTCCAAGTTGATTGTAGCCAAAGAGTATGCAGATGAGATTAAGTAGCTTTACAGATATTCCAAACAACATACAGTTTCCTGTGGTTTGATCACCTACCATCTTTTTCTGCAGTCCATTGTACACATGTGAGAGAGAAAGCTACTGCTCTCCTCACAGTCTAAAAATATTTGTCAGTGCTATTTTTGGTGGTTCAGTCATGAGAAGAAAGTGATGTGAGTTTACTGTCAGGCACAGAAGGGAATTGAATCCATATGCTGGATGAGTGCTACAGGCTTGGGGATGTTCCTTGCCTCTGGCAGTTTTGTATGACATGCCAGGGCTGCTTTGAAAATATCTCTTATATTGGACCTCTCACGTGAGAGGCATACTTCGTTTGTGCTACATGGCAGATTTAGGATATTGAGTACCTCAGTATTGATAAGACTGAGGTATTTCTGTGTATGCCAAGAAGGGCAGCACTATCTACTGAATGAATTTCTATCTACTATCTACTGACATGAAATATAAAGCACCTGAGGTAAGCAGCTCCAAAGAAAAGGCCTAGGCAATCATTGTGCATTTAGGCACCTAACACAGGACTAAACAGGAGTTGAAATTGACTGAAGATCTCTTGTGAAATTGAACTTAAAAAAACCCAAAAGTTGTCAGGGCCTGGGTCTTTTTAAACAACTTTTTAAAAATGCCGTTTTAAAAAGTGCTTTAAATAGCTCTCAGAGCTACAGTGCACCTCAGGATACACTCATCTTTCTGTTACATTATGCAGTGGCATGAAATATTTTGCTTTGAGATTCTACATAGTAGGTTCACGTCCAAGATATTTTGCTTTAGAAGCAGCAGCAAATTGAACAAGACTTCTGTTCTTTTACAGAAATATCTAAACTTTTATCACAGCTAATACATATTTACCTCGGTAACAAGATTGTATTAAACTGGCACAGTCATAGGGTTTTATAGTTTTAAAACATAGAAACAAAAGATAAAAGTGACTCTTGCTGCCCAGGCTAAGAGTGAACTAAGACAACATAAAATATCAAGAAGGCTTGTAATGACATTGATGTGAATCAACAAATCCTGCTGTCTTGCAGGTGAAAGTTAGAAACCAGGGCAGGCAGACAGAGTGGTGGATGTATCAAGGCCTGTGACCCTGGTTTTGGCTCTGGTATCTGCCTGGCCTGTTCTTTCTCCAGTTCACTGGGTGGGTGTGTTTTCAAGGTCAGAACATCTATCCCCTTTGAACATCATCTTCTTCTACCATGATGGCAACATTTCAGAGATCAAATAGATTTGCCTGAATAACTTATCCACTTTTACAGAAGGGAATTATATTACCACTTCTGACTTGATCTTTTTAATCTCTAATTTCTATGATTCATTTGGGAGGAAAAAAATCCTGTGGACAGCCTGTTCTCCAACAAGGTATTGCCTAGATGTTACAGAACACTGAGGTTCAGCAAGCTGTCTGAAACTGATTAAAATAACAATACTGCTGATGTCAGAGGATCATGCTACTGAACTGCATCACAGTAGAATCAATGTAAGACTACTTTTACCCCCTTCAACTGTATTTGCACTAGAGACTGGAAATACATGGAAAGACAAAAATGATACTGTTCACAGTAATATCAGAGCTCAGATAAATAAAACTAATAATACAATTTTGATGTAGGAAAAGGCAGAGATGGATGCTTATGAAATATAATTATGTTTTGTGTCTGTACAAAATCTCACAGATCTGTCAGGAGTGCTGCTAGAAAATGCGAAGATGCAGTCTATTCTCTTCCAAATTCTAATATGTATTTTGAGAAAACAAGAGAAAACAGGAGAGTGAAGTTGCAACCATATAACTGACAGCAGAGCCTGACAGGAAAGGCTTCTATACTGTATAAAACATTGCAAACACAAATCACTTTCCTGAATCTCTTTGAAAGTCACACTTTTATGTAACAGGATTTGGGGCTGAATTTGTCCAGAATTATTCATGGGATGAAAAAGAAGTTAAAAAACTCTCAAGAGAACAAAATAATCCATTTCCTTTCTGTTATGACTAATAACTATATAGCTGGTCATTTGGACAATGTAGACAGTAGACAGAAAAGCTGGTAAAATGAGCTCATAAAATTGTCTTCCTGGTTCTTTTTAAATCACCAGTGGTAAGACACCTGCCAAGAAAGTGGAAAAGAAAAACATTTATAGAAAAAACCCCACTTACATATAGCTACACGTGTGTTTACTCTCCCCTCCTCTATCCATTCTCTATTTCTCTATTCTTCCTTTTCTTTCTTTTCATATTTATTCCATCACCATATTTTTTTTCTCCTCACTGACTTATAACCCTAAATCATTTGTTTGTCACAGAAGCCTTTTTCCTCCATGTTTCCCCTCTTTTCCTCTCTTCTTTATTGCTCCAAATTTCTTAGAAAAGGTGAGAAGACACAGATGATTATTATATTCGTTCCCACCTTATGAGCTTGATGATTTTTAGAGTGTATTCCCCTGTGCCCTTATCACAGACCCAGGTGACTTCAATTCTTTCTCTCTTCCTTTCAGTTCTTAATTTTCTCTATTGTGCTACAAAAAATGTTGAATGGTTCCACACCAGAGTGGAGCAAGTGAAACAGTATCATGGGGAATTTGCCAGCATAAGTGCTATTTTAACTGCAATATTAATGGGGTTTGTTTATGAAAGTAATGGATGCTATCAGGAATTCTTGCTGTTCTAACCAGCAGAAATGCATTACCACTGGAAACTGAAAGATGGGTAAATAAGTGGAACTTCCATGTGCATGGCAGCAAGGTGAAGGATCTTAATACCCATCTTCTCTACTCCTTTTCTTTACCTCTTTCTGATGGACAATTGAATCAAAGAAATAGGATATGGGAAAAAACCTCTGGATTAAAAGAGTGAAGATCCCAGGATGTGTCATTCCTTTCTTCTGTAAAAAGATTTTAAAACCTTGTGAAATTGGCTCCAGTCATTGGACCAAAATAAACTCTTCCAGCCCAACACCAGACACCAACACTTTCTGTTGTTTGTGTATGTCCACAGACTGCCAGGAGAAACTTTACTTAACACATTCTTTTGTAATTTGATGGGAATCCAATCCAACCACAAGGTTCTGCACCATCCACTATGGGGTAAAAATATGGTAAGAAATACAAATCAGATCTTAAACTGCTTACACTGAGTGTCAGGCAAACTCAAAATACAACAAAGCAACAAAGCTGACAACTTTCTTAGAGCAGATATTCTGGATTGATACAGCAAACAACTAAAATGACAGCCCTGGAATTTAAATCTGTCAAAAGCTTAGAGGAGTATATGTTTTTACCTTGTACCATTCTAATTAAAATGGATTTAGACACTGGGTAGATTTATAAGAAATTAATTATTAAGAAATTAAGGAAGGACAAATATTAAGTAATTGATATAAGAAATATATAAGAATTAAGGAAGAATGTAGTTTATACATTATTGCCCTGATTCATTAATCATCATTTTTTTAGCTCCTGCACAGTATAATTGACTCAGAAACAATGTCTGACTGGTTATATTAGATGTGTACTTTAAATTATGTTGCTGATTAAACCTACAATTGAAATTTTGTATTAGAGGAGATAGAAAGACATTGGAGGACAAAAGGACAAGAAGATGTTGCACTACTTTAAGTAAAATCTGTATTTTATTTTGTATCAAAAAAGTTGCAGGAAACATATACTTTATATGTACCTAAACCATTGTTTTTTCTTTTTTTTTTTTTACCTAAGGATCTAACTTCCAGTCCTCTAATAAAACTAAAATAGATGCAAACAAATAAAATTCTCAGTTTTCTAATATTATCCTCATTGCTAGTAGCAACAGTCTGTAACGAATTTAAGACAAACTTTAACACTTGTGACATTTGAACTACCATAAAAATATTTTCATTTATTCCAAGGCTCCCCAGGATTCTTATCTTTGTACAATTTAGTTTCTTCATTACAAAAGCAACTGTCAGAATAGACAAAACATGAGGAACAAGCTGACTATAGACTTTACAGAACTTTAAAAAAAGTCTTAAGTAATTTTCCTGTAATTATTCAGACAAATAAAGATGTGAACTTTTTTTATTATTTCCTCTAGACAGCCTAAATTAGACACTGTGACTTCAATGCGGGCAAAAAGACTAAGCTATCCTAAATTCTTGCCAATACCTTTACAGAAAAAAGGATATGAGAAGTACTGATACTCATGTACATCCCCCAGTTATTCTGCAACTGGATGCACTACTATACTTGTAGGCAATTAACATATCTCCACTTAAATTTTAACTGAATGATCTATTTTTTGCTATTGGTCTGAATTGTAAAACTTTCACAGAGGCTGGCTCTGGGTTGACCAAGTGTCTAGAAGTCATAATAAGGAGACCTCATTTATTGCTTGTTTCTTTGGTTTTTTTTCTTTTGCCCTGTATGGTGGGATTTTTCATACAGCACAGAATAAAATTTTCAAGCAGTAATTATTTTAGAGAAAATCAGTTAGGGAAATAGTGAGGTATGATTACCCTTTGACATCTCAGAAGATTTCAGGTATTCCCACACTGTACCTTACGTAAGTGAGGTCAATTTGAAGGATTTTTCTTCTCTTTAGCAACTACAGACATAGAAGTCCTCTTGATTATTTAATTAGAAAATACATGACTTTTACATTTAATGCTTATTAGAAATAAAATGGGGTTTGGATTTGTGCCTTTTATCTTAACGGTATTAAATGAAGTTCTTTATTGAGAGATCCTCTACATGGAGACATATAATTCAGCATGGAGATGAATTTGCCAAACCATTGAATCCTTGAAAGTAGGCTTTTGAAAAGAAAAAATTGGCTAAAATAATGATTCAGCTAACTCCACGGAAAAGTTGAAGTAGTGTAAGTGAGCAAATAAGTGGGTTGTTGTATTATTGAGTTGTTATTCCTCTCCATCAAGAGAATATTTGCCTATTCTCTGGGTTTTACTTTCATCAAGTGGTGTAGAATTTCTCAGAAAGCATTTCTCTTCTTTTATTATTGCTTAAAACTAATCTGCTTGTTTACCAGTGAATGTAGTAAGAAAAACTAAGAGTCTATGGCACTAGCTAATACAAAAGAAATATTTAAAAGGTGTTGACTTTCAGTACTTACATATGTCTTCTTATCACTCAGTGTTCTTACTTAACATTTGGCACAAGACTGTCCAGCACAACAATACAAAACTGCTGAAACCTACACTTGCTGTCAAAAGTATTGGATTTTGTATTATAGTAATTTCAGTGTGGGTGCATTTAAGAGCTCTGTTATGATAGCTCATCTGAATTATTTGTACCCATTGATTTTTGTTATGACTCAGAAATACCCTAACCGAGCACTTTGAGAAACCAAACACAATTTGTAAAACTAAGTTCAATACCTCCAGTGTAAAAATGTGAACCCTATCACTCTGCGAAAATAAAATAAATCCGGAAAATGATACCACCATTATAATCTTAATCTCATAATGTTATGTATATAATATCTTGGCTGTGGAGCTCCTTTCTTTTTTTAATGCCTATTTTTTTCTCTTATACTCCTTTCTATCCTTGTTCAAATGTTGGCAAGAATCTTACCAAAAAAAAAAAAAAGCTTTTAAGCAAGCTGAAAAGCTATATATAGACAGCTAAAGATAGTATCCTTTTAAATATTCAGTAAAAACGTTTCCAGTTCTCCCTCTGAACCTTACTGCTCAGTTCTTCAGCTTTTTTTAGGCAAAAGCTTTTTGTGTGCCAACATACTTCAAAATTTAACAAAATTTAGCAAACCAGAAGTCAACACTACTACTTATGAAACTAAAAATAAGAAACCCAAAGAAATGTGGGATAATTATCTCAATGAATATTAATAAAAAGTATTTCTATGTTGAAAGGATGCCAAAAAGCAGTTCTGTACTATTAGTGTATGTTAAAGATGCCATGTACTTATACAGTGTTACAAAACTTGACCTGAAGTTTATTGTGAAGAATGAGTGGTAAGGAAGCCTTACCTTCAGAGAGCACTGAACAATAACTCTGAATTTCTTTACTTTGTTCTATTAGGGAATAATCATCTCATTTTTAAAACAATATTTTTGTAAAATGTTCTACAGGCGACTGAATGCTAAAAAAAAAAAAAGGTGTGGGGCAGAAAGCATCTTTCACACTTCATCAAAAACTGCCTAGATTTTCTTACTTTAGTTTCAGAAAGATTACTATTTAGCTTTGTAAGTGAAAATATTTCTTCCAAATATTTGAAAGACAGCTTGAGCTCCTCAGAGAACCACTTTAGCTGTTTCCATTTGTGAACACAAAAAAGTCTGCTTTAGAACATTCATATATTTTTTTAAACTAATAGCAGAACGGCTTCACCTGAAGACCTGAGAATTCTTCACCCAAGACTAACAGCCTTCATTTGTGTTGTGTAAAACTGAATCAGAAGTTAATTATTTTGGTAACAGGCAAAAAATGTCCGAAGTCTTTTACTGAAATTTTGTGTGTACTTGAAACCATTGAGCAATAGTAGAATTTCTTGGCATTATAGTCACTACTTGATAGACTCGTTTTCAAGGAAGTCCAAGGGGATTTTTTGTTTATAAATTCCAGTATCTGGAATAGGACTGTGTCAGTTCTTTACAGTATATTTTATTAACAAGCTTGCTTCCTGTAAGTTTTGTGTGGAAGGATTTGATCTTGTCAGAGCTTTAAAACAGATCAATCAACCTTCTTATGGCGATCTCAATGAAGAAAACCATGTAAGATAGAGAAAAATAAAAACAAACCAGTTTCTCCCTGCATTTTTTGTATTTCTAAGGCATCTCCTTTCTTCCAGGATTGATTTCTATCAGTTCCATACTTTGATGGTCTCCTGTAGTCCTCTTCTCATTTCTTAGGCCTGATGTGGTTTCTGTTCTTAGCCATCCCAGTTCCTGCTGTAGCTGCAGGCTCTCTTCTTGATGCCTTCCTGTGCCTGATCTTCCTGTTGGCTGGTGCTTGCTTTTATTGCCCCTGCTCAGCTGCTTCTGAGGGAGAGCCATTTCCCCTTTCTTCTGGGAGAGAAACCCCACCCACATATGCCTGTACTAACAACATGTGGCAAGCAGAGTGAGGAACAAGGTAACAAATACCCTTATTCAGGCTTAAGGGAGAGAAGAATAGTAGATAAACTTTTCATTCACAGTCCCTGAAAGGAAGGCTGCAAGGAATTAAAAATCTATGCCAAACTACTAAGTCAAACAAATAAACAAACACATCCAACCTCATTCTTCCAGCAAAAGAAAGTACTTATAAGAGATTTTCAGTAGAGGTATAAAAGTGAGAAGATGTAAAAAGTAGGACCAGTATCAAAGGAACAAACCAAGTATTGTTCAGTTTATCAACCAATGATTTGAATGAAGGGGCAGATGCCTCCTCAGCAAGTTCAGTGAACACAAAGCTGGGAGGACTGGCTGATAACCCCAAGTGCTGTGCAGCCCTTCAGAAGGGCCTTGACATCTGGGCAGAGAAATTGATGTATTTTTGATAGGGTGATGGGGAAAGACTTGTTCCACTTCCCTTCTGCTCCAGGGAACTGCATTTTGGAAAGTCTCTTCACAGGTGAAGCACAAGAGCAGCCAGGTTCACTGTGAAATGCAGCCTCTCATACTTGGATTCAACCATATCTCAATGGTAAAATGCTTGTTAAACAAATTAATTAGTACTGCAATTAGTTAGTACTGCAATTGTGATTTTTACCATAAACTGCAGAAATATAACTTTTCTGTCCTTTAATAACAACAAAATTTTATTAATTTGGGGTAATTAATATCCTGTGCAATTCAGCCTAGTTTTGCTTACTCAGATAACAGAACCACAGAATCGTCAAGGCTGGAAGAGACCTTAAAATTCAACTAGTCCAATTGTCAACCCAGCACCACCAAATGACCCCTAAACTGTATCCCTGAGTGCCCCATCCAGATGCCTCTCAAATACTTCCAGAGATGGTGACCCCACCAGCTCCCTGCTCAGCTTATTCTAATGCCCAACCTCTCTATCAGTGGCTTGGGTTTTTTTCCTAATATTTAACCTGAACCCCACCCCTTAAATCACAGCTTAAATCTCTCATCCTTTCACTTGAGACATGGCAGAAAAAATCAGCTGCCATTTCACTACAGCCTCCTTTCAGGTAGCTGTAGAGAACAGTGAAGCAGTCCCTGAGCCTCCTTTCCTCCAGACTAAACAATCCCAGTTCCTTCAGCCTCTCCTGTAAGACTTATACCTTCTCCAGCTCTGTTGTCCTTCTCTGGACTGGCTCCAGCACCTCCACGTGATTCTTGCACTGTGTAGCCCAAAACTAAACACAGGACTGGAGGTGTAGCTTTGCCAGTGCTGAGTGCAGGGGGACAATCCCTTTCCTGGTGCTGCTGGCCACACTGGAGCTGACAGAGGCCAGGACACCACTGGCCATGGCCACCTGGACACACGGCTAGCTCTTGTCCAGCTGGCTCCCATCCAGCACCCACTAGTGGGGCACCTCCTCTGCTTGGGTCACTTACCAGCTGTGTCAGGCAGTTCTGTACTCTCCAGGAACCTTCCAGATGGCCTCTCCTCCACTGTGCTGCATTTCCAGGGGACATTTAGTAAGTTGAAGTCCCCCAAAAGATATAGGTAAAACAAATATGGGCTATACAAGGCTAGAAACAATCTTAGCTATGTGGTGGGAAAAAAGGACTGCCATGCATTTGTGTCTCTATAAGTAGGGAAGATTATTTGAAATCACTGCTGCCTCTAGTTCATAATAAAAATTTAGATGCTGATGTAAATTTGATTACAGTCCATTCGAGATTTAAGTCTTAAAAATCATGCTATATGTGGCTTCAAATTACAAATCAACCTCACATCTGTTTTAGTTAATTGTACAAATATAGAGTATCAGAACTAGAGTTTATAGCATTAAATGAGTGCATTAGTATTTTTATAATTTTAAGTACATTGTTCATACATAAAATGATTCCCTGAGAACACATTATTATATAGTGACCTTTTAGGGCTCCCTACAGAAGCTTGCTCACTGAAATTATTGAACTTCATAGGAATGAGAAGAAATCCAAATCCCCAAAAGAGCCAATAACAGAAACCTGGCAGAATTATCAAGCCACCATGAATACATCCTGTATTGTATATTACTCTGCTTATTATTATTGCACACAATCAAGCCCTTCAAGGAACACACAGAGAAATTTCCACTAGCAGCTATTATTGCATTTAATTATTTTAATCATTTCATTCTTCCCCCAAAAATAAATAGAGTGTAGATATCAAAGCAATGCTTTTCTAGAAGAAAATTCTGAAAAGCAATAAAAATATTGTTTTAAAAATCAAATCCAGAAAAAGTAGCATAATTATAAAAAAAGTTTAATGGGGGCTTAGTAGATTGGGTATTTACTTTAATGTTGTATCTTTTTATGTTTCTATTTATTAATTATTCAGATTCCAAAATTAATAAATCAGGCATAACCTATTTCCTTGTAAGATAAGTATACTGAAGACTGAATTCATGTCTTTGCACTCAAGTATGTTTAAGAATGAATAAAAGTGCCCCAATAGATTCATTCATATAAGATTCTGAATAAACCTTTGAAGTAAATTCAAGGGTAAAAAAAACCATATAGTTCAATGCTTTGGTTTTCATGACAAAGATTAAAGAAAATAAAATAATGCTTTTTACAGAAAGCAGAAATATTTCTGGGCTGAACTTTGTGTGCAGAAATAAACTGAAATTCT
Source organism: Petroica traversi (assembly GCA_025920805.1). NCBI lineage: Eukaryota > Metazoa > Chordata > Aves > Passeriformes > Petroicidae > Petroica > Petroica traversi. Next base: position 4,482,185 of record JAHLSL010000015.1, read on the forward strand.
GTGTGGAAAACTCTTGAAAAAAATACCAGAGAAATTAATTAGGGAGACACACCCCTCAGTTTGCAAGATGTTTCAGACAAAAAACATTAAGTAGATACTTATTTTAAATGTCTTTCATACTGATAGGTGTTGCTTTGCCTTGCTATTCCATAGGATCAGTGTTTGCTGTACAGCCTTACCTTCATTTTCTGAGTAAAGGGATTCTTTTTTTTAAATCTTATGGTTGTAAGGCTGGATCAAGAGTTTAATTTAAAAAACCCTAGCATCTAGTACAGACAACTTTGTGTGTTATAGATTTTGCTAAAAGGTCAGAAAAGCAAAATTACTATTTTCAAAAGAATGGCTGCATTCATTAGGACAGGGCTGTAACTAATTCTGGCCTTCCAGTAATCTTAAGAGAGCTGCAGTGTGGTCATGTCCAGCCTGACCTGAGCCAGCAGAAGATATTGAAGAGATGTCACTTCTATAGACAGTAAAGTGATGGATCACTTCCAAAATTATACTGGCTTTTATTATCATTATTATTCTGCTTCCTTCTCTGTTCTTTGATTTTTTTTTTTCTCCCTTCTTCTTCCCGCAGTTTGAGGCACAAATGGTGGAGGACATGATAGCTCTAAATGACAAGCTCTGCTTTCATGGATGCTTCAAAAACAAAAAGAATGAGGCATTTGAAGAAAATTTAATCACATTAGGACCAATCCTTTTGCTTGTTTTCTTTCTCATAAAGATATATTGATGTTGGATGACATATGTGGAAAGACAGCCTCTGAAGAAAAATGTTTCATATTCCCTAGTCTAGTAGATATATGAAAGGATATCATAGTGTCCATCAGTAAGAGATGGACAGCTTTTTGTCCTGAAGTTTTTATGCCATGATTTTAATAAAAAATCGGTGCCTTTGCCAGTGGCAAGTACAAACTAAAGTCAATTTGAATGTGTTTCTTATATAGCTGCTGGAAATCTTCAGAAATTACAATATAAATACCCCATCCTGGTGATCTTGACATTATAAACACATGGTAATGTCTCACAGAGGATGTACTAGAATTTTTATTAAAAATATCAGAACCATTAAATATTGGAAAGAATGGAAAAAAAAAAAAAGGCTTATATCCTTTATCAAAACTTTACCATTAAACCTACTTTCAGACTTTCAGGTATTTTTTAATTCTAACTGGTAAATACTTTTTGTGTCATTAAATGTTGATGCAGTCACTGAAGTTAACAAATCTGTCAAGTCTGAAATTTTCTCCCGCAAAGTTAACTGTTCTGGGAATAGAATTGTCTTATTTGCCCTCAGTTGTTTTGTGTTTAAGAATGAATGCAAGTTACACATCAGATTTAGTAGCCTGAATAAATCTTCCAGTTATAATCCTTTATTCTTTTGACAAAGGCCATCTATAAAAGAACATAAAAAGTGAAAGGGCCAGCGTTTGTGCTAATATGCATTCATCTTACCATCTCTGAAAAGGGTTCCGCATTTGAGAGAAATTGTAGCTACAATGATCATTGTAGGAAAAGGATTTTTACTGGATATTTCCCTTCTTCTAAATGGAAGACAAAGTGTGATGACTGTTGCATGCCATTTCTTTGTATTTTCTTGTGATTGTATTGGAGTAAAACTTGTAGGTCTGAATGTCTGCTTGAGTTAATCAACATAATCACAGCAACTTTGAGGAAACCATACACAGTTACAGGCACTGAGAATAAATCTATTTAGTGGTTTCTCAAATTCAGCTGTATACATTTGACAATGTGTCCTTATCAAGGCCTAAAATCAATTACTATTTTCCCACAGAAATTCAAAAACCCCTGATTCTATTCTGTTGAAATCTATCTAACTATTTCAGCATAACACCTTGGTAAAAATAGAAACTCTTACTAGAAATGATTGTCATATGCTTAACAAATTTAGTTTTTAACTTTTATATAATAAACAAAATCAACATTTGCATAAAAAAATAGGAGCATTTTAAGACCTGTATATGTCACATCTTCAGAAAGCTGAGAGAATATAAATAATCTACTGGCTCTATGGCCTGTTTCTCCTCTGTACTGCTCTTTGTATGTGCAGACTGGGTGAGAATGTTTTTTAAATCACCTCATCCATCATGATGCAAGATATCCACATTTCTGGCTTTTTGACCAATTAGGAACAATATGCACAAACAAACAAACAAAAAAGGAGTAAAAACTGAAGCATATGTCATTCCCAACTCATAGTGACATGTGCTATCTACTGTAATAAGTACAATTTCAGAAGTTAAAATGTTTACCAGAGGAACAAATTTCTCTTCTATAATTTGAACATATATACATTTTATGAAACATTGAGATTTTAAAGGTCTATTTATTTCTGGTACCCATAAATCCCATGGTATTGGGAGACATAGCTGTTCAGCATATATTAAATTTCTGTCCAGTTGTTTGAACTACAGGTCTCTGAAATAATACTTTTTAATTATGTCCTACATATATAAAAATACTATCATATTTAAGAGGATATTGTAATTGTTACCAGCCGGAATTGTGTTTGCTAACAACATTTTACTTTGATTCAGATCTTACTCAGTACATTTTAATTAATATAATTTTGCAGAAGAGATAGTTTATATTATTATTTAGGAAAAAAATCTATATTTTCTGAGCTATTATTGCTAATCATCAATATTTTTCTTGGTGGATGACTGTGAACTTGAACAGTGTTATACACTGAAAGTATAAACAGCTCCTGTAGTCAGCTAAATCAGAATCACTCAGTGTAAGAAGATCTGCATAGGAGGAAAAGGTAAGTTCTTCAGAGTCCTGAAAGCATGTGTATGAGCCAATATGCCTAGCTGTTTGATACAGACAGGGATCAGACTTGGAAGAAATTAACTTAAGCTTCTAAACACTTTCCTTCTCGATTAATCTAGAAAGTGTACAGATAAAAGCTTTGGCTCAGGTCCAGATCATATCTGTATGCAAAAGATAGCTCTGGAATCAGTCACATCTATGAAGAGTAACTTCTCAAGATCCTCAGTTACTTCTAAGTTTTTCTGAGACAAAATTATCAAATTAATCTGAATTTGCATATTGGACACCATAAATCTGCCCACTGACTTTTTGAGAGCTATGATCATACTACTTGTGAAAAACTCTGCAAAGAGCCAGTCAAAGCGATCATTAGGAATATTCTTTTTTAATTAAAGGATGCCATTAATCCAGCAAATAATGTTGCCATACAGAAGATTTCTGTTCCTTCACCAAGTATATATTTACATTTGAAATATGTTTTAAGAAATATTTCAGAGAGCTTACAAGTATGGATTAAAATAAAAATGGGAGAACCACAACCTAGGTACTTTTTTCATGTAATAAACTACACATAGTATTTACATGCCTGTCAAGCTCCACTCATTTCAATGAGATTAAAAACCCTTCTGCTCTCAAAATTTAACACTCAATGAAAAGTCAAGTATAAAGTAGTAATGACATCTTAAATTTTTTTTTAAAAAAACAGATGGGTATCCAAGTTGAAGTCAAGAATCTTTTCTGAGCCAATAATCTGTAAATTTAACATTTCATATGTGCATCCATAAATAAGTCTACAAAAACCATTTTTGTAAAGTAACTTAATGACTTGAACACAGTACAGCTCTCTCAAAATGCTTGCATCCGTAGTCTAAATGCAGTCCAGCTTCTAAAGTTAATCAGCATCGGATTGATGATTACAATGGGTGCTTTGCTTCCGTTGATTTGAAGTCTCAACATTTGAAGCTCAACATGAGTGAACTGTTTGCTGCTACAGCACAGAAAGACAACAGGATGCTGGGGAGCCCCGTGGAGGGCATCACCAGCAGGGAGAGAGAAATCATTGTGCCACTACTCAGTGCTTGTCAGGCCACACCTGCAATACTCTGTTCAGTTTTAATCCCAACTACACAAAATACACACATATAGGCTGGAGAGAGTTCACAGAAGGGCCACAAAGATGATCAAACAACTGGAAGACTGTGAGAAGAGCCTGAGAGGACTGGGTTTCAGCCTTCAGAGAGGAAGGCTTGGAAAGACCTTATCACCATGTTCCTGTATTTAAAGGCTAAGATAACTCCCTTTTTACAAGGAGTCACATGGAAAATATGAGGGGTGATGGGTACAGGTTACTCCTAGGGAGATTCCAATTGGACACAAGAATTTTCACAATGAGAACAATCTGCCCAGGAATAATCTCCCTAGGGAAGTGTGGGGTTGCCCAGCATTGGACATTTTTAAGATTCAGCTGCACATGGTGCTGAAACATCTTGGCCAGGCTATGGTTTTACTATGCTCTTGCCAATAAAGATTAATTCTGCTTGAGGTCCCTTCCAATCCAGTGTCCTATGATTCTATGAAAATATCTCAGTTAGGAGAGATGACTCGGGAATATGCAGAAATAAGTCACTGGGCATTTTTGTTTTCTATAGAAGAAATGATTGGATAAGTGATCAGCTGATCAAGTAGTCATCAGTCTTCCTTTTAAAAACAAAAATTCAACTTATGAACAAAGTGCTTAAAAAAATTACTCTTTAGTAATATTCCAAAACTGACCAAATAAGCATACAAGCTAGCAGCCCAGTGCATGGCAGCACTGAATCTTTACTGCCATTTTTTAAACTAGGATATTATGAAACTGTAATATTTGACAGTTGTCTATTCTAAGGAGTAAGCAAACATGTTTCCTGCATTGAGTTGCAGTGGAAAGATGACTGTACTTATATAAAATAAGTACTTTTCAATCTGCTTGCTAGTCAAGACACAGAGATGACTTTGATTCCTACTACTCTGTGGGGAACTGGCTAGAACAGAGCCTGCAGTCAATTTAGCTGCATCTGAAATGGTCCTGATGTACAAGACAGACCTAAGAAAGGACCACCCAGCTGTGCTAGCAATATGCCTAATGTGAACTTTAATTTTGTTCACATAGAACTGTTTGTGTAGGCTGGTTACACTGCCAACACATCCCATTTGAAGAGTGGGTTTAGTAATGATTTCACAGTAGAGACAACAGGGATAAGAAGCTGCAGCAGATACAGTCATAGCCATTTTTAATAACTTAAGTTCGGGTTTTTGAAGCTGCCTTTAATGTTTAGACTTACATTTTGTACCAATTTTAACTGGAATTGGCCATCTAGCAGCTTGAGGTGGTTTTACAAATATTACCCACCAATTACTATTTTACCAGCTGCTGGTGCAAAAATGTTCCAGTTTTTATACTAGGCACTACTCTGGGGTTGTTGGGTTAGAACAAAAATGACAGTACAAGAGAGATAGAGGAAAAAATATTTTTCCATCTACATGAGGAAAGCAAAATTGAACACTTCTGGATTTTTTTTTTTCATATTTTATACCTGTTGGTAAACTCTTGCTGTACATACTATGATGAAAAAACAGGATGAGGTAAAATTCATTGAAAAATAAATATCCTAGTGAAATGATCAATCTTGGATTCTAAGTATTAAAAAATTGTTTTCAGGTAAAATCTTTAAATATCATAGAACCTAAAAAAAAAAAAAAAAAAAAAGTTTTAAAGTCAATCCTGTCTGGATGATCCCATTTCTCATGTTTGAAACTTTTCAATCAGATTTGTAGGTGGATCTCTAAGACACTAATGAAAAGTATCTACGAGGCTGTAGTTCGCAAGAAAGTGTTCAGCCGCCATGATGCCTGCCAGAAGGATAACACAGCAGCCTAGTAAACCATTTATGGAGAGCAGTGAAGGCAATTTCCTGGCACAGGCAATTGAGGAGCCAACAGGAAAGGCACTACACTGGACCTGGAACTTATGAATAAGGACGAATTTACAAGGAACTTGAAAGTCAGAGGCTGCCTTGGCTGCAGTGAACATGAAATGGTGCAGTTCAGGATCCTAAGAGAAGAGCTAGGCACAAAAGCAGTATCACAGCCCTACATTTCAGCCTTTTCAGAGGATATGGCCCTGGACAACTGAATGGTCCAGGAGAGCTGGCTGACATTAGAGGACCATGTATTTTTGTCACACTTCTGCAACAGGTAAGAAAATAACACTGTAAAGGCAACATGAAAAAAACTAAAACCATGCCAGATCTTTCATTCTGGCTTTTTGCACTAATTCTCAGTCACTGTACTGCTAATTCTCTCCAAAACATTTTGTGCCATTAAGGATTATCTGTAGTACTATGAAACAGGAGGACTGACTGACACTGGGTACAGCAGGCTAATCCAGCTTGAATTGCACTTAATCTTTGTTAGTAGATTAACAAAATATATTTTCCTGTTTCTTCTAGATTACACATAAGTGTTTCCAGAGATTAAGATCTGGCATAGTTTAGAGTTCAATACCAAAAGCTTTATTGGTTGTGATTTCAATACTGGAATAACACTGCACTTGCAACTGCCAGAATCTTTGTGAAAGAGGTGGAGACAAAAACTTAGAAGTCACAGAACAAAATGGAGTATTTTCTGTATATATAGAGTCTCTTCCATAGGGACCTCTCTTTAGTCCCTTCTAGGATAATTATGTAAAATCTTCTATGTAGAGTTATGCAACTATAGCAGAAAAATCTTGTCTTTATAAACATATAAAAATCATGCTTACATGCATATATATTATATTTTATACAGGTACATGATGCCAAATTGTCTCTAGTATAAATATAGAACACGAAATAAAATGGAGGTAGGTAGTTGTGATAAAGATCTCTAGGAGTATCAGAGAAGTTTAAGTTTATAGCAATTTAGTTTATGGTAGAAGTCTGACTGTTACTGAGTCGATTTTTTTAAGTGCATTTTCTTGATCATAACTCATAGTATAGACAAAGCTGTTGACTAATAATGTAAGAAAACAATGTGATAGAATAGTAGAAAATTAAACTATTTAAAATTATCAGAAATCTCAGTGACAACCCTCATTCATTAGGGATATATTTTCCCCTTGTTGAACATACATCAGTCTCATTGATATTAGCAGCAGTGATTTAAGCTTGTTTAAAACTGAAGATGACATTTAATAACTGCATCAGCAATGGATATGTGTTCAGATAATCCAACTACTCATTTTTGTAAATCATTGTCAGGAAATTGTTTCAGCCTTGCTAAGTTGTCACATTTGCTATACATAGAGAACGAAGCAGTCCAAAACAGATTAAGTGCTCCCTCTTATATATCATACCATTATAGATACATTACTTTTACATATGTGTTGCTTATCTAGTTAATTGCATATTTTGATTTAAAATAAAGCCCTTCATTTGAGAGAGGCACTGGAATATTGAAGAATTGCTAAGAGATTTTTCAGGAAAATCTTTATAAATTTACATTTGTAGAATAAATAAAGGTATTAAATCTTCCCAGTTATTTAATTTAGCTATAGGGAATCCTGTCTAAACCCTGTATTTGGCTGTCTCTCTATAAAATTATCTACTTCCAGATGACTAAACCAATCAGTGTGGGTTTAGAGCTCATTTCCTTCATGTTCAGATATATTTACCCTTTAGAATATAATCTCATAAAAAATCTGGGGACTCCTTGCAAACAACAAACAAGCCAAATAATTTTGGAGAAAGGTGTCAGTTATGCTTGTTATGATCACTTTTTCCTACCTTTGTGGCCCCCAAAGGTACTTGCAGCCTTGTCTTCTCACCTACCAAATGAGTATCAAATAGAAGTTCATATTATTCTTTACTTGTCAATTCATCTTTTGTCACCTAGCAGAAGTAGCACAGCATCATTTCTCACTGTACTGTAGCACTCAGACAAGGGGTAACCAATTATATTGAGTAATTCTCCTGGCTGACACTTCTATTTATTTTTCCTCCCTTTCACTCTGTTTCTTGCATCTATCAATATGAAAACAGAACAACACACATCTCTGCCCTACACAGAGAATTCCTACACCTTCTGCCAAATCTCACTGCTGAGAGTCAGCAAAGGAAGTAAGGTAAAAGATATCTTCATAGGATAACCTGGTCTAAGCTTCTAAAATAGACCTCAGGGACTTGGATGCCCAGATCTCAGGTTCAGGGCCAACCAGAAATCTAGTTACATATTACATATATATATATATATAGTTATATATATAGTTATAGTTATATAGCTATATAATCTTGACCTATATTTGGATATGAATAATCAAAGTATTTAGATTTTGCAAAGCTCTAAGCATTCAATTTTTATTTTTTTTTGTAAAGCAGAACATAGTGTGGAGTTCAAGAAAAAAAAACCACCTGTCAGACTTGTTTTAAGAAACGCAATCACAAATAGAAGAATTCTTTGTGTTCGTGAAAATTACGATATATTTCATAGAAAAGAAAAAATGCAGTTTCTGTGAGTCAACATGCTCACAAGAACTTATCTGTACATAGGAATTAAATGAACCAGCTACCATCACCTGGACAAAGTTGTAATGTTGCAATTAAAACACATTGTATTTTAATGGATTTTCATAAATAATCAGGCTGTATCACATCTTGATGCCAGATGACTATTTAGTAATGAATACTGTTATGAACCCCATGTCTGAGTGTTAATTCAGTGAATCAATAACTGAATATGAATACAGTATAATTAATCATTTCCTGCTACAAATCTGTAACAAATGTATTATAGTCTGCACTCTTATTCTGAAAAGTGATGCATAAAATGGAATACATTACAGCTTAGTTTGCATCTTAATGGCCTAAAAACATAGAACATTTTTCCCCTCTAGTGTCTGGTAGTGGAAATGACAACGAGTTGAATGCATTTTTTAAATGCATTTTAAAAAAACTGTATTGTTTTTTTAACCTACACCTTTTTTTTTTTAACATGAACATGATAAAGTCTAACCTAATGCATTATTTTGAAATTATTTTCTAATGAAGAACTAATATCAGACCAAACTCATACTGAAATTTTTATTAATGTTCTATTATTGATGTCAATGGGCTTTTAATTCCTTATTAAAATAAGAAGAGAAGATGTATCTTCAGGAATTTCAGATTAGTTAAATTCACATCATAGTGCTGAGTTAAAAGCAATTATAGCAGATGTAGATTGGAACCTGTATTGGTAACGTGGATCTTTAACTTTTGGGAAAGCTCTAAAACTTCAGATATATCAATATAATCTTCACTATGAAGTAATGATTCTTGGGAATAGCCAGCATCTGTAAACTTGCAGTCAGAACCTGGTCTGCCCCATCCAAGATCACCTCCATAGGCTCTATAAATTTAGTACAGTGAAGCCATAGATTGATACTAGAGCAGCCAAATTCAAGAAATCCAGAAGAGCAATTCAAGGTGACTGCTACCTGTGCCCATCACAGAGAAAAGCAGGCACGTGATCCAAGGACTGAGAGTTTTTAGACCATTCAGATGTTTTGCATGTGGCCTTTTCCTGTATGTGTGGGGTGCTCTGGGGAACAGACAGAACCATTAATTGCTACTTCCAGTGTCACTGAAGCAACCAGATTTTCTCACAGGCCGGAGAGTCCATTCTCTGAATGCACCCAGCAAGTGAGAAATATTATTAAATCAGACTAAACAATGGAGTGCTTCTAATTTACTGCTCAGAGTTTACATTCCTACAGAGTTTACAATCTGTTGTACAGTCATATTAAAATAAAAGCCTTTGTGTGTACATGGGACTTATCTGGATTTTGCTTTTTCTCAGCTCTCATTAGAAGAATCTATATTTGGAAGTCTGTCTGTTTTCTCTAGGTATTATTTTAGTGAAATTTAACCCTTTGGAAAAATTTTAACTCAGATAACTTAATTTCTGTAACTTTTCCAAATTTGTGTTAATGGCAGATTTTGAACATTGTTTCCTTTGGAGTTTGGGTTTGGAGATTTTTGTTCCTTTATTTATTTCTGTGTTGGTTTATTGCTTTTTTGTCCTAAAATTTTGCTAACTGTCAAAGTGAACAAGCTAACTCCTGCATATCCAGATTCCAGAGTCAAAAAATAAGAAAGACAGCCTCAATTATTTTGTTTTCTAATCAATTTTTTTTAAAAAAAAAGAGGTAAAGAGAAGCAAGAAGTTGCATCTTTCTTTTCTTAGTCCCTCTCTACTTCTGTTCCAACTTGCATAGTCATACATTCATTGTTTTGGCTTCTGGTGTCTTCATAATGATGTTCCATACTGCTATCTATTTATTGAGAAAAATGAAACTTCATACCTTTCAATGAAACCTCTCATGTTGTTCCTTCTCTGTTATAATTAATAGCCCTCTCTCTTCCTCTCAGTGATTCAGATACACTGTATGTTTTTAAGAATGAGTAGTTATCCCAGTAACCAAATTGAAACTCAGAAATAGTTACTAGGGGAGTGGAGCAAACAGCAACCAGTTGTTTGATTAATGAGGAAATGACGGCTCACAGAAAATTCACAGTAATGCTCATTATTATCAACCCTCTGTGTGGCATTCTTATGAAGACTTTGTGAAAAAACTTGACAGGGGATTCTGCCTCAGCTGACCAGCTTCCTTGAGGCATTTCCATTGATTTTATAGATGCCTCTAATACTCTATTCCTGAGGTGCTTTGATTGCTACTTTACAGAAAATTTAGCTGGTACTTTAATCTTTAGGCATTTTGGTGTCTAGTTCTTTGACACAAAAGGAAATTGCCCAGGCATTTTTGGCCCAGAAAATATTCATGAAGGAGAAAGAGCTCCTGCATGCAACAGGCTGCTTTATTTTGACATCCTATGAAGACAAAAAGAAAAGGTGAAAAAAGTTTATAGAGATTTTATTTACAAACTTAAATACAATACTGAAGTCCATTATTGTTTAAAGAATGAAGTCAAATAGCTCATTTCAGTTATAGAAGATGCTGGTCATCCTCATGGAAACATTCTTACAAAAGTACGTCAGGCTTAACAAAAATGAAGAAATTGCATTCCAAAAGAAGAAAATATCAACACCCTGTAGCAATCCCAGAAAAAGATGCTTTAGGTACGTCAAGTAATTAATTTCTCTTATGGAACTTCCAAATTTAAAGATACTGCAACTTATTATTTTTAGTGTACTTAATTGAAGATAAATTCCCTAGAGGGAAAAGCAAGTTCTAAACAGCTTGATGCAATAATATTGCATGATTTTTACTGTAGTATCTACTCACTGCCAGAATAATTGCTGACAAAGTACTTCTCTTTCAAAATCTCAAGGAAAAAAACCTTACCAAGTGTGGCTGAGCTGTAAAAATCTGATGTTTGTTGAACCTTTGGCTATACAGTGCCAGAGGAAGTATAAAGCAAATATTTTGCCTAAAATGACTCTTTAACAAAATTCCTCAGAGTTTGCTGTAGATGAATTAACAAACAGTTGCAGAGGGAGTTCTCTGTAGATGGCATGCTAATGAATTCTGACAGGTTGAATGGTTCAAAGATAATGGGCTGAGCTGCCCACTGACTGTAAAGCAGAAGATGATTAAGGTTAAGACTTCAGGAAAATACCCCCCAAAAAATGGATCAAAAGGAACAATCTGACTTAGGGGTTGAATTGCAGGAGTTCAGTTTCTCTACTAAGGATTGATGTGTTAGTGAAATTCAAGTATCTGAAGTTTTACACTGGTATCATGACTTGCTGCATAATTCATGATTGTTCTAATATTGCCATTCACTCTTCCAAATATGAAGGGTCAACCAACATTTACTTCATCATTTTAATACTATCTTTGAAATAAATTCAGATTCACTTATATATAGAGAGTTATTATTTCATAATTTGATGGAAAACTTTTTTCAAAAGAGAATACATGAAATTTGATTTCAGAAGATGATAGAAGATTAAATAATATTAGAAAAATCTACCAAAGAATTGTTACACAGTTTTTCTTCCAGGAGAACTGTCATTAAAATAATGGCTAATAAAATGAGGACTTTATCTAAAAAAGGTGGCAAGACATGGGAAAAGGTTGGAAGACTTTTCAAGCCTATAAAAAATAAGCAGAACTTGTTAGGTAGAAATTTTGCTTCTAGAGATAATAATTTGTTTACCTTATGCGCAAAACAGATTAAATCTCTGAGAAATCAGAAACGGAAGAAACAGTGTTTACCCTTTCTATCCTCAGCAGAAGAAAATGCAAGCAAAAATATATTTTCCCTTTTTTTCTCTATTTTTTTTAGATGTTGCCTGCAAAAAGCACACTGAACTGTTCTAGACAGAGATTTGTCTATCATCCAAGGTTGGGACCTCTTTTCATTACTCAAATATCATGAGACCAAGGTGCTTTTCTTGGACATGATTACAAAGACTAAATAAATTCTACAAGACTAAACCAGGAAAAGGGAAAGAGAATCTGAAAGCAAATTTGGCAACATACCAAATTTACCAAGCTTTCATAATTAGGCTCTGAGAATTCCGAAAGAGCAATGGATCATTAACATCAGTAGGGTGCTGGAAACAACTTTCAGTGAAAAAACCAACAAACTAAACTTCAGTAAGAAGATAAAGATTGTTTTCCACACACAAGTATGGAAAGAAATTTCATTGTTAAGCCATACCTTGCTGCTTTCAAGGTATAGAAAAAATCCCTTATTTTTTAAATTGAAAAACAAAATAATACTATTAAAAGTATTTTTTTTCTTTTTCACAAAATTATAATCTATCTTCAAAGAAAAACATAATATAATTTAAAATTTAAAAAATTGCCTTCAAAAACTTTAAACACTTCAACATATACAGACATTTTTTGTCATGAACCTCAAGAAAATGATTCACAGGACTCAAAGCAGATTTCCAATGGGTCAAAATCTTTTGAGAATTTTCTTCATAAAGTCTTGGGTGAAGAAAAAGGGCAATTGAATGTTTCTCATATTGTGTTATTGGAAAAATGATTATGTTTTTTTAATCTTTATATGCCTCACAGTCACATGACTAAGATAGGCTCCTCACAAATTGATGGTGATACTTTTGAATTCTCTTCATCAATTTCACGTCATTAGAAGCAGGAAGAGAAACAACTCCAAAGAGAATGAGAAAGTAGCTCCTGTATGAATAGATGTAAACTCAGTTTTTACTCCATAACCTTCCAGCACAGAATTAAGCAGGAAGGTTGTGAAATCCAGTAATGAGCTGACCAAGAAGATCCTTTTTCAGGGTCATGTCAGTAGAGTTCTGTTAGTAGATCCTGTGTTAGGTAGGATAAGAGGCAGACTGACCCTCTGAAATTTTTGCAACAGCTGTTTCCCCTCATCCCTACAGAGTTTGACATATCCAGTATTTTGGGAGCTATTAATGCTGCTTTCTAAATTCCCTGAAGACTAAAGAGTTGAAGAGAGACAGAGTGGAACAAATCAAAGTTTCCAAGTACAAACAAAAGTGCAAATGCATATATAGAGAAAGCAGCCAAACAAATTTTCTTTTTAAGGTCATGTTTATACACTGCATTCAGAATTCAAAAGCCGTTGTAATGTCATAGATCATTATTCAGCCACTGCTATCTGCCAGGCAGAAATCAGACAGCAATCACTGTGGCTATATAATTTCTAAAACTGTTGAAAACACTGCTGTGAGACATTTTTCCATTCTGGATAACTACAATGCAGATGGAATCTAAAGAGACTTTCTGCTTCATGCAGTTGTTAATGATATTATTCACAAAGCATATACATCAGGCAGATTTGGCTTGACAGTCCATGAGGTAGCAACCTCATCTCATTTCTAAAGAGAAATGATGTTCCCTTATCACAGTCATGCTCTTCGAAATTTTGGGAGAAAAAAAAACCCACTGCAAAGTGCCGTTTAGCTTAAAAGATGTGACTAAGGAAAGGAATCGCTGACACAAAACAGTCAACTTATTTTCTTGCTGGAAATGGTCAAATTGGTGATTTCCAAACAGTCCATTTGCCTTTAGAAACCAGAAAAAACACCAGCTGCTTCATAAAATTCATAAGAGCTTTCATATGAAAAATACTGAAAGATGGAGTAAAATGTAGAACCACCTGGAAATTAACTTGAAAACAGCAAAAACACATACACCCCAGAAAATTTAGCTGAAATTTCTTTCTGAACTTTGGATTGCAATTGATGTGCACAGCTTTGGCCTGTCAGTACTCAAAAAACAGCATCACAAACTTTATTTTGATGAAAAGCAGCTGCCTTTATTAATATGACTTTTGTGACAATTCAAGCAGCTAAGCATAAGCCAAAGGGGAATGCAGTGTGTTGGAATAAATTCTGATTTTAGATAAATCCATGCATTTGAGTGACTGGAGCATGGACATAGGAGGCATGTAGATACAGTGACATAAGAAATCTTTCTGTTACTATTGCTAGAAAACAGAACTTCATTTTGAATACTTTGTTTACCAGAAGGAGAGTCGAGTCATTTGAGCAGAAAGTGCCTTGAGTATCTGGATAGAAAACGAAATACTTTTGCCTCTTCTCAAGTACAACTGGCACTGAAACGATTTTTTTTCCTCTAGATGTTTAATACATCAATCATGATCTGCTTTTGTGGAGGTGTTGCAGTAAGATGAAGACAGAACTGTCTGAAGTAACTGAAGTATTCTTGGGACTTGTTGCAAATTTAGTGTCAGCACTGTGTTTGTTTACATTTGAATCTTAGGTTCAGTTGAGACTAGAAAGAAAAAAAGAAAAACAAAACTAAAACCACTTAATAATGGCTTTCAGTTCCAGACACTTCAGTAGTGACATGCATAGCTAAGCACTGCAAAATCATTTCAACACATGTTAGCTTCAGGGATAAGCATTGTTTGACTGAGGCATTCATATCCTTAAGATGTTTATGTGTTTGAATGGAACTGCCCTGAAAAAGAATGCTATCTAAAAAAAAAACAAAAAAACCCCAAACAACCCATCAGTGACTGCCTTCTTCACTTGTACAAAAACGGTCATGTGAAAAAAAATAAGAAACTTCATGTGAGTCCTCTTTGAGGTGACTATATTTGAAAGACAGCAGGAGCTGAATTTCTAAAAAAGTTCTTGCAGCAAACTGTAAAGCCTTGCCTACCTATCCAGGTTTTTCTGAAGAGGACAGAATTAACTATTTCCCAGTCAATAGCTCTCAAATCACAAAAAATCTTTTATCTCAAGGAGATGAAAAGAAAATCACTAATAGTTACAGATATTCACAACTCTATGCCTGCCGCTAACAGTATAGGAGGGATGTACACTGTAAACTCTTCAGCTGGAAAGTTTTATCTCAAGAATGCTCCTGTGAGTCCAACTTTCCTATGGTTTTCTCTGCTCCAAAGTTTGGGCAGAGAAGCTGGTACTTGCTTTCCACATCTCAGTTTATCTTGCCGTGTCAATACCTTTGACTTGGGGAGAATTACTTGGGGGTGTTGGTTGACACAAAACTGAACATGACTCAGTAATGAGCACTTGCAGCCCAAAAAGCCAATCCTGTCCTGGGCATCCAAAGTAGCATGGCCAGCAGGGCAAGGGAGGGGATTCTGTCTCTCTACTCTGCTCTGGAGAGACCCCACCTGGAATTCTGCATCCAGCACTGGGTGCCCAGCATAAGAACAAACTGGACCTGTTGGAGCAGGTCCAAAGGAGGGCCACAAAGCTGATCAGATGACTGGAGCACCTCTCCAAGGCAGTCAGACTGAAAGAGTTGGAGCTGCTCAGCCTGGAGAGGAGAAGGTCTGGGGAGACCTTAGAGCAGCCTTCCAGTACCTAAAGCTGAGGACACTAACAGGAGTTAAGGATGTGGGTTTTTGATTTAAAGCAGATTAAGGAGAAAACCATCGAACTCTGTAGTGGCACAGACACCCTACTTTCTCACAACAACATGTGGGCAACACCACAGCTATTAAAATCCACTGTGAGAATCTCAATTCAAGGTAAAAAAATCCACACAGCTAAATTCAAAGGAGCAGATGGCTCTGGATTTTTATACAATAGTTGAAATATGACACTGAATTGAACAGTTTGAGATAGTCTATCTGAAATTAAGTTTGAAGATAAAAATATATCAGTAGGTGTATTCTCACATACAGAGTGGGTAGAAAACCTGCAGCCAAAGCTATGCAGAGGTGAATTAGAAATGAAATTATTATTGTAAGGGGTGCTGCTCTGAGCAATACAAAAGATATCCCATAATAGGGATACATTTCCTTTAGTATATACATAGTATATAAACACCAAACAATCTTTCAAGTCTGCCACGTCTTGCCCGACTGTAATACAAGTTATAGCTCTGACACACATCTGGAATAAGTGATCAGCAGAGAATGCTGGCATACTGCTTTGATCAGACTTCAAATAATAAACAATTGTACAAACCAAGTTCTTAATAGCTTAATTGTAAGCCTTTTAAGAGGGAGCTCTTTTTTTTGGTGTTTTTGCAATGTTTACTACATAGAAGCTCAATCCATGACAAGCAGAATAGATAAAAGCAGAAAATTGGTAATATTATTCCTATTGCCATGCAATTTAATTTCTATTGTCATAAACATAAGTCTCTTTTATCTCTTTCCCTATGGTTTAGAAAATACTTTTTCAAATTAGTAGATAAGGCTTCTGGGAATGAACACAAGACTGTTTCCATATTTATGCTTTCCCCTTAAACTGGTCATGATAGTTTCAATTTTTAATCACTGCATTATGAACAGAGGGACCACTGCAATGCTTTTTAGAAAAATTCTGTTTACAGTTTACAGCTGTGCTAACAAATCCTTGAGCCATGCTAGTGGTTTGATTTGTGGTTTACTGTATGACCTGAGTTTCACTAATTATTTTCCCCAGGGACAAGATTTTTCAGGAGTCTTCTCTGATTAACTTAGCTTTTATGAGAGAACACTTGGCTGATAGTGCCAGATGAATGTTTTAATGTAAAAAGCTTGTTAATTCTCTCATGATAATACTTCTAAGTCAAAGTCCCTCATTAGCCCTTAAAATTAACATCAACATGACAAAGATCAGTGTCAGCAGAACAGAAACTTTCTAGAAAGTTCTGAAGTCTGCAATTTAAGTGGCAAAGACCACAGCTATAGTAGCAAACAGTATTAGCTTTTCTTGTAGTGATTTTAAAGCTATGCCAAGCCTATATTTTATGACTACTTTATGGCTGTCAGTAGAATTTTCACACATGCATAGTCACCATTGACTGGTATTTCACCTTGTTTACAAGGACATAAACAATTTTATTAGAAGTTTAAAAATTCACAAGCTAAAGGAGACCTGTAAAATTTACTGTAAATCTATTCACAGATATCCTGCAGTCTTCTGAATGTGATCATTAGACATGCTGAGAGACATGTTTTCTCCTAAGAGAAAACAAAACTGCATGTAAACAAGCAGCACTGTAGGTACAGAAGACTGCATTTTTTGGACAAACACTTTTAAAACATGTTAACTTCTTTGACTGGAGCAATCTAGCAAGGAAAGAGATGCAACTCAAGCCCCTCTGCTGCTTATGGCAGAGTACAGTATCTTCTGTGAAGTTCCTGATTTCAACAGTATGCAAAGCTATGCAAGTGTGGTGGAAGAGATCACATTCCACCAGGTAAAATGAAGATTTCAGGGCCAGGTCTGTGAAGAATATCACAAGCTTTAAGTACAGATGCAAAAAGTGACAGAAAATATATTCCTGGCTGTATTAGACATTACTTGTACTGTCATTTCAGTGAAAAGGTCTAAAAGCTCTATTTTTGTTGAAGATAGGCAATATGAGGCAAAAAAGTCAATTAAACAACACGGCTAAAAAGGCTGACATAAAGCTAAAAGAATTCACATGACCTATGGAACTTGTATCACTAGTCAATGATCTTCACGATGTACCTAGATCAAAAAAGACAAATAGACATAAGAGTTTTAAATGGTATTATATGAAAATGCTGGAAATTAAGATGCTTTAGAGGGAGGGTCACAGTGCTGAATACGTGTAATCCAGTAACAAATGTTTACTTACAGCTGTACTGAAAAGACTATGATGTAGCTGAACCAAGGATCAGCAGAATCACAGTCTCATTAAATCCCCTAGCTTTGCCATCAAACTGATGCCTCTCAAAATTATATATTTTGGAATAATCACAGAAAAAAAATAAAGTTAGCATCCTCTAATATTTATTTTCATTCTATCACCTCCTCCCAAAACAGCTGTGCAACTTAAATAAGAAATCATGTCAGTACATGATCATGAAAAAGACCATCTACTTACATAGATAATTTAATTTTTTGAAGGTGCATTGGACATATTCATTGAGTAAAACATTTTTGTAAGCAAAACTAATTTATAATAAAGGACATTTGGAGAAAAACTGAAGTGTTTCAAAGTTATGCATGCATCATGCAAGGTACATCTACAGAATTTCACAAGCTACACAAAAAGTGTTTAAAAAGATGTGGAAAGATCAAGACTGATTTGCATACTGAGAGACTCATGGAACACTAACAAAGGAGCAGGGAGAGTACAAAACTTGAGGATCAGAAATTAATATGTGCAGTGATATATCACTGAATATACTGAGTTGAAAGGGACCCACAAGGATCATTGAGTCCAACTCCTGGTCCCGCACAGGACAGCAGTCTGCACTCTATAAAGCCACAAGTTTTGAAGTAATGGGTCACAAATGTGGGAAATAAAATCAGAATTTGCAGTATTCAGAACAGGTAACTTACCGCAAACACAAATTCACAAATCTCAGCCTCAGCTCGGGTGTACTACAGAATAAATAACACATAAAGCTTGGAATTCAGAGAAACTTAGTTTCCTTCACAGTACTTAGAGGTTCTCTCAAGATTTTTAAACAACGCGACTGATGACAACATACTGCATTATTATGGAAACACACTTTACAGAGATAATAGGTCTCACTCAGGCAAGACAGTCTGACACTGTTTTAAGACATGAAAGGATCCAAAAAGCCTGAGGTGAGATGACCTTAGTGGAAGCAACAGTCCAGTATAAGAATAGTTCTTCATATTTCCTCTTTCAAAGTTTTACAGCACCACAGAAGTTGAAAAGCTTCCTTTTTGCTATACCTAAATATGCTAAATTAGGCATGGTCAGAACATGCATCCATCACTCAAATAAATCTCATTATGCAGCACCTGAAATTCTTTGAGAGGCTGGGGGCATTCCTGAATATTGTATACTTGTCATGATTCACATGCTCCTTTAAAATATATAGAAGTTGTATGAAAATGGACTTCAGCCAATAGATTCACAAATACACCTAGAAATGGAAGAACCATATAATAAGTGTGAATGTGTCATGACAAAGGTTAATAGCACAGCCCTAAGGCACCCTCCCAGCTACAATTTGTATTGATCTTGAAGACCCTAACACAGCTATTAAGAAGTAAGAAGAGTTTATACACATAACTTAATCAACATTTAAGATCAGAAGAACAAATACGTGATGAAAACAAATGAAAAAAAATTGATATTTACAAAACAAAAATAGCTAAACAGCACATGCTAGATACAGAGTATTAAATATTTTTTATTATTTTCATGGATAAAATTAACAGTGGATTAGTACAACACTGACAAAAGAACCAAGAGACTAATTCAGGGACATTACAGGCCTCCATGCAATAGCTAAGGACATGATACAACTACAGAGAGAATATGAGACACTGAAGAAAGAAAGTGACAGAAAGTAGAAAGATGGATCAGATAAAATTGGGGATGTGGTAAAAGAAATTAAATGCATATGTTCTTTCTATGAAAAAACAAGTTGGAAGAAAAGCTGCAGTTATAGTGTAGTACAAGGTTTCTTTATGGCACAGAGGTGCTGTGGAAGCTGATACTTTGTGCAGTTATTTAGGATAAAGAAATTTTGGCTGTCATCCTGGGATAAAAAACTGTTCCAGAATGAAGCTGGGAAATGTTCATGAGAACATAACAAAGTATTGGAACAAGCAGATTCAGTAGCAGAACTATAATGCTACAAACCAGCCATTATCACCCAAACAGTGAAGACCAAAAATGGCTTAGAAACTGGGCTTTTGCAATATTACCACATTAGATATAACAGAAGACAGCTGTAAAAGAAGAAGGAAATTAATTCTCAGCTGATAAGAGATTACTTAGCATTGCACATGCCCCAAAAAATTGTCAACAAACATATAAACAGCATGGGTCCAAATAAAACAGACTGATGTCAATTCCAGATGGTATTTAATTTTCCTGAAAAATGCTTCCCCAAGCTATGCTGAGCATTACTTCAGTTGAAAAAAAAAAATTGATCACAAAGCCATATTCCTATTTCAGTTTGTATAGAAGGGAAGTAGGAGTTTTTTTAGTCCTTTTTCTTCTTCAAATACGTGACTAACTCTGCCTACGACTTTCCAATACATAACTGCATGTTTATCTTAAATCAGCATGTGATCTAATATCTTTCTTGTTGTGGACTCATTTCTTTATACTGTTCAAGTTTCATTGAAAAAGTATAACAGACTCTTACGGAACTTTAGAGGCTCTGAAAACTAAGGATCTGTAAGATCTTTTGGCATCTTCAGTTCCAGTGCCAAAAGCATAAAATCCAATTATGCTCGGACAGAAGAGACTCCAGGGAATACACAGGACCTTAAATGAGAATCACTACTTTCAACTACAGCTGAGTCCAGATTTTCTAATACTAGAATTCTAAAAAAAATAATGTGGTTGGAATATTTTTTCCATACTTAGAAAGACATTACTCTTATTATTTCACTACATACTTCTGTCTCCATTTTTTTTCATGTCAATAGTTTGCACAACACATATACTACTACTGCTTGAAAGGCTTTACAGTGTTATCAGGGAAATCAGTGTAGACCCAAATAGTTAACAGTATCAGTAAAAGTCACTAGTGTCAGAAAAAACATGCAGTGATTTTTTTTTCTGGATTCTCAAAACTAGCATGTGGGGGAATTCCAGGTTCTTGGGAATTTCAGGTCCAAAATTATTCTACCATTTGCTTCACTAAGCTGAGATTAATTTCAAAATTCCTATTATTCCTTTCTCCATAGCCTCTCCTCTCTGAACAGTGCCAGTACACCATGAAATTTCGAAGGCAATGCTGATTCACTAAAGTAAGCCATCTGTCTGGAAAATTAACAAAGTATTAGGTACTGGTTTAAACAACTTAACCCCAAGCAGACTGTACTGTCCAGTGGCCATCATCCAAACTAAAGGTGAACAGTGAGAATCAACCAACACTGGTCAGTAAATTCTAAATTCTACATTTCAGATTGTTAATTTTTTTTTCCCTGACTTACTATAAAATTCCTATCTTTTGAAATAGTTTTGACTGAAGTTGCATTGTTGCTGTTCTTTCTTCCAGATACAACTACTAGTACTCATTAACTGGAATGCTATCTGTACATGTTGAAAAGACTTCATAGCTGAAATTCCTGGTGTTTCACAACGATTTGTAAACTGATGGGATTAGATGTAGATGCAGAATATATGAAGTGATAAAGTATAACTTTTAAAGCAATTGTTTCCTAAACGTAGTCACAGTTTAAAATGAAACAGGGTTTGATATAGAAAACACATAGAAAAAATTGTCTAGAGACCACAAAAAAGCAATATAAGCCAATGGATTTATATTTTCTACATGGATATCCTGAAAATCATGGCATAAAGCAAGATCTGTGAGAAGATCAAATGAAATGTAATGAATTACAAGCTTTGGCTGGGTACAAATATGGTAAAGTGTTCATGACAGATAGGACAAAAAGAAGGACAGTCCTAAAAGCAAAAACCTCAGGGAGAACAAGACAGGGGACACATGCATGCAAGCACTCAGAAATTTAGTATTCAACATATGGACAGAGATTGAAAGATAAAGGTCACATCTAAACTTTGAGTATGGATATGGAGTCAATGAAGTCTACAGAGGACTGGGAAAATGGTTCTGGAAGACAGTAAGGAAAAGGGCAACTGATGCCCTTTCATTAGAACTTCAATAGAAGATTTTTTAAGTCTGTTCTTCCAAAGGAGCAAAAATAACAGCATTGGAGAGACTGTCATTTGTTGTTGAAGATCTGGAAAAACAACCTTAAGCTGCTTAACACTCTAGAGAAATAAAGGGCAAGAAAAAAAAAAGACAAAATTAACTATGCCTACTTGTATGTATTATATAGAGCTTTAGGGCATGCTGGATAACATGCTGTTTTGGTTTAGTTATGAGCAACAAAATGTTTCATTATCCATCAGATAATGATCAGGTACAAGAACTGAATCAAATGCATTTCCTTAATCTAAGAGGATCAGAAACCTGGTGGAAGCAAGATGCCATGAACAAAAGAGAAGACCCCTCTGGAAAGCCTCTTTGTAACAAAGTTTATAATGGTTCTAGTCCCATGCACATCCATTCACAGATGGTGCAGAGGTATCCTTGCAGATGTACTGTTCTGCATGGTGGCTGAAAGAATTCCAAGTTGGAGTTAAAAACTAAGTTGAATAATTAAGTTCAGGGCAAGTAAGTTAGGGTACTTATCAACAATATCACTTATCAAATTACACTAACACCAAAAAACTTGTCCTGAAATATTCTGGACTCTGAAGGATCCAATTTCTTTTCCATAAGCAAGAGAAATTAAAGAAAGCAAGAAAGAACAGCACCATTTTGAGGCTGTTAACAGACTAAAATCACCTCGAATGATTGAAAGTTTGCAGTGAGGCTCTTTCTGGTCACCATGAGCACTGTAATTACTGCAGCTGTAATCACTGGGTGTGGGGTGGGGATTTTAATCCTGAGACTGGTCTCTGCTAAAACAGAGAGACTCCAGCCCCAAGCAGTCATTCAGGTATGAGATGTCATCATTCACATCATCACACGCAGAGAAGTATAACAACCAACTTGTAGTTACACCCGTGAGAAGGTTGGGTTTAGGGTTACAGACTAATGAGTGCCCTACAATAGCTGACATAGTAATCTAATTTTTCCAGTTGCACTGCATTCCTAATTTGTCAGCTCACATGAATCTTCTCTTAGCTCAGTATAGGATCACAGTTTCTGAATACAGAAGATACAAAATAATTTTACTTTATAGACGATAATTATACAGTCCCTTATTCCCAGTGTACTAAAAAGTCAACATTTTTTGTTTCTATAAAAATTATTTGATCATATTCTGCATTTGCACTTATCAAATGAATATGCAGAGACGTTCCAACAAAATAAATCCTTAAAATAATGCTGGTAAATATGCCTTCAGAATTGCTATGAGCTTAAATGAAACATACCGGAGCTGCCTCACAACATTATTACCGAAAACTTCATTGACTTCATTGGAATACCTGTATAAGAGAGTAGACCAAAAAACAACACAAGCAAATTCATGACTTGGAGATTTATTTGCAAGACAAGCGAGTTTCTTCTTTATTCTGCAAAAGATCTTCAAAATCAAACCACAGCTTCGGTGATAGTTACATCTGCAAGTTATATCTGCACTAGAAAGATGTGCTCAGGCAGCTTTACCCCAGGAAGCATTCTGGCAGCAAAGCACTGCCAGTGCAATAGCTTGAGAAAAGTAAAACAAAACACCCACCAGCAATGAAAAAAGCTTGCAATGGAAAGATGCATCACTCTTGCGACAGATGGGATATCCCAGTGCAAAACAAGCACCAATAACAAGTAGATTGCAAATTCTATGCCCACTAGGTTACTTAAACTTATCTTGTACACCTCATTTTTTCCATTCATACTTCTGCATGTCCACTTTTGTCATATTCAGCACACCTTTAGGTCATGTTGCAAATAATGACAGCTGCAAGTGGTAATAACAAGTTACAACTGCAAGCTTTGCACAACTGTAAGCTTTGCACAACTGTATGATTTCCTCTAGACTGTCACAAATTATGCATTAGAAATTCTTACCAGGAGTAATTACAAAAGCAGCACTTTGTTTAAAATGGTCATACTCCTAATGCCCCTAAGAATAGTGCAGCATCTCAGAATTCTATTTTTACAGCGTGTATAAATACCAGTTTTGACAGAATGTGTAAAGGAGCCCATGAGGGAGAGACGTGAGTCAATAACAACTCTAAAACAAGAGCCTTTGAGAAAAAAACTGACATCTACACTCAGTGGAAAAATGTAAGGGGAAAAAAAAACAAAGGGAAACAAAACAAAAAAACTCAGCAGCAAACAATTTAGCAAGACTAGTGCAAAGTTGTTCTTCAACACAGGAGTGGTCATCTTCATGTCATCCTCAGCATAATACTCAATGGGTATGGATCACCCAAAGAAAAAGTGCAAATGTTTGATGAGCAGAAGCACAACAAATTCATAGGAACATGCAGAAGTAATTGAACAAAAGTGAGTATGTCAGGTAAATACAAAATATTTTTGGAGATGGCCTACAAATGAGACAAGTGTTATACCATAATAAAGAAAATTAAGGCAGTTTCCCACCAACCAACAAAATGTTCATAGTTGGCAATATTATCAGGCACTGCAGTAGTAGGATGCAGTGGATGGGCAAGAGAAAAAAGAATCAGAAGAGCTGCAAAAAACAGTAGTATGTACATAAAATTGTAAGTGAAAAGACAAAATGCCCGATTATCTGCCAAAAATGGTTCAAAAACCTTTGTTTCAAGAGAAGAAAATCTGACTGCATTTTGAGTCCTACATTAGATACTTAATATATGCTAAGACACAAATTGCTGACTTCTCCATACTTACCAGTATACAGAGGAGATGAAAAGCTCTTTTACCAAGCTTGATGAGGATTATTTTGTTAACTCTGTAGCCCTGAAGGTTTGCATGCAGAACAGTTAGAATAAGCTTGGCCAATGAAGATTATGCCTATATGACACTCGCCAATACAAAAATTCCTGTGGAAGCTGTCTCAATTAACATGAATTACAAAAACACCAAAAATCTTCTAATTTATCCTAAGAACTAAAGCCAGAACCTGTGTTTAGGGGAAGGAAAGGTAAAGTTTACTATACTCCCTCCCCTCAGGATTGCTGAAGATTGTTCTCCTGTGTATGAGAGACTGTAATTTCTGGAGTGTGTATATCCACAAGCAATACACAAAAGTTTGAGTTATAGTGTGCCAGCAGATGCTGCATTAGGAAAAAAAAAGTTACACAAAAAGGTTCTTTCTGCAAAAAACCACCAAATTAGAGGAAACGTTTCTGGATATATCTACAGCTGTAAACTCATGAACTCAAAACCACATAAAACTAAGCAACCTTTGGTTTGAATAACTTCTGCAGCATGGTAAAAACCGGCAGGATTTATGAATGCTTTAATAGAAACGTGGTTCTGTACATACCCAAGACAAGACACAGACAATGCTATGAAAATCCTTGGCAACAGGTGTTGGAATGTTACCACTTCAGGAACAGAGAATAAGATGGGTTTATAAGCACTGCAGAGATTCTCAATAGTACAGTTCTTCAGACAAGGGAAAAAAATTCCAAAACAACAAAGGAGAACCGAAAAATTAGTGGTCACAGACAGCTGGGCTGAGACATTTCCAAAAGAACATCATACATATATATGATAATTCTCAACAAAACCACCCATCTGTGCAGTGAGGCCACAGCAGCAAAACCCCAATTTACTCTGATTAATGAATGTAATAAAGAGCGATGAGGTCCTAGAAAGTTGAAGAGGACAAATATATCAAGAAAATACTTGTGTGACATGACCAGACAGCTCTAGTACAACTGTCACTGATGTAATTAATTCCCATTTGTAACCCTGCAAAGGATAACATTGCAGTCATAACCACTGGTGGTATTCTGTGTTTTCTTTATTCCCAAGTGTGTTCTTGAAGCATAAGTTTTCAGACTTAATATCTTGCATACCTACTGTAAGTGAAATTTTAGGTGGCTTCCTACAATGCACCCACCTCAGAATATATAGCTAAGGCACTTATGACCCTTACCTGTATTCAACTTTATTACAACAGGATCAGTAATCCAACAAAAATCCTATTCCGTCTCCAGAGTTAAGGAAGATTTCTCTGCTTTCCACACTTTGGGTTTAAGTACAGAAGCCTTCTTACTCACTGGCAAGTATTACAGACATGAAAAGTGAAGCAAGACAGGCACAGACCTTGGTAAGAGATTTGCTATTGATTTCAGTAAAACCAGGACTTCACTTTTAGGGGAGCTCTTTCCAGAAATCAGGCATACTCCTGGAGGTGGTGCTCTCTTGCAAAGGGGAAAGGTTATTTCATAGAAAGACTAACAAAATTTGGTACCACCCTTTGTGTGACTAGCAAAACCACAGCCAAGATGCGATGCTTTTATTCTCATTAAAGGAATAGAGAGGTGCTAAGTAATATTATGTTTTATCAGTACAACAGCAAAAGCATATAAACTGACAAAAAATACATTTAGGCAATGAGAACCATAGAACAGGTTGCACTGGAACAGACCTTAGTTCCCTGCTATGAGCAGGGACATTTCTCTCCACACCAGGTTGCTCAAAGCATCATCCAACCTGGCCTTGAATGCTTCAAGGAATGTGGCATCAACCATCTCACTGAGCCACCTTCCAATGTACCAACACTCTCTTCAGCTGGAGTAAGGAAAAAGGTGATTCCGAAAGGATTTCTATGAACACCTACAACACCTGAAAGTTTTATCTGATGATTGAAAAGGCATCACCATTCAATCCTGTGTTCTAAGTGAGAGCTAATTCAGTGACAGAGATTCAGGGAAGCTCAGAGATGTGGATATGGAATAATGGAAATGTGGGAAAGAACTTACGTTTTAAAAAGTAGATTATGTGAAGCTGAGTGTGAGTTGCAGCACACTGCAATACTCTTAATTACAGAAGGCAGACGTCAGCATTGCACTGCCAGAGATGATCTGGAGACTTCTTTGGTATAAATAATTACTATAATTAAGACAGTATATTAATGTAAAATACACAAACTTTTTTATTTAGAGCCCATTAATTCTTCATCCAAAATGAAACAAAAAAAGCAACAGAAGTAAATTATTAATTTGCATTTATGCAAACTTTGATTCTTCATAATATGCACCTCCCGAATTTTCAAAGTATTCCTAACAAAAATGTCACACCCTAACTGGACTCCTTTACCTGTGAAAATGAAAACACTTTGACTTCCAACTATAGACAAGGAGATGAACGTGTCCTTAAAAATCAAGTTAGATTAAAGAGTAGAAAGCTGCTCATAAAATGAAAAAAAAAACATAAAATGAAACCTGTAGTCACTACTGGGGAAGAAGAATATTCATGTTTTTTTCCCAGAATGCAAAGATCTGGTGAAACTTCTTCATGATGTGACTGGATACCAATTTTCAAAGCTGATCCCTGTACTCATGCTCATTCATCACTTTGGTTTGTCTCTACAGAGTTGGCCACCTTCTCTGGCTAAATAAAGTTCTGGCAGCCACACTGTAGTCACTACAGGTTTAGATTTGGTGCAGTTGAAACAGCTGACTGAAAAAGAAGTCACTTTACTGATTGACCTCAATATCAAGCATGGAGCTGACCTCTGTCAGCACAGGGGCAAACTATCTCTGCTTGGTAACCTCTCCCTGAAGACAAATCAGTTTTGCTAACCTTGCATCTGCAGCCAAAAAAAAACCACCCAAGCAAACAAAAATACCCCAAGGTGATATGATATAAATAGACTATATATTTCAGCACCACACATAGAATATCATGTACACATCATGCTGAATGGGGTTTCTGAGGGCCTAAATGAAAAAAGTGCATAACCAGTATAAGTTTCACAACAAAGGTAACTGAAAAGTCAGTTCAAAGGTGTTAACTGGAAAATATCATTAATTTCAAACCATCCATAAACCCTTCCAGCTGCTTAGTCTCTATTTGACTAGAGAATTTCAGTGCTCGGTCATGCATATAAGTGTTTTAAAAATCAGCTACTTCTACTTTCTCTCATTTTAGAGAACAGAGATTCTCAGGATAGGGTAGAGAGTCCAAATGAAGCATAGAAGGACTTTTTCGGAATTCTTGCAATGGAAAAGATGAGTTCTCCACCATCAAGAAAACCTCACCCACCAAATTTATGTGCACAACTCAAGCATAAGATTCTCTGATATAATCAAGACCTGCATTTTTATGAAGACCAGTAGTCTAATTCCAGTAGTATGAAGACCAGTAGTATATCATTCAGAAAGCATATCTAACTGTACAACCTGGTGCTGTATTAGGATATTTATAAAATGAAAAGGATGAGCTGAACACTTTTACTTCTGATGTTAGTTGTTTCTCAAAGGAAGGGAAGGAATTTGCCCCCTCATTAAAAAAAAAAACCAAACTACAGAACATGAAACTTCGTACATGTACTGGTCAATTATTACCACAAAGCTACCTAGAAGCTACAGAAGACACTATCTAAATGCTTTAAATAGCTCTGCTGATTACTTTTTTGCTCTACTTGGAAAAAAAAAAATTAAGAAGCTTGCAGCACGCTTCTCATCAGAATTTAAGGGCACGGGTGAAGCTCATTTGCATATGTTATCCATTCTTAAAAATAAGTAAGAAGTCAATCAGACCTTTATCTATCATTTAAGGCAGAAACTTTGACTATGCCACCTATCCACCTGTGACTTTAGGAGGGTTAGATTTGGAAAGAACACTTGTTTAGCAGTAGTAGTTGAATTATTGTCCCAAGCATTACTTAACTACATACATTAGACACTATTTATTTATTCATTCAATAAGCAAACTTTGTTTGCTTGTTAATGTTTTGTGTTCTGTTATCCTGAGGAATTCTTAGTAACACCTGTCCTCCTGAAGCAGAGGTCTGTAACTGTGTCTCAGGAGTGGAAATGTGGTATTTAAGGCACCTCACAGATGTGACTTGAGGAAAAACTGCAACAGCAAGAGGGGGGACAAGTCCTTATTGACATTGCAAAACTCAAAGGTGATGCATAGCATTGAATTGACACTGCAAAGTTTCTACTGGCTTAGGAAAGCAAGCCTCACCAGAGAAACTGAATGGACGTTGCCACAACAGCACTGGGTGCCTACTCTTGGTAGCATTTTCTGTCACTAATCTAGACTTGCTGATGATGTCTGAACACTGAAAAGACAAGAAGTACCTTTGTTATAAAAGAAAAGTGGATAGCATGAAAAGAAATAGGAAAGTGATAAGAGCAAGAAGCAAATTGGAAAGTACTAATGAAAAAAAATTAAAGATAAAAAAAACTTTGAGGAAAGGGAAAACTCCTCAAAAACTAACCTAAACCAGACAGCAAACAGTAGAGCATAGGAGTATCACTGTCCACTGGCAGCAGCTCACAAAGAAAAAGTAATGTCTCTGAAAACTTCAAATGCAGAATCTTGCAAAAAAGAATAAATAGATAGATGAGCTTGACAGACACATTAGTAAGAACAAATTATTAATCACTTGAAATACTCACCTCTACCTTTGGTCACTAACAGTACAGCACCATTTAAACAAGTCTTTGAAGCAAATCTTTGATTCAGTAAAGTATTCAATCAAAACCAGTCTGAGGAACAACTTTATTGAAACTGTATTTTTATGCTCAGCTCTGTTCAACAATTGGCAAAGTTCAGCAACGCCTCTAGACATTTTCCCTTCTCCCAAACAGCTTACCATTTTTAATACTGGAAGTTATTAATTTCTGAAATAATGTTCATTGCCATCAACATCTCAGTTTTTATCAGAACCCTGAATTTGTGCTATAACTTCATCTTCTAAGTTCTCTTCCTTGAGTCAAGCATTTGTTGGGTTACCCATAGTCTCTCAGGGCACAAAATGAAGTCCAAGGTTCACCTGTGACAGAAAGAATTATTTCATTAGTCTCAATTAACAACAGGAGTTTCATTTATTAGATAAAGCAATCTTTACTAGAGCAATTAACATTATAATTTTAAAACTAAAAAACAAAACATCATCAAGAACAATTTTTCTGAAAAGGCTGATGATATCTCCAATCTGATTATCAAAAGATAGCTATATCCTTATTTTTAAATTTTTTATTCTAGAAAATGCATTAAGAAAGGAGCACTCCTCAACTAGATTCTTACACTGCTTAAATCAGAACCCAGGGCCAGTTTGAAAAGCCTCCAAGATTAAATTCTTACTGATAGATTCCCATCCCTAATTCTGCAATGGTTGTACTGTTTAACAAAGAACGGGAAAAAATCATAAGTTGTGTTACTAAGTTCTTTCAAAAGTGACTCCACTGATCTTAAGAGATTTTAAGATTACCCTTGAGTTAACTGTATTCTTTTGAGCACTCTCAGAGCTGTCTTCACAGAACTCTTAGGATCTAAAGCAGGTGAGGCAGACTGATCATATGAACATCGGGGCTTTTTTCCTTTTTCATTGCCATCTCATTCAGAAAAGTAGTTCCACACATAGGTAAGTTTAAGCATGTGTGCAGTCTCAGTGAAATTATCTTGCTGCCCAGGGCCCTGGGGACTCAGCAACGTCAAACTTACTCTATGCCTTCTTCACTAGTAAGAAAGTTTTAGCAACAAAGCATTTGGGCCAAGGACATGGAAAATTAGGAAAAAACCCAAAAACCCAAATACACCTAGCACAGAACAGAGGTCAGTGAGAAGTGGGTGAAGGCAGCTTTCTGCCCTGGTTTGGCAGGTGCTAGTTACCAACTTGGCACAAGCCCCTGGATTATTCCAACCCATGTCAGGTGCTGGCAGACAGGACAGGCACACAGGAGCAATGGTGACACTGCTGGGCCTCCCTTCCCACACTGGACTCTGTTGGAGGGGGCAGTCAGGGAGCCTTTGGACTTCAGCATACGAAGCACCCAGAAAAAAAGCAACCCACCAGGCCAAGAGAACAGTTTCAAAGGGAAGAGAAAGAAGAGTAAGAGGTGTAATACCACTCAAGAAAA
This sequence comes from Petroica traversi, assembly GCA_025920805.1. NCBI lineage: Eukaryota > Metazoa > Chordata > Aves > Passeriformes > Petroicidae > Petroica > Petroica traversi. The sequence continues at coordinate 4,512,918 of JAHLSL010000015.1, forward strand.
CTTTCTTCATTGACCTTAAGAATGGTCCAGCCCTGCAATCACTGGGTACCCAAATCCACCTGTCACCAAAGGAACAGGTGTACACTGACATTTTCATGTCACTACCAGAAAACCCATCTCCATAGTCAAAGCCTTTAGAATTGCTCCCTCACCTTGTTCTTGATGCATTGTTTTTCTTGGTGTGGGTAACAGCAAAGGCATAAGGATACCAGCAATCATCAAATTTATGTGTAGTATTAAATAAACCACTTAAATGATCTCCTTGGTCTTCTGAGATGCTCTAATTCAATGCTGACAGTTTCAAGGAAGAAGTCCACTTGTTGCTAGAAGTACCAACAGTTTTTAAATACACCTTCCCTAAGGCTAGTTATTGCATCTTCCCAGGGTGGATCCACTGAATGACCTTATTTCTGGTCTATGAATATTAGTAATGGTAAACGAGACATGGATTTACATGAAACTTCTTTTTAAAGTGATCTATTCTCATCCTTTTAAAAAGTTAGTTATTAAAAAAGGTTCATCAGTTTAAAGTTCAAGCTGCATGAATATGCTATCAAGATATAGTCATTAAAATCCTTATGCCTTGAATGTTTCCCTTGAACTTTGTTTCAAAGTTAAAAGATTACAGATATCATAAACCAAATTCAGTCTTTGTGTAGGTCAGCTTTAAATTGCAGCTGTTCCCATCAGGACTGAATTGGTGTCAGGCACCTCTTGGATTACAAAGCCACCATAAAAGAAATAACAGACCAGAACTATGAAACTTATTACAAGCCAAGTACATTAAATAAAAGAGGATCCTACCAGTTGCATCATCAGCTTCTGTGTCTAGAAGAGCATCTATTGAAGCCATGCTTGTGCCTATGAAGGAGTCTGTAGTATCAGACACTCCTCGCTTGCTGAGACAAACTTCTTTGAGTTACTGACTTCTCTGCTTTGATCAGTGTCTTTTACTAACCTTCTGACTGTCAGGAAGGTTACACCACTTGTTGAGAACGTTTTTCTAGGCCTTCCTACTATTCCCCAGTGCACTTTTTAAATCATAAATCCACAGGTTCAATTTGTAGCATCTTCCAATAAATATGTATATTATAGAGAGTAGGACAGAGATGCAAGATGTTTTGCCCCACCAAATCCACCTTTTTGTGAAAGGGTTAAATACTTCTTATTTCTGTTAGTCCTCTCTTGCAAAGAGGGAAGAAAATCTTCTGTGAGATACATTTTCTTCAGGAGGCATCTTCTGTTCCTCCCTGACTTTTTCCAGTGGAATTTTCATCCTGCGTCCTTTTTCCTCAATAAATGCGCCAGCAAGACTTAATTAACATAAGCTGTTGCAAAAGTAGAAGTTTCTTTCTTATTACATTTCTGTAAAGAGTCATAACTGCCTTTGGCATTACTAAATTATAAATTAGTTGTATGTATAATTCAGATTATTTTCAACATAATCTCTTCCTGAATAATCCAAATTAAAATAAACAAGATTTAGGAGACTTTAGTCTTCAAACTTACAAATATTAGGCCAGGGTCTTCTAAATACTTATTCCCTGTTATAAGTTTATTTGCCTGAGTATCCCCTTCCCAATGGAAGGCCCAATTTAGTAGTGGTGCTCACATAAATAAAGTTATGCCCAGGCATAGGTTTTCGCAGGATTAGTCAAGAACACTTAGAGTACCCTTTTAAAACTTGTCTTATTTTTAAAAATTCCTTTATCAATAAACCCCCCCTATATTTTAAAGAAAAAAACCCCCAAACTTAAGAACTTTAAAAGCTTGCTTCTTTTTTTTCCTCAATTAACACAATAAACTATTTACCATCTTGTACCAAGTATCTACTTGTTTTAATTAAGCCTTAATTTCAGAGGGTCAATCAGTATCTAGTTCATGTTCCAGTCTCAAAGGATTTATGTTCAGAAGAATGCTCTATTCTCCTAGCTGTTGCCAGTTTATTGCAGTTCTTAACAGTCACTATGACAGAAAAGGCAAGAACAAGAAATGCAGTAAGAGTGAGCAAGTGAGCACGTGTTGAGATTCAGGAGGGATTACACGATATCTGCAGCAGAGTATGCACACACATAGAGCTCAAGGATTCAGTTATGTCTCCAGAAAACAGACACCACGTTTTATTTCAGACTTTACCAGGCTTGTCTATATTGCAAACTCCCCACAGAAGTGCTAAAGTATAGATTAATTAATTAAGGAGGAGAAGAGTATCACTCATTCCCTTAGAGTAACCCAATTAATATGCCTGTCTCAACCCTCCACCCAAAAATCTTCCAGGGAACAAGGGTAATCAAGTGCTCACTTGGACTCCTGGAGTTGGAGTCTCCTCTCAATTATATGCTATTGCACGTGTTACCCTGACAGCTCCGCTGAATTAAATTTCTGCCAATGAAAGCAGAAATACAGCTTTTAGAATTTAGATCAGTGGCAATCGTAGGGAGGAAAAAAATAAAAATCTGTTACTCTTCCTTTTGATCTTGTGTGTAGCATTCCACTATAGCTGAATGAAACTGAAGCAGACATTCCACTTGAATTACCTGAATTAACCTTACAAAGATAAGCATGCCACTGCTCGCCAGAGTCTAATACTAATACTAGATACCTTTCTTTGGCTAGCTCAGAGCAAAGCCCAGACTCAAGTTCTCCCTCAAACGAATTTTAAACCACTAACTAACGAACTTAGTGCAGTAGTAATGAAGACCCCAACAGCCCAGTTGTGAAAAAATATAAGCAGCTTCCCAGTTGTCATGGAGTGAAATTCTGCTTTCATTACCAGTACAGCTCTCTTCACATGGTCCTGTATTTTTTTTCAATGAAAGATGCATAGGGTTTGGAGTGCACAGATTTGGTACACGTGCACAGCAGCTGGTC